>JAPDPK010000052.1:4342500-4845460 GCA_031772115.1 Heritiera littoralis | reverse complement strand
GAGTTTCAAACAATGAACTATCATTTTCGTATAATATATCATTTAATTATAGTGTTAACTATAATCCAACTCCTCAATTCCATCCTTTTGATTTCAATCAAATCATACCTACTAGGTAATTTCTATATTTTATTGTGGTTCCTCGATATTCAGTATCATTTCGTAGTAATTATCGACTATAAAAATCACTTGTACATTTTCTCATTCAATACTAGGACCACCATTGTTAGTATGAGTCCTCTTAGTATCTCTGAATATTTAAATATCATATTTCTATATAACCATTAAGATACTGGAATTATGCAATTACTGATATCATCACTCAGGACCTATTGCAGAGTCAACATCGAGGATATAAAATCACAAGATTAATAGTCGTCTATCAATTCATCTATAATTTGATCTATTGGTGCACCTTCATAATTTCCGACTTGAGGTTCAATTTCATTCACTATCACCGAACCAGGTCACAATCCTCAACTCAATTCTTATATGGCTTGTATAATGTAATACCATGCCAGAGTCATCTATGAAGGTGTCATTAATTCAATTTTTACTTGGCAATTTACTCACTTAAGAGGATTTGCTAATTTCCACTATCAACAGCGTTTTCAATCATTTAAGTCGCCTTGCGACTATCCACGTTATTGTAGTAGTCTCAATTCCCGTCTATTTAATATCGATGTGTACAAATATATTTTTGTGTAGACGTGTGTTCTATCAATGTCCATACGACATCACGATCTACTTTTCTTATTATCATCGTCTCAATCATATCACTAAGATGGACCGTTCATCATGTCCTCCAATTTCTCCAAGTCACTGAAATACGAGAGGATATTTTTTTTCAAAACCTATTCCAAGGTTATAATCAATTCCGTATAATCACGTGTGTGACATCCATTTATCTGAATCTATCAATTCTGAAATCATCTCTCGATCAATAATTCCAAAATTCAGCCAATCGACCATCTAAATTACAACTTCGATTTTTCTCTTTTAATTTATATCATATAACCATCGTTACTCTTATCAGTGATCCTCCAAATAGATCTTCCATCTCAATCTCAGCTTGATAACCACTTTGTGATATTAAGATAATTTGATTTGTAGATTCCATAAAGCTTAAACAATAAAAGTCATCACGTTATCATGCTCAACAATCTACCTTCTCATCGATTCCAATATCAACTTTTTCCGATAATACAATAAAGTCCTTTACATGTTTATTTTCAATAATTATTTCTAAGATTCCATTTATGTGAGAAAGTTAATCCTTTTCCTCAAACATTTTCCTAAAAATTTCGACAGTATAACGGCTTAATTTTACTAAACCTCCTGCAAGGAAAATACAATTTATAACCACAGCCGTTGATTCTCACAATTCCTTTCTCTTACTAAGACCCCCACAATCAGTTGTGGGTCCTCTTAGAATAGAAAAATCATTCCATCAATGCATCATATAAAAATCATAATCCCAAAACATACAATATAATGCTACTAATGCTTTATAAAAGTATCTTATCTGTTCGCCAAAGCTTAGCGTGTTTCCGAGCCTAGTTGAAATCCACTGCTAGCCTCATTTCTATGCTGCCACCATTTAACACACATACGTTCACTTAGAAGGAAATTCAATAAATTCCATAAATTTCTATAGAATATAGCAAAAATCCTTAATTTCCTTACCAATTCTTTTTCTTTTCTTTCCTTCCTTTTCTTCTCTGTCTTCTTCCTTCTCTTTCTGCTCTTTCTTCTTTTCTTTTTCCTCCTCTTTCTTCTTCTTTTCTTTTCTTTTCTTTTCCCCTTTCTTTTTCTTTTCTTTTCTTTCTCATTTCTTTTTTTCTTTTTTTTTTCTGGCCAAACCGGGTCGAGTCAGGTCGGACCGGGTCGGATCGGGTTTGGGCTGGTTCGGCCATTGGCGGCAGCCTATTCTGGCGGTTCGGCCACCCTACAGCATCCCGCGGTTGCCACGAAGCCGGATCTGGCCTCCATTTCCCCAGCTGCGGCCCCGGCGGTGGCGGATCTGGGGGTGAGCTTTTCGGCTTTTCCCTTCTCTTTTTCTCCTCCCTCTGCCGTTTCCTTCACCGCTGGTGGGGAGTGGCAGCGGCGATGCCCAGATCAGCCGGCACCGCCTTTTCCTCCCTTCTCCTTTCCCTTTTGGTTTGCCGGTTTTCCCTTCGACTCTTTCTTCTCCCGTTCTATTTCTCTCTTCTGTTTTTCCTTTCTCGGCGTCGGCTTCCTCCCTTGGCTCGCCGACGGCGTCACTGCCACTTCCTCCTCTCGGCGTCGCCAGCTTTTCCTTTTTGTTTTTGTTTTCTCTTCTGTTCTGAAACAGAGGAGAAATACAAGGTTAGGAATCGGGTTGTCCCGATTCCCGCCTCTCTTTCTTTTTTTTTTTTTATATTTATAAAATATATTTATAAATATAATATTTACAATAATATTATATATAATTATATTCTTATAATTATATATATTTATATTATTTGATATATATATATATATATCAAAATCATATATATAATTTATATAAATTATATATATTTATCTTTTAATTTAAAACACTATACACGTATTTCATATATATATATATATAATTGCATATTTCATATAAACTCTTTTGTATAATTACTTTATTTTAAAATGCTATACATATATATTTTGGAAATTTCTCGGTTTTCACATATATGCCTTACTATTTTGTGCATAACCAATAAAGATACACTCAATTCTCTTCTCATCTAATTTCTTTCTTTTAGGTTCAAGAATTCTTACAATTGCTCTACAACCCCATACCTTAAGGTAACTCAAGTTGGGTTTCCTTTTCTTCCATAATTCATATGAGGTAATATTGTTCTTTTTAATAGGAACTCTAGTAAGAATGTGACATGCAGTCAACATTGCTTTTCCCTAAAATCTTTGTCCTAATCCTGAATAGGATAACATAGCATTAACCATTTCGATTAATGTTCTGTTTTTCCTTTCAGCCACACCATTAGATTAGGGACTATATGGTGCTGTAATCTCATGAACAATGCCAACAGATTCAAAATATATTGGATCATAGTACAATCCTCCCCTGTTAGTTTTTAAGGTTTTAATCTTAACATAACAATGCAAATCTAGTTCATTTTTATAAGCTTTAAACTTATCTAATGATTCATACTTAGAGTGCATTAAGTAGACATAACAATATTTGCAGAAATCATCTATGAATGTAACATAATATTTCTTTTCTCCTATTGATGGGGTTCCATGTAAATCTCCTACATCACTATGCACTAATTCTAACAATTTAGAATTTCTTTCTACCTTAGGAAAATGTTTCTTTGTTATTTTAGTTAGCATGCAAGTTCTACATTTTTCATCACTTCTAACTACATAAGGAACCATATTAGAATTAGACATCATGATTACTTTATCATAGTTTATATGTCCTAATCTACTATGCCATAAATCAAAAGAATCCACAATATAAGCTGAATCATTCTTCTTATTATTGATACTGAAATGAGATACATTACGTTTAAACATGCCTTCATTGGCATATCCCTTTCCCACAAAAGTTCCACTCTTGGATAGTATACACTTATCCCCCTCAAAGACAACTTTGAACCCAAACTTATTGAGTAAACTAACAAACACTAGATTCTTCCTAACTTCTAGAACATAAAAAACATTGGTTAAAGTCAATGTTTTTCCAGAAGTGAAGTTTAAATCTATGGTCCCCTTGTCTTTGATTTCAGTTGAAGAAGAATTCCCCATGTAGAGCACATTGCCAACTACTTCCTCTTTGAAAGTTTTGAACATAGCCTTGTTTGTGCACACATGTTTTGTAGCACTAGAATCTATCCACCATGCTTCTTTGTCTTCAATGACATTGATTTCAGAAATCACAGCAACAAAGTTGTCATTGGTTGCATTGGATGCTTTTTTCTTCCTATTAAAGACATCGCAATCCCTTTTGAAGTGCATGGTTTTCCACAGTGGAAACATGTACCTTTCTTCTTGAATTTCTTGCCTTTGGTGGAAAGTTTCTTCTTCTTTTTCTTTGTGGATTTTTTGTTGGAAATAGTATCCTCCACCACATGGAATTTGGAGATGTTAGTCTCCTTCTCCTTTTCTTTTTCATTCTCCTTGCAATATTGCTCTTCAATCCGGAGATAGTTTGTAAGATAATCAAGAGTAATTTCTTCCTTTTTATGTTTCAAAGTTCTCTTGATATCCTTCTATGATGCTGGAAGTTTGTCAATTATAGAAGACACTATAATTGACTCATCCATGTTCATTGAATACTGCTTAAACTTGTTAAGAATGACTTCAAACTTAGCAAATTGTTCCATAATAGGTCTGGAATCATTCCTTCTATAAATGTTCCAACTTGTTACCAGGAACTTTTTGCTAGTTGCATCTTCCTTCATGTATCTTGCATCCAGCTTTTCCTATAATTCTTTTGATGTGTTGATTGTGATGTAAGTATCAAATAAAGAATTAGACATACCATTTAGAATGCATCCTCTACAAGTGTAGTCATCGTTGTCCTACTTTTGTCTTTGATGCACTTCCTCATTTGTATCATCTTCTTTTTCTTCTGGTCTTGGTGTTGTGAGTACATAAACCACATTGAGGGATGTAAGTAAAATCTTCATCTTTTGTTGCCAACTTAAGAAGTTCCCTTCATCGAACCTCTCCAACTTTTGGAAGTTGAATGCCAGTTCTTTCAATTTTCCATCTTCATGGTTTTTGAAATAAGTCTTAAGAATGTCGAAGAAAATTGGGATTACAGAACTTGTCCACTTATGGTACTATGAAGATGAAAAGCTTGAACTTCTATAAGGACTTCAACTTTTGGAATTGGACTTCTTTATTCACGAACAATCATGAACTAAATGCAAAAATAGACTTCAAGGTATGCTGTTATATATAATGTCACTTTCCTTAAGACTTATTTCACCTCTACTAGTTATGGTATGCAACGGGGATTATAGAAATAGCCTCAGGATACAATGAAGTCAACTATTTAAGATTACCTTGCACTTGTAATATTAAACTACTAAACACTTTTGACAAATACAAAAATATTATGTCTTAGCCAAAGTTTTCTGCAGTAAAACAATGTCTAAGAGACTTGTTTTCTACTTTGAGATTGAGAGAGGATAGAAGAATTCAAAAATATTTTCAGTTGTCTTGAATGAACATTGTCATCTCTTTTATAGAGATAATTTCAAGAGATATAATCTTTGATTTGAATGTCACAATAAGTCAATTGTGTTGTTTCATTTAAATAAACACATCTTTCAGATTGATCACAACCTTTCAAATTCAATGGTTATGACCTTTAACCATTCAATAGTGAAAGATTACCCTTTGAATGAGGTTGCACCTATTCAAAGAAAACTATCCATTACAGAGCATTTGGCATTATAGCAGTCGGCCTCCATAAAGGGCAATTGACTGCCCTTGGATTTCCAGGCAAGGAAGTCGGATGCTTGAAAATAGCATCCGAATGCCCTAGTGTATTTTTGGAACAGTAAGTAGCTTCCAGGAAGGGCAATCGACTGCCTTCATATGACAGTCAACTTCCTTAAAGTAGCTTTAAATCCAAGATTTCAGTTTGTATAGGCAGTTGACTGCCATCCGGGGACATCCGACTACCCTCGTAGGGCATCTACCTAAGTGCATTTTTCGGATAGAAAGTTTATTGCACAAAGGCAGTTTACTACACAAGGGCAGTTGACTGCCCTATTTGGGTATTTGACTACCCTATAAATTTAATAAAAATTATTTTAACATGATTTTACTCCACCCAGAGTCATACCAAACACTAGTTTTACTTGTACATTAATTAAACAATGTTTTAATCAATTCTTTCACTTTATATTTTGAAATTTTCTAACATAAATCAAATAAATTAAGTTCTTTCAAAACTCTCTCACCTAGCACTATAAATACAATGCTCCTCCAAGCCATTGTAAAATTTTTGATAATTTTGAAAGAGAAGAAGATTTTGAAGAACGCAAAGCCTCTCCAAAATCTCAAGCATCATTTCAAGAAGTTGCTTTTTGATCTTGTTTCATTATACTAAACAAGGTTAATTCCATTTGTTCAAGGTAAAGTGTGTCAGACTCTTAAATGGATTTTCTTGAAGAAAAGAATTAGATGATTTTCTTTTGTATTAAGAATATTAAGAGATTGTAACCTTTATGTTCAATAAATAAATTGATATTTATTCCCAAATTATTCAAGTCTTATATTTTACTCAAATTTTATGTTTACAAATAGGATTTGTTTAATATTGGGCAAGGGATAAAGATGTAAGTGCATGAATAGATAATCTTTTAGCTCACATGTCCTAATAAGTCAATTAAAAGGACCATAAATGAAAACAAATATACATATATATCTAAATAATTTTTTATCAAAGATAATTACACAGTTTTTAATTTTTTTAACCATGTTTAATCAATATTTATTCATTATGTTGAAAACACAATCAAAATTTCATTCACAACTTAACAGTGGCGTAGCCAGAAACGTGATTTAGTGGAGTCAAAAAGTACTTGAACTTCTTCTACTATATTTTTTGTGTTAAATTTTCTAAAATCGTTTTTTTTAGTTTGATATTCTTTAATTTTTTAATCATTTATAATTTAGTATTTCTTAATCTATGAAAATAAAAGCAATATAAAAAGATCAAGAATTTACACAAATGAATGAATATAATATTTTTTGTACAAAATCTTTATATAATTACAATATCATTATTACAAAATTAGGTGCAAATATTAAAAAGAAAAGGATAATTATTTATATGACAAAAAAATTTTAAATTTCACAAGTGAAATTTGAAGAGTTAACATATATACATTAAAATATATTTATAAAGTAATAAATTTATATATATATATATATATATATATATAAAACTGATAATATCACTTGTGGAGTTTAAAAACTAGATAATCTATACAAAGAATAATAATCCAAAAAAAAAACTTCAATATAAAGTTTTCTTTTTTGCAATTGTCATAAAGAATTATCATATATGTTAACCAAAAAAAAAAGAATTATCATATTTTAAAAATAATCACAAATATATCTAACGCATTTTTCAATAAATGTAATCAAATTATCTCTTATTGATTTGAATAACAAAATTTTCACTATTGTCCATGTTGAAAAAATTGTTCGTATATTGCCAATAAAATTTTGACTTAAAGATATTAAGGAGATCTTGAAACTTTTTCAAGTTTAAATCTTATCATGTATGAGTTTGGTCCAAATTGCTATTGGATTCATCGATCTTATATATATATGTTTGTTTGTTGTTTGGTTGGTAATTTATTGATTTCTTATTTGTAATATTAGAAGATTATTGTAATTTTTTTTACTCATAATTTCGTAAAAAACTAAGTATATATTGACCCCAAATTAATTTTTTTTTTGGTTCATAGGAGGTATAAGGGAGGAGTGGAGAATCAAATCTTGAACTTAATCTCTCTTACGAAGGAATAATAATTATTATGCCAAATCTTAGTTGTTATTATATTAATTTAGGGTCAAATGACTCCAAATTAATTTATTATATTAAATATTAAATATTAATTTTTAAGTTTTATTTCTGTGGGATTAGTTTATCACAAATTTTATTTTTCTTGAGAACAATTTATGATTTTTCCTTCAATGCACTAATATATGGTAAGAATATTATAAATTTTAGTGGAGTCATTTGACCCCACCATTATAACGTGACTACACCACTGCAACTTAATATATATATATATATATATATATATATATATTTATTTATTTATTTATTTCCACTGCCAACGTTTACTGTCTTAACCTCAAAAAATCTGCAATCCAATAAACTTCCGATAACAAGAACAAGAAAAACTGAGGACCAATAAAAAAGGCCCGCAAAATGATAAAAAAATCAAGAATTTTTTCTACCTTATATTATATATGCCTTAAGCCCACAACTATTAAACGGATAAGAATGTAGGAAAACAAAAACCTTGGGATTCAAGTCATAAAAGCCTCCCTCCCCACCCTTTAAGACCATTCAATTTTTTTATAAGAAAATAAACCATGTAGTCAATAGTCAAAACCTTCAACAAATAAAATAGAAAACTATTTCTTTTACCTTATAGCTAATCTATAACAACTATAAGTACCCCTCTTCTGCATGAAATTCATCACGGTTTTAAGCTTTCTTATGTACCAAAAACAATGAAGTTTCTCAACATTGCTTTGATAGCTCTTCTTCTTCTTCTTCTTTTACAAGCCCATCCATTTAGTGCTACTAGGCTTTTGCATGAAGAAACTAAGTTGGTGAATAAAGGACTAGAGTTGCAGTCTCTTCAGAGAGGCCCTGTGACTCCATCAGAGGGATCCTCTTGCACTAATATTCCCGGTAGTAGCGGATCAGTCTGCACATTGAAGGAAATGCATTATGCTGCCGGTACCCTGCGTCATGCCTCTGCTTATCCACGTCTGATGGTTCAATTCGGTGTTGCCACTGCTCAGAAATGAAGCTTGAACCGACGATATAACCTTTTTTTTTGAATCTGAAACTTGAAGCTAATGTGTCATTTGCCAATTGAATTCTGAAGGTTTATAGGGATTTTCTGTTCTTTAATTCTTTCAAATGTATTAGTTTGGATTTAATTTGTATAACAATGTATAGTTCATAGAACACAGAGAATTTAGTTTGTTATTTTCTTGTTACTTGTAAATGATAATCTTTTGTACATCTTCAAAGACAAATAAAGCAATAAATTTTTCTTGCTAAAAGTAAAAAAAAAACAAGAGTTTCCTTGAACAATGCTCTCTGTTCTTGTTCAATGACCAAACTATGTTTGTTTGCCAAGAAAATGGAACAAAGCGGATAAAACAAAGATAATTTATTTATTATTAGTAGTGGAATCTGAGTAAGACATCGCTAAAGTTTTAGATTGAGATTACAATTGACTGCTGAAATGGAAGAATCAGACAACGTTGAGTTTGGCTGAAACTGGCTGCCAGTTTTGCCAGATTTGGTGGGCAGCTTCCCTTTGACTATAGCTATCCACAAAAAACATAAATGCTTTGTTATGTCAGCCAGAATGAGATAGAATCAACTTACACTTTTGTTTAAAAATAGGTTATAATCCCGTATTTATTTTGCACTTTTTATATGATATGTATTTTGATCAAGTTAAGAAGTTACTAATAGAAACATTTTGATCGAGTGATCAAAGAAAATTTGTGTCATATTGTGAGAGTTAGGTTCTAATCTAAAAAATTCTTTCTCCACTCCCAACTAAAAAAAACCTATAAAAAGAAAGTTAAATTACTATTAAAAAAATTCCTTTTAATGCCTTAAAATTAAAGATACTTTTTAAGATTATCAATTATTGCATTTAACACATCAATATAATATTATTATGATTAATAATTTAATAAATTTTTACCTTAAAGATTGGATCAGCTTATAAGTAAATGTTGTCTTATAAGTAAGGTTCGGGGTTTAAATCTTAAGGTTATCCTTGAATGCACCATATTGATATGAGAGGTGTGCCCTTAAAATTATCTAAGAAAAGATTAGATTCAAGATACGTACAAACAAGTCCGAAGGCACCATAACAGTAACAAAAAAAAAACTTTTAAAAAACGCCTTACGGTACCAAAAAGTATTAGATTAACTTTTTCTTCTATATTTTATCAAGTTGACCACGTAACTCTAATTTTTATTTTTTAGTTACAACCACGTAACAATAAATTAGATCTTTCTTGTCAAGTCCTTTATATACAATAATAAATATGATTTATTTTTGGTACAGATCATTGACATTGTTATTGTTGGTATATAAATAAAATAAACAAAAATGGAGAAAAAGAGCTTAATTAAACTAATCTTAAACTTTATACCAAAAAAATAAAGAAAAACCAATCTTAGGTGAGGAGATTGGTTTAAAGAAGGTCATAATTTATTTATATTTTATAATAAAGATAGTCATTAATTTTACCAAAATTCAATTATTTATAAAAATTTAATCAAACATAAAAAAGGAGTCTGTGGAAAATGACTAAAGAGTAAAATTTACCGGCAGAATTTATAAAAATATAATTTTCGTATCCGGGCATAAAAGTCAAGTAAAATTTTTCCGTGACAAAATTAATACATTGAGTATACTCTAAGAAAGATATTAAAGGAAAAATTTTTAGGTTATTCTTTGTAATTATTTCTTACCATGAATGGCTCATTCTTTTTTTTTTTTTTTTGTGTAAGCACATGTATCTTTATCCGTTTTATGGTCTGAGATTAATCCTGTTTGGGTCGGGAGTGGTAAACGGTAAAGCCCTCCTAATAGTGGAGACTCCAGGACTTGAACCTTTGTTAGAATATTTTCAAAAAGTGGATGAATTATTGATTAAATATAAAGTTTAATCAATGGAATTAAGAAACTAATGCCTTGGTAAGGTTCCGGGTTAAGAAAATCGAAGTAAACTCGATTAATTGAAGCTTGGTAGGGCAGTCAACTGCCCATATAGGGCAGTCAACTGCCCTTGTGCAGAAAACATTCTGTATAAAATTTACACTAAGGCAGTTGGATGCCTTGGGAAGGGAGTCGACTGCCTTGGGGAGCAGTCAACTGCCCATATATGGCAGTCAACTGCCCATATATGGCAGTCAACTGCCCATAATACGATCAAGCTTCTGTATAAGATTTATGTTAGAGCAGTCGACTGCCATACCTGGACTTGCTTACTGTTTTAAAAATACACTAGGGCATTCGACTGCCATTTTCGGGCATCCGACTGCCCAGTATAAAAAGTGTATACAACGGCTAGTTTCTTGATTAAAGAGTTACAAGCTCATCCAAAAGATGTTATTCAACTTCTGAATGGTTAAGCAACATTACCATTTGTCTCCAAAGGTTGGGACCTTGTTGAACAATTGTGTTTGATGAATCAAACAACACAATTGAAAAATCATATCACTTGATTAAAGGTTGCATCACTTGGAATTAATCTCTATAAATAGAGATGTCAAGTTCATACTTGAGATATGATAAAAATATACCAGAATAATTCTGATATTCTTTCTTCCCTCTCACTCTCAAACTAAAGATAAGTTTCTTAGGCATTATTTGCTGCAGAAGATAGCGACTAAGACAAGATACTTTTGTACTTGTCAAGGGTATTTAGTGGTTTAATTTCACTAGTGCAAAGTGATTTTAAACAAGGGCTTCTTTGTATCCTAGGGATATTCGATAAACCCCTGTTGCATGCCATAATTGGTGGGGGCGAAATAATCCTAAGGAAAGTGGCATTATAGCAGCATGCCTAGAAGCCATTTCTGCATTTGTTCGTGATTACCAAGGAGATCAAAATTCAAGGTGATTCAAGGCACTCAAGAACACTCAAGGTCATCTTCATATCCACCAAGGAGGTTCAACACAGAAGCAGAACCAATTTGAACAACAATCTTAGGAATATTTTTGGCTGTAATGAAGATGGATTCCTTGAGAGAGATGGTTACCAACTTTCAAAAATTGGAAAGATTTGATGGAGGGAATTTTCTAAGATGGCAACAAAAGATGCGGATTCTCCTCACCACACTCAACATTGCATATGTCCTCACTACTCCAAAGCCAAAAGAGAAAGAAAATGAATCAAGTGAGGAAGTTCATCAAAGACAGAAATGGGAAAACGATGACTACACCTGTAGGGGTTGCATTTTAAACGGTATGTCTGATTCCCTATTTGATACATATATCATAGTTACTACATCAAAAGAATTGTGGGATAAGTTAGATGCAAGGTACATGGCAGAAGATGCAACTAGCAAAAAGTTTCTAGTGACAAGTTGGAATTCTTTCAAAATGAATGAATCCAAATCTGTCATGGAACAATTTGCTGAGATTGAAATCATCTTAAATAAATTCAAGCAATATAATATGTCTATGGATGAATCAATAATTGTATCTTCTATCATTGATAAACTCCCATCAACATGGAAAGATATCAAGAGGACCTTGAAACATAAAAAGGAAGATATAACTCTTGAGTACCTTGCAAGCTATCTTCGGATAGAGGAACAATATCGCAAGGAAAATGAAAAAGAAAAGGAGACTAACATCTCCAAGGTCCATGTGGTGGAGGATGTTCAACCCAGCAAGAAATCCACAAAGAAAAAGGAGTATTCCATCAAAGGTCAGAAATTCAAAAAGAAAAAGGGTGCATGTTTCCATTGTGGAAAACAAGGGCACTTTAAGAAGGACTGCTATATCTTCAAAAAGAAGAAAGGTGCATCCATGGCAACCAAGGACAACTTTGTTGCTGTAATTTCTGAGATCAATGTCCTTGAAGACAAGGAAGCATGGTGGATTGATTCCGGTGCTACAAAGCATGTGTGCACAAACAAAGCTCTGTTCAAAACTTTCCAAGAGGAAGAGGAAGGCAATGTGCTCTACATGGGGAATTCTTCAACAACTGAAATCAAAGGCAAAGGGACAATAGATTTAAATTTTACTTCTGGAAAGATATTAACTTTAACTAATGTTTATTATGTTCCAGAAGTTAGGAAAAATCTTGTGTCTGTAAGTTTGCTCAACAAATTTGGTTTCAAGTTAGTGTTTGAAGGGGATAAATTTATATTATCCAAGGGTGGAATCTTTGTTGGGAAGGGTTATGCCAATGAAGGCATGTTTAAACTTAATGTATCTTCCATCAATAATAAGATGAATGATTCTATTTACATGGTTGACTCTTTTGATTTATGGCATAGTCGATTAGGTCATGTACATTATGCTAGAATGATTAACATGTCTAAATCGAACTTGATTCCTTTCATAAAAACAAGTGATAGAAAATGTAAAACTTGCATGCTTACAAAGATAACAAGGAAATCATTTCCTAAGGTGGAAAGAAGTTCTAAATTTCTTGAATTAGTACATAGTGATGTAGGTGATTTGCATGGAACTCCATCTATAGGAGGAAAGAAATACTATGTTACTTTTATTGATGATTTCTCTAGGTTTTGCTATGTTTATTTGATGCATTCTAAGAATGAAGCATTAGAAAAGTTCAAAACATATAAGAATGAAGTAGAATTGCATTGTGATACTAGAATTAAAACTTTGAGAACTGATAGGGGAGGAGAATACTTTGATCCATCATATTTTGAATCTGTTGGAATTGTACATGAACTAACCCCACCATACAGTCCTCAATCTAATGGTGTGGCTGAAAGGAAAAATAGATCACTAACTGAAATGGTGAATGCCATGATGTCCTATTCCGGATTAGGACAAGGTTTTTGGGGTGAGGCAATGTTGACTGCATGTCACATTCAAAATAGAGTTCCAAGCAAAAGGAACAAAGTAACCCCATATGAATTATGGAAGAAAAGGAAACCCAACTTAAGTTATCTTAAGGTATGGGGTTGTAGAGCAATAGTTAAAGTTCCTGAACCTAAAAGAAAGAAATTAGGTGAAAGGGGAGTTGAGTGCATATTTATTGGTTATGCACAAAATAGTAAGGCTTATAGGTTTTTGGTCATTGAACCAAATGATTCGATTTCAATTAATACAGTTATTGAATCGAAAGATGCCTTATTTGATGAAGGAAGATTTAATTCAGTTCCTCATGCAAAAGATATTGCTCAAAATAGTTCAAAAGATCTTGAAAATGATTCTTCCAAATTTCAAGAAGAAGAAAACCTTGTACCTAGAGTAAGTAAAAGAGCTAGAAAAGCTAAAACTTATGGGTCAGATTTTCACATGTTTCTTGTTGAAGGAACAAGAGAAAATATAGATAATCATATTGAATATTGCTTCAATATGGAATCCGATCCTAGGACATTTAAAGAGGCTATGAAGTCTCAAGATATAGCTTTTTGGAAGGAAGCTATAAGTGATGAGATGGATTCAATTATGGGAAATAATACATGGATTTTAGTAGATTTGCCTCCAGGTTGCAAACCAATAGGTTGCAAGTGGATTTTCAAAAAGAAAATGAAACTGGATGGTACTATAGACAAATTTAAGGCTAGACTTGTTGCTAAGGGATTTACACAAAAGCATGGAATCGATTATTTTGATACATATGCACCGGTAGCAAGAATTGCTACAATCAGAATGCTTATGGCGTTGGCCTCTATATATAAATTGGAAATTCACCAAATGGATGTAAAAACTGCATTCTTAAATGGTGAATTGGATGAAGAGGTGTATATGGAACAACCTGAAGGGTTTGTGATTCCAGGACAAGAAAAGAAAGTGTGTAAACTTATTAAGTCTTTGTATGGACTTAAGCAAGCCCCTAAGCAATGGCATCAAAAATTTGAAGAGGTTGTTCTAGCAAACGGATTTATTATTATGAATCCGATAAATGTGTTTATAGTAAGTTTGAAAATGGTAAAGGTGTCATCATTTGTTTGTATGTTGATGACATGTTAATTTTTGGTACGGACTTAGAACAAGTGGAAAGTACCAAGAATTTTTTGTCAAATAACTTTGCCATGAAAGATATGGGTGTTGCAGATGTGATTTTGGGTATAAGGATTCATAGAATGGATAATAAATTGATCTTATCTCAATCACATTATGTTGAGAAGATTCTCAAAAGATTTAATCATTTTGATAGTGCAACGGTTGCAACACCTTATGATCCTAATTTGAAATTAACTTCAAATAAGGAAATGCCAGTTGCACAACTTGAATATGCAAGAGTTATAGGTTGTTTGATGTATGCTATGACATGCACAAGACCGGATATAGCTTTTGCAGTTGGCAAGCTTAGTAGATATACTAGCAACCCCAGTAACTTGCATTGGAATGCCATTTCTAGAGTATTAAAATACTTGAAGAAAACCATTGATTATGGCATTGTTTATAGTGGTGAACCTTCGGTCTTAGAAGGATATACAGATGCAAGTTGGATCACCAACATGGACGATTATTCATCCACAAGTGGATGGATATTCATGTTTGGTGGGGGTGCAGTTTCTTGGGGATCTAAGAAACAAACATGCATAACAGATTCTACTATGGCTTCAGAATTTGTGGCATTAGCTTCGGCAAGTAAGGAGGCTGAATGGTTGAGAAATCTACTTTATGAGGTTCCTTTATGTCCAAAGCCAATGTCGCCTATTTCAATTCGATGTGATAGTGGAGCAACATTATCAAAGGCTTATAGCCAAGTTTACAATGGGAAGTCTAGACATATTGGTCTAAGACATAGTTATGTTAGACAACTTATTCTAGATGGGGTGATCACCATAAATTTTGTCAAGTCTAGTGAAAACTTGGCGGATCCATTGACAAAAGGACTTACAAGAGAAGTTGTGTCTAAGACTTCCAAGGGGATGGGACTCAAGCCCATTAACTTAGTCACACATGATGGAACCTCAACTCAACGCTTAATTGGACATTAAGTCTTGAGTTTTAACGAGTCCAAGTACATCATATGAATGTGGCTGCAAGTACTTATTTTAAATAATCATTCCCAAGTGATAAAGTGCTTGAAACTGTATGATAAAGGAGGAGGTTGAGTTTTTACTCTTAATGGACCCATAACACGTAAATATAGTGTTGGAATGCTTATACGGTTGTATTCTTGATGGAGTTCACCTATATGAGTGGAAGTGGTGCCGTTTCTAGGAGCTCAGGGCTTGGCTCTCAAGCACTCACGAATAGATACAAGACACATGGCCAGTAAACGTGTCGAGCTTTTGCTAAATGACTCTTGACGAGTTTTGAAGTCTTATGTGTGAATTAATGTATGACTAATCGTATAGAACCGCTGGTTCAAAGAACTAGTTCTACCATGCCGTTCTGATTAATTCAACAGCATTTGTTCACTAAAGTGGAGGTTTTATATCAGGATTGATACCTTCATTTATGCATAAGGATTCCTTAAGTATCGGATTTACTTTATTTTGAAAATGGTGGGGGATTGTTAGAATATTTTCAAAAAGTGGATGAATTATTGATTAAATATAAAGTTTAATCAATGGAATTAAGAAACTAATGCCTTGGTAAGGTTCCGGGTTAAGAAAATCGAAGTAAACTCGATTAATTGAAGCTTGGTAGGGCAGTCAACTGCCCATATAGGGCAGTCAACTGCCCTTGTGCAGAAAACATTCTGTATAAAATTTACACTAAGGCAGTTGGATGCCTTGGGAAGGGAGTCGACTGCCTTGGGGAGCAGTCAACTGCCTTTATAGGGCAGTCAACTGCCCATATATGGCAGTCAACTGCCCATAATACGATCAAGCTTCTGTATAAGATTTATGTTAGAGCAGTCGACTGCCATGAGAGAGCAGTCGACTGCCATACCTGGACTTGCTTACTGTTTTAAAAATACACTAGGGCATTCGACTGCCATTTTCGGGCATCCGACTGCCCAGTATAAAAAGTGTATACAACGGCTAGTTTCTTGATTAAAGAGTTACAAGCTCATCCAAAAGATGTTATTCAACTTCTGAATGGTTAAGCAACATTACCATTTGTCTCCAAAGGTTGGGACCTTGTTGAACAATTGTGTTTGATGAATCAAACAACACAATTGAAAAATCATATCACTTGATTAAAGGTTGCATCACTTGGAATTAATCTCTATAAATAGAGATGTCAAGTTCATACTTGAGATATGATAAAAATATACCAGAATAATTCTGATATTCTTTCTTCCCTCTCACTCTCAAACTAAAGATAAGTTTCTTAGGCATTATTTGCTGCAGAAGATAGTGACTAAGACAAGATACTTTTGTACTTGTCAAGGGTATTTAGTGGTTTAATTTCACTAGTGCAAAGTGATTTTAAACAAGGGCTTCTTTGTATCCTAGGGATATTCGATAAACCCCTGTTGCATGCCATAATTGGTGGGGGCGAAATAATCCTAAGGAAAGTGGCATTATAGCAGCACGCCTAGAAGCCATTTCTGCATTTGTTCGTGATTACCAAGGAGATCAAAATTCAAGGTGATTCAAGGCACTCAAGAACACTCAAGGTCATCTTCATATCCACCAAGGAGGTTCAACACAGAAGCAGAACCAATTTGAACAACAACCTTGTCCAAGTACCTTGGGAAGAAGTCCAATTCCACTTCTTCCAACCACTTATTGGTGGCTCATTCCTTGTTTCATGAAGAAAATAACGGATTAAAAAAACATAAAACATACCTTTGTTTAGATTGGTCGGACTACTCCTCCAAACCAAAAAACCTGCTTAATTTTTTGAGGAGTTTGAATAAAAATATTAAACATGTTAAAAACTCATGGGTTGTGGCTCAATTGGCAACGCAGACTGAGTTTATAGGAAGAGCTCTCAAGTTTGATCCCTACTAAACACATATTTGGGGAGAGGTGAGGAGTCTTAACTGTGACTAAACCTCGAGCAGGATTAGTCTCAGACCGTTAAAACAGATGAAGATACCTGTGGTTTACACAAAAAAAAAATTAAACTTGTTAAAAGGGTTTGGGCTTTACATCAATGCCCTTATAAAAAAATAGAATGAGCTTGGGTTTATTATTTCAAATCCAAGCACGATCCCACTTAACCTGGTTCAATAATTATAACTTTTTATTATTTTTATACTAATGCATTTCCAATTACTTTTGATCTTTTGTGCAATTTAATTTAAGTTTGTATTAATTTTTTTAGATTTTAATTAAACTTTTTATGTTTTTTGTAATCTTTTTGTAAGAATATATTTTAACTTATTGTGTTATACCTATTATGTGTATTAATTTTTTTATATTTTATTATGTACATTTTTAAAAAAATTTAATAGTATTTGGAAGGGCTTAGACTTACTCATTTTATTCAAAAAGGATTGGACAAAAAGTAAGGCTCGCAAAGTCGACTGGATTGGTTTCACTATTAATCTCTTAATACCTTACCTAAACTCTACTCGAATTTGACCTAACCCGCCCCATGAACACCTCAACCCTCGTCTAAGGGTAGCCTTTAAATAATCATATAGACAAATTTGCCTCGAAGATGGTAAATATAAGCATATACTAAGATTAAGAACAAAATGAAACAACGTAATCTTATTCACATATATATTACCATTATTATTCATCTATATATAAATATTGAGAAAAATTTTACAATAAGGTCAAAATTTTTTATCTTACTATAAGGTTAACATAAATACATATGATTAAGCATACATTTAGTTTTTGTAGGAGTAAACTATATTAGAAGTATCATAAATAAACAAGAATAAGCACAAAATTAGTGTCAATATATGTAAACACATTATAATTTTGTTACAAGATGTGTTTATGTTTATTCTTATATGTTACAATACTTCTAATATATTTTAAGCCTAATGATACTAAATTTATACTTAATAATGTGTGTTCATATTGATCTTACAATAAGATCAAAAATTTTGCTCTTAGTGTAGAATTCTCCTGCTTGCTAATCTTCTTTATTAATTTATATTTGTTTTGATTGAATCCTTGATATGATTTCCTTATTAGTTATCAATGTTGATGAGAACATAATATACTATAATGAAAATATAGTAATATCAGAGGAGTTTCATGTGCATGTACATAAGTCCTGTCTTCAGTTGTTTGGTCAAACAATAGAAAATATAGATTTTGTAATAATTTTTTATGGGTTGAATGTCAACGAACATAAACACACGCCATATCAACTAGATTAGAGTCTTGTTTCAGGTCATGAGGATGAAGTCAAGTTAGATTAAAATTCCATAATCTTATCGTTTTCGATTTTAGATTTTGTAACTTTTAATTAAAAATTAGGATAAACGCACTTAATTTACGTGCATTGAAGATCTTTGTTTGGTTTTTGAAATTTCAAAAACAGTAAACAAAATTGTTTTTCTTTTCTCTTTCTTTTTTAAATCAAAACACATTGTTTCATGTTTTCTTTCCGAGGGCATTTCATCATGAGAACCACGTTTTAATTAGTGTTATACCAAAAAAAAAATGGGACTTTGAATTTGGATCATAAACTTCGACTAGTCCAGGTAAAGAAAAGTGATACTGGTAACCATAAAATATTAAGTTTCAAGATTTTGAATATTAACTCAAATAATAATGGTTTTATCTTCAAGTTTGTAAGCTTGATCTTGACCCGCGTTAATTAAGGTTTGACACGTAAACATAGGAACCATCCTGGCTTATGCAGCAGCCCAGGCTTTTAATTTCTTGTAGTTTTACCGCCTCAAATCCTAACTCAAAAAATGAAAAGAAAAAAAAAAACTACTTTTTTGGCCCCAATTGTTTACGCCCATCACTTTTTGAGTTACAAATGAATCTGTTGAAACGTTCCCACATAACAGTAGAGTTGTAAATGGGTGGGTACTAAGTATCTAAATCTGATTATATTTTAGAATATTCAAATCCGATTGCTAAATATATTAACCTTACTTAATCGAGTCGGATAGTACAAGATACCTTTTATTGGGTACCCGTTTACATCCTTACATAATAGTGCGTTTGGATAAAAATTTTTAAAATTTTGAAGAATATCAAAATGTAAGCATTTTAAAATTCATCAATTCAAAATATTAGGATTTGTGATTGTATTGTTTGAATAAGTATTTTTTTTTTAAATTTTGACTATTAGAATTTGATAAAATAAAAAATAATTATAAAATAAAATGAATGATATTAAATATAAAATAAAATATGAAGTATAGGTATCATTATGTTTGTAAAAATATATAAATATTATTAATAATATGAATAAAATAAAATATATATTATATTTAAATAAAATAATATATTCTTTAGTTTTTGTATTTGATTGTGGGTTAAATGTAATACTGTAGAAGTAGTTTTAGAGTGAAAAACCATCTATCTAAGTAGAGGTGGCAAACGAGTCGGTTCGGACGGTTTCGGGTCGGGTTATATTCGGGCTTGGGTTATTTCGGTTTCGAGTTTTTTCAATCTCAGTTTTTTTCGATCTCGTATTTTTTTCGATCTCGGGTTTTTTCGATTTCGAGTACTTTCGGATTCGGTAATTTTCGGTTTTGGGTATTTTCGGATTCGGTTATTTTAGGGTTTGATCCGATTTTGAGTTCGGTCCAATTTTAATCGGGCAGATTTAGCGGGCTTAGTCAAATTATTTTGAAAATTTTATAAATTATAAATATTTTTATAATTTTAAATGTAATAATTAATTTAATTTTATATAGTCATTACAAGAAAATTGTTATACGCTGACACTCAAAAAATCGTTGGTAAAGCTTAAAACTCTATTGGTATATCTCAATCAACCTTATACCAACGATCAAAATGTGTATTCTGACGAATTTTTAACTGTTGATATATCCTTTGTCGATATAGACCTATTCTGACAAAATTTTTATCGTCGGAATAAGTAGTAAGTTTGTACAAACGGTTTGGATTCACCAATAAAACTATATCCATTAATATAGCTTTCTTGCCTATACTAACGAATTAAACTGTCAGAATAAGTACTAAGGATATACTAACATTATAATTTCATCATTAAAAATTTGTCAATAAAGTTATATCCATTGGTATAGCTTTCTTGCCTCTACCGATAGATTAAGCCATCAAAACAATTATTAAGAATACACCAACATTATGATTTCGTCACTAAAGCTATAACTATTGCTATAGCTTCCTTATCTATACCAACAATTAGTTAGATGCTATATTTTTACCGATGATCAATGCTTGTTGATATAACCCTTCGCTTTTTACCCATTCCAACAATCAAAATTATATTTTACTAACAATTTGTAATCGTTGGTATAGCCTTGAAGATTCTAATAATAAATTTCATTAATATAAATGTTAAAGCATTGGTAAAAACATATATTTGAATTATAATTTTAATTATTAATATTTATTTATTTATTTATAATATTAATTCGGTATAATTTCATATAAAGTAAAAATTGCACAATAAAATACAAAATATTCAATAACATTTGAAATAAAACTATAAACAAATTTTTTATAATCTACAAAGAAAGAATAAGTAAAAAACTAAAATTATTGTACTAAACCTAGATAATAACAAACATCACTTAATGTCTACAAACATGGTGCCAGAAGTAAATAAAGAAGTGTCCAAGATAAATAATCCCATCATAGGTTTTTATGAAACATCTGCATAAAATAAAAAACACAATTAGATATTGAAGTTACAAACAAAAACAAATTACAGTAATTTTGAAAATGATTTTTATGAAACACTTAACATCATGAAACAAAAAAAAAATTCATAAAATGATTTTTTTTCATGCATGCACCTTCAATTATTTGGGAGTTGGGAGGCACAACCTATATATGGCATAAGAAGAATGGCATTTGTGATTAACTGATAATCATAATAGTATTATGCAATCAGTAGTAAAATTCCTTTAGTATTTGGCTAGCATTAATGTCTCAGAAATACCAGTTAACATTTAATGCTTAAATAAACCCCAATAACTGTACATAACTTTCTGCAATATTTGTTTAATTTTCCCACGTCTATCTACCCTCTTAATAATGATTTGGAAAGAAAATGAATAAATAATAATAATTTCTTCGTAAGACTAAATATATATATATATATATATATATATATATATATATATATATATATATATATGATGGCATCTGACAACCTACACACAAACTTTCCACATGACTTCAGCCAACATACTTAAAAATCTTAAATAAATTACCAACTCAAATCATTCCCAAATTGCCTTTGTAAAATAAAATTAATACTTGAAATACTCTTCTAACTTAAAAGCAGTTATAAATTTCAACTAACATTCATAGTAACCACTAAAAATTCGAAGCACCAAGTCTAGATATTTGTATTTCACTAAAATTTCTAGGGATTGCACATTGAATCACATTTCAAGTACCAAATCAGTAGAAATATGATAAAAATAAAGATTCATAGATTCATTAATTGAATTAGATGAAGCAAAGAAAGCAGAAAAAAAACAACAAAAAAGCTCACTCTTTCGATCATTCATTTCAGGGGAAAGCATGGTGTTGATTATCCAAATGCCTGTTGCCTTCAAATAACACAACAAAGAAAAAATTGAATCAAGGTCAAATTCAAAGGATGAAATCATGTGAGAATTTGCAAAAGAGGAAACAGAATCTAACAGTTAAATATAGATATAAAAAACTACAGCATCTACATGAAAACCAACAAAAAATCTGAAAGTTTCGCTGCTATCACTGGGGCAAACGATGAAATAGCTTCAAATTAGAGCAAAGCCTAATATCGATAGCAGTTCCTAATGAAGCAATTGTAGCAGCTCTAGAACCCACTGGTTTTCCCCCTTTCCAAGCTCCCCGCACTGGTACTTTCGGGTACCGAGTGAAAGAACAGAGCCCTAAGTTTCTTTGTCACGAGTTTCCTATGCTTTAGGGTAATCAAATAGAGAAAGAAGACAGACCTTGTGAGAGTGATGGAGAAACGATAATTGAAACAGAGAGGCATACGTTTCCTCTGTATTCTATGGAAAGAGAGAAAGAGACCTTGTTATCCCTGCCCATCTCTCGTCCTTAGAGAAAGCCATTGATAGAAAAGAACTTGCTAACTGCAGGAAAGGGTTAAAAATGGTTCCTAGATAGAAACAAAACTCTTTGTTTTGGAAATTAATCTTGTGAAGAATAAGAAAATGGCGGTTCAATGTGAGCGGGAAAATGAGATTTAATAAATTTTTGGAGGGATTATTTTTCTAGGTGCTGCTTTGTTTGCTATTATTATTTTTTCTTAATATTTATACTTTAATTTTATAACAAAAATTAATATAATAAAATGTCAAAAAGTTATTAATATAAGTTAAATTTTGGATAAAGATTGTTGCGATGAGGATGAAGAACATCTACTCGAATTTGGATTCAGCTTGATGGAACTATATAGGAAGCAACAATTAGTACTTTCTTTTTCTTTTAAAGAACTATCATAACAATTTTGGTTATTTCTCCCTTTTTCTTACCTATTAAATGCAAATGGAATTTGTTCTTCAAAAAAAAAAGTTAAATTTTGATTTATTATTTATTGTTAATATTAAATTTAATTAAGAATAAAGTTTATTATTATTTTTAAGTACGTTAACAAGTAAGAATATCATGCAATTAGTTTTAGTTTAACATATAATTAATTATTGTAATTTATGGATAATTTAAATTAATTATATTTAAGTTTTTAAAGATTTTAACCCACAAAAACGTCTTGATTCTTCATCTTTAGTATCCAAATGATTAACTGGTTTTAAATTTTAAATTTCCTGATTTCATAATTTAGATTATAATTTATAAGTATAGTCAATAAAATTATGAATTACTTTTACTAGACAATAAAATTATTTATTATTAGTTAATTGGGATTGGATATAAGATATGCAAGGGATGCTACTTGATCCTGACATGAATAGTGAGAATAATACTCGAATTTAGTAATTACTCAATTATAGAATACCTTAACCTAATATAATCAGATCAAATAATGCAAGATACTTAATTATCATATATTTGTTGCCAAAGGCATAAGTTTGTGCTAGATCATGAATTGAGATGTTACACTTGGGATTCAATTAGGAAGAATAAGCTTGTAACATAATGAATAAAATGTTGTACACGTGTCACTCTTAGTTAATTTCATCATTTTATGTTAATTTGTATTTGTCTTAATGCAACCAAAAAGAATGGATTTTTGTGTGCGTTAATTCACTAAAGTTGTAGAAACATCAACGTTTTTAAATTAAAGTTAAAATTTAATAAATATTTATATAAATATAAAATTTTTACATTTTAATGTTTTATTTACTTGACAATTATTATTTATTTTTTTAATTTCCTGTGATATTCACATGTGTTATAAAATATATAATTATATATTAATAATTATATAAAAATTTATTTTTTAAGTGAGCCAAATATATATAGTAAAACTAAATAATTAAACATTTATATAAATGACATTATACTTTTAACAATAATTTATTGGGTTATTGTATTTTTTTAGGTCAACATTAGGCCATTCGAATTTAGACACTCTTAGTTCAATAAATTTCTTTTTTTTTTTTACTTTGTTTTATTAGCTTTTTTAATAATTATATTATATTTTTAATAAAATTTTAAGTTTTTAAGAATTTTTTTACATTTATTTTGTTTTTTAAATACCAACATAATTAGTAATTAAATTAATCTAATCGCATAACTAGTTAACTAATTGTTCAATTATAATGTTGAATAAGATTATAGTATAGATTAAAAAAATACTTAATATTATGAATAATTGGTCAATTAATTACCTCAATTTTATATTTGTTTTGTTTTTGGTTTGTACATAAATCATAATATAACATTATTATATTAAATATAATCGTACTCATACATATTAATTAATCAAATATCTCATTAAAAATTTAGAATGTCATATTAAACAAGTTATATACACCAATTGATATTATATTATAAATAATAACATTTGATATAATCATATCATATACAGTTATACATCAACTGAATACTAATTTTTTCATGTTCACATTAACATAATAATATTATATATACACCAATTGATCGAATATCTAATTAAAATGTTAAATAGTAGATATTATTAAATTAATTAAAATAATGCGAGTTATTTAAATATAATTAATAATAATATTAATAAAGTATAAAAAATAAATTTTATTAAAATTAACACTTACACAGTAATACTAGTCTAATATATTATTAAATTACACTTTAATTTACTATTAGAATTATTATTTGTATCCACACTTTAATTTTACATTTAATAGATAATAAATCAATTGTTTTTAATAAATACTTAATTCTATTAAAATAATACTTACACACTAAGAGATTACATAATTTATTCTTAAAAGATTATTATAATATAATATAAATCATTATTATAATATACCAAATTGGTTTATTCATATATAAGATTATTATAATATAATAAATAATTAATTGCCAATAGCTTGAATTATTAATGTTTTTTGTTTTAAGGCTAAAAATAAAATTACCACTAGCTTGATTTATAATTTTCTCTTTTAATGATGCCCAAGCTTATAAAAAAAATTATACTTTTATTGTTTAATTTAATTACTTAACTTTTTCTAATCTTAAAAACTTGAATTTTAATTTTAAGATTAGGTTTTTTTTTAATCTAAATTTAATATCTTTCTATACTTGAAACTTTAAGAAAATATAGTTTAAATTTAATTTTATTAAAAATATTTTTAATGTGTTGCACAAAATATCAAATTCAAAGTTTCAAACAAATATTGAAATTATATTATTTTTTTATATATTTGATTTATTATTGTATTAAAATTAAAATTTTATTATAAAATAAAAATAATAAAATGTTAAAATGATTTTTATAATAAAATAAAATGTTAAATTAATAATATATTTATTATTATAAATGCAATAAGTATAATATTAAAGATTATTTGATATCATATATTATAGTGTTTTAAATTAATTTAATTTAATTTAACTAAAAAGATTCAATATTTATTTTACTGATAATACATAATTGATAAAATTATATAATAAATAATAATTATTTTCAAAATTTTAAACTTTTTAATTAAAAAGTGTATCAATTATTTATTTATTTTTAAATAATAATTATATTATTATAATTCGGGTTTTCTCGGGTTATAAATTCGGTTTTTTACGGGTTTCGGATTGGATCGGTCTCGGTCTCGGTCTCGGATCGTATCGGGCTTAGGTTATGTCGGGTTCGGGTTTCGAGCTTTTTCAGTTTTGGGTTTTTTTCAATTACGGGCTTTTTCGATTACAGACCTTTGACTTTTTTGGTCAATTCGGGCTGGTCCTGATCCGGTCTCGGGTTGATTCGGGCGGGTTTTCGGGTTCGGGCCAGTTTTTGCCACCTCTATATCTAAGTGGATTTTTAAGAACGAATTTGAGATATTAATTCCCTCTTGAAAAATTTAATAGAAATTTAAAATTCTTCAAATTTTTTTGGCAAGAAAATTGAATTTTGTACTTTTGAATGTTCTGATTAAAATGAATTTTCCTATTGAAATCTTTCGTTCAAACACACCTAAAGTGTTTTTCATAACATCAGTTGCATCTGAGTATTATTTAACGATTCCATCACGAAATAAAAAAATTAGGGACGAAAATTATGATCGAAATTTCTTTGTGGATATCTCCTTCATTGATAATATCATCATAATTTTGTTTAATTCCATCACAAATCTCCGGCAACGTATTTTTTTGCCACAAAATTTATAAATTTCGTCATAGTGTTTGGCCGAACCCAACAACTGCCCATTGCTACTATCCCTCACAAATTCAAAAAGCTGTCACTAATTTAGTCACAAGTGATATATATATATATATATATATATGGATAATTATTCTATACAACACTAATGAAATTTTTTAACTCTACAAGTAGAGTTAAAATGATAATATATGTCTTTTGAAATATTAAGAACATAAAAAATAAATAAAATAAGACGTGTGTCTCATCCTAACCTCGTTTGTGAAGTCAAAAAATTCTATTAACGGTGGATAGAATAATTATCCTATATATATTACCAAATATTATGTTTTTCAAAAAAAATTATAATTTAGAATATATATGTGTGTGTGTGTGTGTGTGTGTGTGTGTGTTAAGAAAATGAAATTTGGAAGTATGAAATTGAATTTGAAATGAAGAAATACATTTTGTTAAAAAAATTAGCCTTGGGCAAATGCAAAGAAGATGCCTCAAAAGGTTGGTGCAGAAAATTTTCCTACAAAATAGCAGTTGACTACCTTGACATAAATGTTTTGGACAATTAATTGCTCAAAAGAGTAGTTGACTGTCCTCAAGGAAAACCACTTCTGTTTTATTTTTTGACTTGGGTAGTCAAATGCCCCAAGCCCAAAAAGTTTTTGTAAGTAAAAAAATACTAGGACAATCGACACAGGCATTTGATTGTCTATCCTAAAAATTCAAAAAAAAAGGTCCATTGGTCATGTCTCTTTATTTTAAAAGCCATGATTCTTTATCTGAAAGAAGACTAATCATGAAAAGGTGTTTCTAACACCAATTAGGGTTTATAAATACTTCCATAAATGTTCATTTTGATATAATCATTCGTATTTTTCTCTATAAGAACTGCATTTTCTATACTTATTTAATTGATATTTGGCTATTTGAACAATATAAGATCGCTAAATGTTGATTTTTTTTATTTTTGTTGTAATAAGGCGAACTTTCATATGGGTAGATACGTGGGCTCCACATGAGCACACACTTACCTAGATATTGAAATCATCATATATTGATGATTTTTAGTCTCCAATAAGCCATTCTAATCCATTGAATTACAATTACGACTTTTATTGAAAAATGTGCTATAAATCAAGAAATTACGATTTTGCCCATAAGTCACCGCGTCAAGCGATCAAAACTGACTTTTTGAATTGACTTTAGGGGTCTAACTTATTAATGTCAAAGCCTTAACTTGTTGTGTCAGACCCCATATCGAAAATTACAATGATAGGATTGAAAAAGACTGAAATAAGTAAAACTGATCGAAAACCTTATAAGTTAACATGGCCGACCGCTCTAGTTAAAAGTCAACTTCATGCATGGGACATGCATGTCATAAGGGTAATTCTCACCAACCTAAAGTTATGGACCAATTAGAAGAAGCATCAATGGAATATTATGGAAAATTAGATATTTAATGGATAATTATGAATAAACTTATAAGATAAACTTGCATGCTATTATCTATTCCTTATCCTACACCAACATGGCTAACATGAGCCTATAATGCCTACAAAGTCACGACTTCATCTCTCCCACCATGCCAAATAGAAACCAAGCAAGGAAATAAGAGAATAGAAAAGAAACATAATGAAAAAAGCAACCTTTCGCTCAAGCTTACTTACTAAGCAAACGTAGGCTTATTTATTCAATTTTTCATGAATTTCTGACTCTCCTTCATCTCCTAAATGTCTTTCTAACCTTACTTTTCAAGGAAATATCAAGAAACAACAAGAAAGCTAGTGATAGAACATTTTCAACCAACACCCCTTGATCTTATAGGTAGGCTTTCATTCATGATCCCAACTTTATATAAGTTGTTTACAGGGTTATACTATGATGATTTATGGTTTTAAATTGAAGCAAAAAGGTTCCTTTGGTAGTGAGCTAGTTTCGGCTAACTTGTGAGACTACAGGGTATGGTTTGTTTCAAGCTTTGATTTTAATATATGTTGATTGTTTAATGATGTAGAGATGTTATATGGTGTTAAAATTGAATGAATTCATGTGTTGCAAGCTTGTACCTATTTAGCCACTTGAGGTTTCTAGTGGTGTCATGCTTAGTTGATGGGGAAAATTAACTATGTGGTGTAATTCATATAGCTAAGCATGATAATGGTGTTAATTTGGATTGGAATTTAATGAAAGGCATGCGTGTTCATTTGGCCTAGATGAAGAACAATGTGCAAGTAATGTGATCTTATATGAAAATGGTGATATATTAGTGTATGCATGATGTATAATTGATAGGTGTAAGTGGTTTGAAGTGAAACCATGAAAATGTGACACATTGTCAACTAATTTCATGAAAACCCTAATGGTACCTTATGTGAAAGTAATGTGCAATGAAGTGTATAGTGATGTTTAAGTTGTAATGTGTAACCATGTGAGATGTTTAAGTTGTAATGTGTAACCATGTGAATGGTATGTAATTATAATGATTATAACCTATTTGGTGGTATGGTGATTACTAAAGCTAAGCTTGAACAAGTGCCCAACTTATTGAGATTTAGGTAAGTTAACTTTGTAAGATGCATGATAGCATTATACATTGTAAGTACAACAATTATTAAGTAAGTTTGCAACAAAGCATTTAAGAGTTGCGAAACACATTCTTGGGATGAGGATTATTTGGGATACAGTGGCTAGTACTTTGAAACCTTCACAAGCTAGTTACATTGAAAACGTACTGAACAAATTTAGGATGCAATGTCACATCCCGTAATTTACAGTAATTTCCACATTTACACACACACAGAGTGAAGGTTGGGTTGTCGCAATGCTTTTATCACTCATTTCCTCTAAACAGTACCAAATTTCGGAAATAATTTATTTATTTACGAAATAGAAAATATTTACATCAGTAGTAATTCTTTAAAATTTACATCCCATGGATATGCATTACACAACAGTAGTATTGTATATAAACGCCTGAACATATAAAAGAAAATCAAAATACCTTCAGGATCCACTCAAGCTATCTTGAGAATCTATAGCATAGACGAAATTCATGGAACGGTATCACTGTAGGTAATCTGTGGAGTGGGAAAATAAAAGGTGAGCTAATATGCTCAGTAAGAGTATCAAAACAAATAAAATGCTACTAAAATCAAATAGCCAAAATAATTTAATAATCAATAAATATTTCTTTTCAAACATAATATTCACTTCACGTTTTGATAAACACCATATAACGAACGATTCAGTAGACAGTATTTATAAAACTCATTATCAGGAAATAAATCAATACCAACAATTAGTTCAGTGAAACAATTTAATAATCCATAATCAATTTAGTGGAGACCAGGCAACACCTAAGATATATCATGCTATAATAATGTCTCCAAAGGGAGAAATAATAACACGTGAAACATATGGCCATAGTTTAGGGGTCCACAGTGTGCACTGATCAGGTGACCACCGGGACGTTGATAATAGGATCAATATCTATTAGCACAGTATAGCAATAGTAACACATGACACGTGAGGATGATACGGGGCTTAATAGTCTCAAAACAGTGAATACACAGTAGAAACACCACTTATGAAATCACTTCCACTGATAGTATCTTCAGTTAGTTCATAAATAAATATACTAAAAGTATATATTCAGTTTATGAATAAAAATTCATAAAATATTTACAATTTAGTATTCTTTCATGAAAATGTCCTATTTATTTACAGGACTATAATAAGCACATGTTGGTACTTTCAAGCAATTAAAATTCCATAGCAGGAATATTTAAATATTATTTTTCAGTAAATAATCATATAATGAAATCTCAATAATTCACATGGAAATCACTTGGAGATTTATTTATTTCTATCATTGAAAAATATTAGAATTTATTTCTTAGAGTTCCTATAAATTCCGGCAGAATAATGGCTATTTTTAACTTAGCCTTCGTGCACTGAAAACACAGTTTATAAATTAGCCAGTATCCACAATTTCACCAATTCTAAAGCAATTCATTTCAAAATCACTTCAAAAAATCACGTGAACCAATTTATCCATTCATAGTATGTGACATCCCCGTCACTTCATCTTATCACTTATCTTTTTCCTTCTTTATTTAGATTTAGTTCGTGCAGTGTCCTTCTCTTCTTATCCTTAAGCTAATTATTTAATAGCTTATGTAACATTCTTACTCAATTACCATAAACATAAAAAATGATATATATACATATCATTCCATTTTCCACAGGATCTCATACATCGTCTTAACTTACATCCCCGACATCTTATATACATAAAGACTACTTGTACTGTACCGTAGCTGAATTAAACTTTACTATACATAAACATGTAAGTATACCTTCTGTGCTAACCAGGAAGCGTCTCGAGAAGGTACACTGCAATCTTTCTAAATTAAAGCTCCTCTACTCGGAGCGAGGTCTACTTCAGGTAATCTGTAGGAAAAATAGTCGTAAAAGGGTGAGTTTACGCTCAGTAAGAAAAGTATGTAAAAGAGCGTACTATGCCTCTATATGCATTTTTCCTACTTGGCTCTATAATGTCATGTAAAGCATTATAAAGCATGCATCCTACTTCTTCTTTAAACCATCGTACTTCATACATACTTTAAAACATATATCATATACTTCTTCATACATACATCTTGTACTTGAAATAGATGGAGACTAGGTACAATGTTTAAGCGATTGAGTCGTCACATGAACCGTTCATTCCCATTCATATGACTCATATGACTCTAATCATGCATTAGTACAGTAGTGCACTCCGTATAGGTCAGGGATTCTCTCCTGCCTTTATAATTTCCACAGTGAACACTTGTCAGGTGTCACATGTGGGATTGAGGACCGGACTAGGGTTCCTCGCTCAACATACATATTACTGAGGACTTGATCAGAGTCACCCAGCCATCAGAAATGCATAATCATTACGCAGTCCATAGTCTCAAAACATTATATTATACTTTTTCCAGAAAACACTTTTGTGTTTAAATAACTTAAGCTTGAAAGCTCTTTTCATGCATGGCAGTCGACTGGTCTTATAGGGCAGTCGGCTGCTACTTCATAACTTCCTTTCTCGAAATTATTTTCATTTAAATTTCGGTATTTTCATATCTGAAAATACAAGAGGGCAGTCGACTGGTCAATATAGCAGTCGACTGGTTTTCAGACAGAATGTTTCTTAAGAAATAGCAGTCGACTGGCCCATATAGCAGTCGACTGTTTTTGAAACAGAATACATCTCGAAAAATAGTAGTCGACTGGTTCTATAGGCAGTCGACTGGTTTGAAACAGAATGCATCTTGAAAAATAGCAGTCGACTGTCTCATATAGCAGTCGACTGGTTTGAAACAGAATACTTCTGGGAAAATAGCAGTCGACTGGCTTACATAGCAGTCGACTGGTTTGCATCGGTTTTCGAAAAACGACGTTTTTGTTGTCTCTAGGCAGTCGGCTGCTACTTAAGGCAGTCGGCTGCTCCTAACCTAATTGGTACTAGGAGACAAGTCCGAAATTGCATCTTTTCCTGTTCAAAACAACTAGTACATCTCTCCAAAGCATGTAAAATCATCATAAAACATGCGGACATAGCCGCCTTACGTCCGTTACATAAATTCCTTACCTTGATTTCTTCGGAAACGCGAAATCACTTGATGCGTAACCCTAGCTTTCACTTCTTTAAATCTGAAATCATCACATCATATTAAACCTTAAATTAAACCACATACACATGTTATACTAACTCAAAACAACTTCACATCAACAACGAAATTGCAAGAATCATCCTCTTCTTTTACCTTCACTAGAGACCAAAACTTCAAATCTTGAGATCTCTTCCAATACTTGGAATCAATCCTTCAAACTTCAGATATCACCTAGTCTAACGACGAGGATCGTTTTTCGTTAACTGAACTTAATGAATTAGTGAGGCAGTAAGGTGGTTTGGCAAGGAGCTTGGAATGGAAAACTTGGAAACTTGGAGATGGAACGAGAGGGATGGGGCTGGCAAGGGGCTGACGTTGGTGATGGCTGAGGGTGATGACTATGCATGTTTGCATTAATGCATGCTTCCTTATCAATCAATCTCAGCCATGCACTTCTCCCTTTGACTCATTTGACCCATTAATTTCCTCTTTTCCTCCTTCTCATCTCAGCCATTCATTAAATCACAAATCAAAATTTCTGATTTTATTTCTTTTCTCATACCTTAATTAAATTTCTGATATCAACATGCTTCATTTGACTTATTGACATTCAACTTTATTATTTCTTCTATATTCCATTCATCATGCATACATTATTCATACCTCAATTACACATCAATCTTCATATTCATTTAATCATATTAACTTAGAAATACTTTACAAACATGGAGGAATTACATGAAAATTAGGGATCTCACATCCTCCCCACCTTAGAAAATTTGGTCCTCCAAATTTGCCTTAGTTTATCATATGAATAATTCTGGATACCTTTCCTTCATTAAGCTCTCTAGCTCCCATGTAGCTTCTTCCATTGTATGGTATTGCCAGAGCACTTTAACTAACGAGATCGTCTTAGACCTCAAAACTTTCTCTTTTCTGTCCAAAATCTGAATTGGTTTCTCTACATAACTCATATCTTCCCTTATCTCCAAGGGTTCATATTCTATGACATGAGACGGATCTGGATTATACTTCCGAAGCATCGATACATGAAACACATTATGCACTCCCGATAGCTCCGGAGGCAATGCCAATCTATAGGCAACATCGCCTATTCGATCTAAGACCTCAAATGGACCGATGTAACGAGGACTCAGCTTACCTCGCCGACCAAATCTCATAATTCCTTTGGATGGAGAAACCTTCAAGAATACATAATCTCCAACCATGAACTCAAGTGGCCTCCGTCGAGCATCTGCATAGCTCTTTTGTCTACTTTGAGCTGTCTTAAGCCTCTGACAAATCAACTTAACATCTTCTGATGCTTGCTCGACTAGATCTGGAGCTAATAACTTACGTTCGCCCACTTCTTCCCACCCAATCGGAGATCGACACCTTCTTCCATACAGAGCTTCATATGGTGCCATCCCGATGCTTGCATGATAACTATTATTGTATGCAAACTCAGCCAATGGCAGATGGTCATCCCAGGAGCCTTTAAAGTCCATAGCACAAGCCCTCAACATATCCTCGAGCGTCTGAATCGTGCGCTCGGACTGTCCATCAGTCTGCGGATGAAAAGCTGTGCTAAAACTTAACTTAGATCCCATGGCTTCTTGAAAATGCTCCCAGAAATGGGAAGTAAACCTGGAATCTCTATCAGAAGTGATGCTCACTGGAACACCGTGTAGTCTTACAACATCTTTTACATACATATCTGCCAAAGTATTGAGTGTATCAGTTGACTTCATAGGCAGGAAGTGAGCTGATTTTGTCAATCTATCGACAATCACCCAAATACCATCATGATTCTTCTTGGTTCTGGGTAACCCCATAATAAAATCCATCGTAATGTGTTCCCACTTCCACATAGGTATAGGCAGAGGGTGCAGTAATCCTGCTGGCTTTTGGTGCTCTACCTTGACCTGTTGACATGTGAGACATTTTGCTACAAAATCTGCTATGTCTCTCTTCATGCCATTCCACCAATACACCTTGCGAAGATTATAATACATCTTCGTACTTCCTGGGTGCAACGTGTACTTAGTGGCATGTGCTTCAGTTAAAATCAGCTTCTTCAATTCATCATCATTAGGAACACATATACGACTTTTAAACCTCAAAATTCCATCACTACCAAGATTGAACTCTGAGATCATACCTGGCTGCATCTGATTTATAGCCTCAATGCATCTATCATCTTTCTTTTGAGCACTTCGGATTCTATTCATCAATTCTGGCTCAATCCTCAAACTAGCCATCATTCCAATTTGCTCATAATTCATGACATTAAGGTTGAGGCTTGCAAATTGCTCAATTAATTCATGCTCTTTTATCATCATATAAGACACCATACTTACATGCTTCCGGCTCAGAGCATCCGCCACCACATTAGCTTTCCCCGGGTGGTACAAGATCTCACAGTCGTAATCCTTTAGAAGCTCGAGCCATCTTCTTTGTCTCATATTCAATTCTCTTTGAGAGAACAAGTATTTCAGACTTTTATGATCCGTAAAAATCTGAAATCTCTCACCATATAAATAATGCCTCCATATTTTCAGGGCAAACACTACTGCAGCTAACTCCAAATCATGAGTCGGGTAGTTCTTTTCATGGTCCTTCAATTGTCTGGAACCATAGGCCACTACCTTACCGTGCTGCATCAACACACATCCCAAACCTTGCCCTGAGGCATCACTATACACCGCCAATCCACCTGAACCACTAGGGATGGTAAGGATCGGTGCAGTCGTTAGCCTGCGCTTCAACTCTTGAAAGCTACTTTCACAGGCTTCATTCCACTCATACTTCACTTCCTTGCGCGTCAAGCGTGTCAGTGGAGCAGCTAGCTTCGAGAAATTCTCTACAAACCTTCTATAGTAGCCAGCTAAACCCAAGAAACTCCTAATCTCCGTCACAGTCTTCGGTCTTTCCCATTGAACCACCGCTTCAATCTTTGATGGATCAACTGAGACACCCTCTTTACTGATCACATGACCTAAAAAGGAGATCTGGTTCAACCAGAAATCGCACTTACTTAGCTTGGCATACAATCCTCTATCCTTGAGGGTTTGCAAAACTATCTTTAAATGCTGCTCATGCTCTTCCCGAGACCTCGAGTAGACCAAAATGTCATCGATGAAGACAATGACAAACTGGTCCAGGTACTGCTTGAATACATCATTCATCAGATTCATGAAAGCTGCAGGTGCATTGGTCAGACCAAACGGCATCACTAGGAATTCATAGTGACCATACCGTGTCCGAAATGCAGTCTTAGGGATATCTTCATCTCGAATCTTCAACTGGTGATATCCCGATCTCAAGTCTATCTTGGAAAAGACTTGTGCACCCTTAAGCTGATCAAAGAGGTCGTCAATTCTAGGAAGAGGGTACTTGTTCTTGATCGTCACTTTATTCAGCCACCGGTAGTCAATACATAACCTCATACTACCGTCCTTCTTCCGGACAAAAAGCACAGGAGCACCCCAAGGGGATACGCTGGGTCGTATGAATCCCTTGTCTAGCAACTCCTGAAGCTGTTTCTTAAGTTCTTCCAATTCTACCAAAGCCATCCGGTAAGGAGCTCTTGATATAGGCTCAGTCCCCGGCACCAAATCAATAGTGAACTCCACTTCTCTATCCGGAGGAAGTCCTGGAAGATCATTCGGAAATACTTCTGGAAAATCTTGGACTACAGGAATATCCTTGAGTCCGGGACGTTTCTGATCTACGTCCTCCACATAAGCAATGAATCCTTCACATCATCATACATATTATTCATTATTTTCATTTGCAAACAATTCAAAATCAAACGTTCTTTCATATTAATTACTTGCAAAATTTACAACATAGCTAACAGGTGAAGAGAATGTTACGCTCTTAGCATAACAGTCCACTATGACATGATTATTAGCTAACCAATCCATACCCAAAATAACATCAAACCCATACATATTCAGTAGGATTAGGTCAGCCTTAGATTCTCTTTCTCCTACCCGTAGCTTACAATCTCTATACACTAACTCTGTCATTTGTGATTCCTTAAAAGGTGTGCTTATCCTTAATAAGTGTCCTAAAGTCTCAGGCTCAACAGGTATTTTCATGGCAAACTTAGGAGACACAAAAGAATGCGTAGAGCCTGGATCAAACAATGCCATGACATTCACATCAAATAGGTAAATTGTACCTTTAATCACTTTGGACGAGGCATCGGCAGACTCTTCGTCGATGGCAAACACTCGTCCTTGGGTCACAGCTTTCTTCCCCTTCTCGGCAGCAGTGGCCTTAGGTTGCGGTTTAGGGGTCTTATCTGATTCCTCAGGCATCTTCGGATCTCTTTGAGGGCAATCCTTAATCATGTGCCCTTTCTCCCCACATCTAAAACAAGCGCCACTCGCCAAGCGACATGGTTGTGATCCATGAAACTTCCCGCACTGCTCACATCTTTGCATTGTACTCTTTGCGAGCTAGCGGTACTTCCAACTTGAATTCGGGATCGCTCATCACTTATCTTGACCCCCGTAGCTTTAGGAGTACCTATATCATTATCATTATTATCATAACTCCAATTTCGATATTATTCCATATAACCATTAAATTAATTTAAAGATCATCTTTCTATACTTTACTTACCTATAGAAACTCCTTCAGATCGTCTACTTCTCCGATGTGGATACCTATCACTCTGAGTTTTCTCATCCGACTTTCGCTTCATCGGTTCCTTGCCCTTACCCTTGGCTCGGAAGTCAGCATGATGCAAATCATAGTCCTGCTCACACAACTGAGCCTTACGGACAGCTTCTCCATAGGTGGTGATATCCATCGGATACAGTTTAGATCTAATCGGGGACTTCAATCCCTCGATGAACCGGTATATCTTATGTCCTTCATCTCTGAGGACCTCTGGATCAAACCTACTCAAGGTAATAAACTTCGATTCATACTGATTCACTGTCATCGTACCTTGAGTCAAGCTGAGAAACTCAATCTTCAATCTATTCCGATCGGTGCGTGGGATATACTGCTCATGGAAAGCTTCTACAAATCTATCCCACGTGATCTCCTCATATCGGGCCTCTAACACGGTCCGAGTGGCTTGCCACCAATATTCAGCATCATCTACTAATAGGTAAGCAGCCAATCCTACTTTCTCCCTTTCGGAGCAGGGCATATATTCAAAAGATTTTAGGACAGCTTTCATCCAGTTCTCAGCTATCAACAAATCTCTTTCCCCCTTAAACTTGGGCGGATCCAACTTCTTAAATTCCTTAATCAATGCCACACTGCAATAAGCTCTAGGATCCCGCCTTCCAGTAACTGGGACTGGTGGGGTTACTTCAGTAGGAGGGGTAACAGTTGCAGTTGCTTGAGTGCTTGTGGCCACATTCGGGAAATTAGACATAAACTGGTTGAACATCGTGGCCATGTTCTCCATATGCTTTTCCATTTTCGCTAGCCTTGTGTTTGGGCTATGCGGTGGAGATGGATGAGGAGACGGAACTGGGGGCTCTTCAGTGCGACCCCGTCCTCTTCCTCTACTTGTACCTCTTCTTCGTGAGCTCATACTGTAAATATAATCATCATTGGGCTCTTTAGTATAACTAGAAATAGCTATACTATACATTTATATTCAGACAAGTACAGTACAATCGGGGAATATACTCTATTTCTAGCTTCTCGACACTGACAAACCTCAATCTAAACTGCTCTGATACCACTCTGTGACATCCCCGTCACTTCATCTTATCACTTATCTTTTTCCTTCTTTATTTAGATTTAGTTCGTGCAGTGTCCTTCTCTTCTTATCCTTAAGCTAATTATTTAATAGCTTATGTAACATTCTTACTCAATTACCATAAACATAAAAAATGATATATATACATATCATTCCATTTTCCACAGGATCTCATACATCGTCTTAACTTACATCCCCGACATCTTATATACATAAAGACTACTTGTACTGTACCGTAGCTGAATTAAACTTTACTATACATAAACATGTAAGTATACCTTCTGTGCTAACCAGGAAGCGTCTCGAGAAGGTACACTGCAATCTTTCTAAATTAAAGCTCCTATACTCGGAGCGAGGTCTACTTCAGGTAATCTGTAGGAAAAATAGTCGTAAAAGGGTGAGTTTACGCTCAGTAAGAAAAGTATGTAAAAGAGCGTACTATGCCTCTATATGCATTTTTTCCTACTTGGCTCTATAATGTCATATAAAGCATTATAAAGCATGCATCCTACTTCTTCTTTAAACCATCGTACTTCATACATACTTTAAAACATATATCATATACTTCTTCATACATACATCTTGTACTTGAAATGGATGGAGACTAGGTACAATGTTTAAGCGATTGAGTCGTCACATGAACCGTTCATTCCCATTCATATGACTCATATGACTCTAATCATGCATTAGTACAGTAGTGCACTCCGTATAGGTCAGGGATTCTCTCCTGCCTTTATAATTTCCACAGTGAACACTTGTCAGGTGTCACATGTGGGATTGAGGACCGGACTAGGGTTCCTCGCTCAACATACATATTACTGAGGACTTGATCAGAGTCACCCAGCCATCAGAAATGCATAATCATTACGCAGTCCATAGTCTCAAAACATTATATTATACTTTTTCCAGAAAACACTTTTGTGTTTAAATAACTTAAGCTTGAAAGCTCTTTTCATGCATGGCAGTCGACTGGTCTTATAGGGCAGTCGGCTGCTACTTCATAACTTCCTTTCTCGAAATTATTTTCATTTAAATTTCGGTATTTTCATATCTGAAAATACAAGAGGGCAGTCGACTGGTCAATATAGCAGTCGACTGGTTTTCAGACAGAATGTTTCTTAAGAAATAGCAGTCGACTGGCCCATATAGCAGTCGACTGTTTTTGAAACAGAATACATCTCGAAAAATAGCAGTCGACTGGTTCTATAGGCAGTCGACTGGTTTGAAACAGAATGCATCTTGAAAAATAGCAGTCGACTGTCTCATATAGCAGTCGACTGGTTTGAAACAGAATACTTCTGGGAAAATAGCAGTCGACTGGCTTACATAGCAGTCGACTGGTTTGCATCGGTTTTCGAAAAACGACGTTTTTGTTGTCTCTAGGCAGTCGGCTGCTACTTAAGGCAGTCGGCTGCTCCTAACCTAATTGGTACTAGGAGACAAGTCCGAAATTGCATCTTTTCCTGTTCAAAACAACTAGTACATCTCTCCAAAGCATGTAAAATCATCATAAAACATGCGGACATAGCCGCCTTACGTCCGTTACATAAATTCCTTACCTTGATTTCTTCGGAAACGCGAAATCACTTGATGCGTAACCCTAGCTTTCACTTCTTTAAATCTGAAATCATCACATCATATTAAACCTTAAATTAAACCACATACACATGTTATACTAACTCAAAACAACTTCACATCAACAACGAAATTGCAAGAATCATCCTCTTCTTTTACCTTCACTAGAGACCAAAACTTCAAATCTTGAGATCTCTTCCAATACTTGGAATCAATCCTTCAAACTTCAGATATCACCTAGTCTAACGACGAGGATCGTTTTTCGTTAACTGAACTTAATGAATTAGTGAGGCAGTAAGGTGGTTTGGCAAGGAGCTTGGAATGGAAAACTTGGAAACTTGGAGATGGAACGAGAGGGAGAGCTGGAAGAAGAGTGGCTGACGTTGGTGATAGCTGATGGAGATGGTGAGTCATGCAAGATGCATTTAATGCATGCTCATCTCATTAATCATCTCAGCCCTTTCTTTCCTCTTTGACTCATCCATTTGACCATTTAATTCCTCTTTTTCTCCTTCTCATCTCAGCCATTCATTAATTCACCAATCCAAAAATTCTGATTTTTATTTCTTTTCTCATACCTTAATTAAATTTCTGATATCAACATGCTTCATTTGACTCATTGACATTCAACTTTATTATTTCTTCTATATTCCATTCATCATGCATACATTATTCATACCTCAATTACACATCAATCTTCATATTCATTTAATCATATTAACTTAGAAATACTTTACAAACATGGAGGAATTACATGAAAACTAGGGATCTCACATATTTGAGCTAACTTTTCAAGTGCTTAGTCAAGAAATATTCAAATAAAGTTGAAAAATGACTTGGGATGATTTAAAACCAAAGATTACACATTCTATCTTTCTCATAATCTTTGTATAGCACAAACCTTGTATATATTCTTCCAAGACCTTAAAGTGTAATCACCCACCTTCTCAGAGGTTTTCTTAGATTACAACTCTAGAAAACCCATTCACAAATTGTAAAGGGGGTGAACCTTTGAGAGCTCAACTTGTAAAGTGAGTTGTGGGTAAAAATTAAGGTTTTCTCCTTGAGCCATAAAAGTGAGGTTGTAAGGTTTCCTTCTTGAGGCCGAAAAAAGCAAGTGTAAGATTTTCTCCTTAAGTCTGGAAAAAGAAGAGATGTAAAGATTACTGTTGAGTGTACAAAAAAAAGTGTAACGAATTCAAGATAGTGAATTTCAGGAAAATCCTTGGTAGTGTCTCAAGGTAGAGCACATAAGCAAAGTTGCCGAACCTTTATAAATTGCTTGCATACAATTCGCTAACTCTTCACTCTTTAATTACTAGTAATTTAGTTATGTTTATTGTATTGTGCATGAATTGTATGCTAGAATAACCTAGTGAACTTAGAAGAACTACTATATAGGCTAGAGAATTAAGAAGATCGAAAAACAAACCTAAGATTAGACAAAAACCGATTCACCCCCTTTCGGTTAGGTAATTGAGCCAACAATTGGTATCAGAAGTTGGGCTCAAGATTAGAAAAGGATTAACACCCTTCGAGCAAAACAATGATAATTGACATATGTAAACATATGTACACCCTTAGGTAGTGAAGGACACTCAAACATTAGGCCTCCACTTTTTAATGGAGAAAACTGTGAAAGCCACTTATACTATTACTGTACATGATGTTAGACATTGGATCACTATTCAATTCCTGTATATTTTATAACTGAAACAGTGACGTGGGCCCCACTGACTCTACAGTGCCCAGATGGACGTGAGCTGACCAAACAGTGTCCAAATGGTATGATAAGCCTAAGGTAAGAATTTTAAGCCTACAATACCTTAATTATATTGTTTTTGGGATGTGTGCAAACAATTTAGAAAATAACGATTAAGGACATAACCCAGTGGCATTTTCGTAAATTGTGGTCAAACTAAAGTGAATTTGAACCAAGTAAATATAACATGACATTCTACATAAAAATAAATCCTAGGCTATGTCAATAGATAGATCGAGTGGGTGGTTAAATAAGTAATTTACGCGATTTACCCTATAGGGGTATTTTCATAATTTCACCTTCACAGTAGGTCAAACCCGAACCAAACCACCTCTATTCATCAAACTATGTTTAATATTAATTTTTGGTGATGGAATCCGAATTTTTGTAATGCAATTACATAGTTAGAAAAATTATCGAAGCTTAAGGGCATTTTTGTTCAAAAATCTCATAACCAAAGGCATTTTTATAATTTTCCCCCATCTATAAATTTCTTCTACCTCTCACCCCATGCCACTAGAGAAAAATAAGGAAAAGAAAGAAAGCTTGATAAATCACTATTAAAATCATATTTTCTCAACAAATTTCCTTCTACAAAATTACTCTACTCATCTTCCTCTCTTCACCCATACCAATATCTCCTTGAATAAGTGACTATATCAAGAGAAAAGGGGACTTGAAGAATTCGGCCAAAGGTAACTCTCACCATGCTTAATGTTTCATTTAATTCTAATGGTAGAAACTAGCTAAACTAAGTGTGTTAAAGCACGAATCTAGTGTTAGATTGCATTAGTTTAAACTAAATTTTGTTCAAGCACTCCCAAGGGTTTCGGCCATGAATGGAAGTTTATGAAACTATGTTGTTTCATGCATGAAAATGGTGTTAAATGATAGAATAAACATGCCTAAACATGAAATAACTGATAAATGATGAAAAACCAAGAAATCCCCCATAGATACCATTCGGCCATGGCTAAGAGGAGGGGGATTTTAGGCTGCATTTGATGGGTTTAGGATGCCATAATATTGTAGAAATTATGAGGAGCCCACCTGTACTCGGATTTAAAATTGGACTTAAAACAGAGAAGTTATGTTTTAGCATCGGTAGAATTTAAACTGATTTAATATTTTCAGTGTATAATGTGGTTGCAAATATTGAAAGAAAATAATTTAAAATTAAATTGAGGTTTATAAATATTGTTGGTGAATTTCTTTGCAGCCCGTGAGAAATAAATTACGAGTGGTGCTATCAAGGAAGTCGATAACACTAGACAAGTAAGGGATGAGTGTGTAGGCCGTAGGGATATTATGAATGCATGGTTTCAATGAGAATAATTTTATGAGAATATTTTGGTACTCAATTGCTTTCAAATTGTGCAAAATTGTGGTTTTTGGCTGGATTGGAATTGTGCTTTACATGTAGGGAGGCTAAGACAATAGCAGTAGTTATGCTACTAAAATTTCTTAGAAAATTTTCTAAAATATCATGAAATATTTTACGTGCATTATTGAGTGATTTCCTAGCCTTGGAAATTAAATATTTAATATTTTTCATAAAATATGAATTTATAGAAAAACAATATTTAAATATTCATGTAATTGATTTTCATCAAAATGAAAGCATCGAAATGTTTATATAAGTGTTTTACAGTGGAATAGAATATTTATGAAAATTATTACTAAAGTGTGAATATTTTATAAACTATTTTCACTATATTGTTCACTGTGTTATATAAAAACCTTCATGGACTAACTGAAGATTTTATCTATTTTTATTAATTTCCATAAAGGTGATGATACTATTTATATACTATTTTGAGATTGTTAGGCCCCATATCATGCTCATGTATTACTGTTACTGTGCTGCTGATTTTGATCCTATCTTTAGCGTCCCAGTTGTCACCAAATCAATGCACATTAAGGACACCTATAAACTATGGCCATATGTCTCTGTGTTACTGTTACTATTCCCTACAGTCTCCACTACTGATATTGTTTATTATATTGTTTTACTCAATCAATACTGTTACCGAAGTGTTTACTAATTACCAAGCTGCTTACTGCGTTGTTTACTAAAATATTACTGTCACTGAACTATTTATCTACTGGATTGTCTATTGTACTATTTACTGAATTTTATTAAATTGTGAATGTGATATTTTAAAGCGAAATTGAAATTATTTCTTAAATATTTTATTTAATGGTTTTGATATGCCATTTACTTGATTTACTATATATTGAAAATTATTAAATGCCATTTATATCAAAATCAACAACTACTCCCTATAGTCGCTTCTAAGTTCCGAGACACGACAGGTATTCTAAAATACCTCTCATACTCCATCCAGATTTCTAGCCGACTATAATATCCTTCCTTATCAACTGTAATACATATCAGGAAAATAAATGCTTTAATTCATATAGATTTCATAATATCAGTTCTACATACAATTCTCGCTCAGTGCTTTATTTTCCCACATCCACAGATTATTTACAGTGATGGTTGATATACCAATTTGAGGATTTCGGTTGCGCCTTTGGTTACCCCAAGGCAACTCAGTGTGGATCCCAGAGGTATATTTATTTTCTTTTATATGTTCAGACTAGTTTATACAGTACTACTGTGTTATGATGTAAATATTCTTATTTTGTAAATTAAGTAAATTTATTTTTATAAATTGTTACTGTTAACTACACGTGTCTAAATAAAGGCATCGCAGACAATCCAACCAACATTAAAGTGTGAGAATGTGTGAAATACTGTACATTTCGAACTGTGACAGTTTAATTGGTATCAGAGTAAGGTTGGTTTGATGTATATCGGTGTCTTTATGATAAAAGTGAAGTGGTTAACATCCCTTGTAGTATTGTATAGTCTAGACATATAAATGAATGACTAACTGTGAATCAATTTAATTGTCTATGTTGTGCAGAAATGAGTGGGCGACAAGTAACACGAGATAATAGGGGTTGAAGCAGAGGCAAGGCGGAGCCGACTTCGAAGCCTCACACTCCAAAACCAGTACCAAAGCCCGCCTCAGGACCTGCTCACTCTCCGCAGCCAGAGAGCCCTAATACTCGAATGTCTCGGATGGAGAGGATGTTGGCAGATTTTATCGCCATATATCACTCTGATAGAGTTGCAGATCGGACGGAAAGAGAGAGAGAGAGCAATTCCTGTTGCTACTGTAGTAGCACCACCCCCCACCTCAGCCAGCTTTCGAGCTATAACCTGCTCCACAACCGGCACCTCAGCCACAGGCAGTACCACCACCGCCACCAGTATAGCAGCCCTGAGACGTAGAGTCTTATTGCGATGTTAATTTGGTACGACAATTCAAAAAGTTAGATCCATCAAAATTTAAGGGAGATAAGGATTTGCTGGTGGCAAAGCAGTGGGTTAACGCTACGGAAAAGCTATTCCAGTACATAAGGTGTTTTGAGACGGAAAAGGTTTAGGTTGGTAGTGTGCTAGTTGATAGATGAGCGGAGCACTGGTAGAAATCCACACAAACTGTCTTGTTAGCTTAGCATCAGGTGGTGACCTGGGATATATTTATTGATGGCTTCTATCGCCAGTATATCCCCAATACAGCTTAGAAGAAGTTGCAGCAAGAGTTTTTAGAGTTGATACAGAAAAGCATGACGGTAGATCAGTATGAATCGAGATTCACCACCCTTAGCAGATTTGATTCGCAGACGAGGATAGATAAGCGACATAAGATTGACAGATTTATGGCTAGGTTAAGACCTTTTATCTGGACTAAGCTAGTCCCACTCGTTATCCGTACCTACGATGAGGTAATGAGGCGTGCCCAGTTATGCGAGCGGGACTACGAGTAGTTTCATTCTGATATGGGGTCTAAGGGAAAGGCAAAGGGTAAAGGTAAATCTAAGAGTGGTCCGAAGGACAGATTTGGTAGAGAGCAGCCTAAGAAGGCTAGATCTTCAGGCATACAGATTTCTGAGGGGCGATTTGTTAGACCAGTCGCTAGAGGCCTTACCACTAGCCCCATTTCTACACAGATGAGTACCACTACTACGTGTGTTCGCTATGGAAAGTTACATGGTACTTAGCCCTGCTACATGTTGGCGAGGGTCTATTTTAGATGTGGACAAATAGGGCATTTAGTGAGAGATTGCCCGATGCTACGAGAGTCAGCTGCTTCTACTGTTCCAGCTGCACCGACACCGGCACCGGTAGCTCTGAGCAAATTGGAGAAAGCTACACCTTCACAGACGAGACGAGCCACCGCAGTAGAAAAGTGTAAGAAGGCTATGATCCAAGGACCGATGTACGCCCTAGATCAGGAGACTGTTGATGCTTCCACCGATGTGATTAAAGGTAAAATTTATATTTTTGATATCTCTGTACTTGCATTGTTTGACCCTAGCTCTACTCATTCATTTGTATCTCCTGCTTGTGCTAACAGAATCCCATTAAAGCCAAAGCCTCTAGGATATACTTTACAGATAAATACCTCGTTCAGAGAGTCTCAAATTACTGATGTGATATATAGAAACTGTAAAGTGACTGTAGGAGAGAAGGAAACAACAGCTAACCTAATTTTGTTAAATATGTATGATTTCGATGTAATCTTAGGAATAGATTGGTTTAGCTACAAACTATGTTTGCTTAGATTGTTATACCAAGTTTATTACCTTCTCTCATCTGGAACGTTATATTGTAAAACTGTTAGATAAATAATAAAAGTGACATGTTTACTAAATTGCTTAAGTGTTGAGTGAATGTGTTGAAGGTTTTATCGCTTATGTGGAGGACGTAGAAAAGAAACGTCCCGAGTTGCATGAGATTCCTGTGGTCAGGGACTTTTCGGACGTATTTTCAGAGGATTTACCAGGGTTACCACCAGATCTGGAAATCGAGTTCACTATCGACTTAATACCCGGTATAGAGCCTATATCTAAGCCCCCATATCGGATGGCATTGACAGAGTTGTAGGAGCTTAAGAAACAGGTCTAGGAGTTATTGGATAAGGGGTTTATCCATCCCAATGTGTCTCCGGGGGGTGCACCAGTATTATTCATCTGGAAGAAGGATGACAGCCTACAATTGCGTATAGATTATCGAATGCTTAATAGGGTTACCATCAAGAACAAGTATCCCCTACCCAGGATTGATGATTTATTTGATCAGCTCAGGGGTGCTATGTATTCTCTAAGATAGATCTCCGATCGGGCTATCATCAGCTTAAGATTCGAGAGTCAAATGTTTCTAAAATAGCATTCCGGACTCGATACAGGCATTATGAGTTTTTAGTGATGTCTTTCGGATTGACGAATGCCCCTGCAGCATTTATGGGCTTGATGAATAAGGTGTTTAAGCCCTATCTGGACAAGTTCGTGATTGTGTTCATTAATGATATCCTGGTGTATTCTAAGTCTCTAAAGGAACACGAGCAGCACCTTTATATAGTTCGCAGATCCTCAAGGACCGAAAGTTATATGCTAAGTTCAGTAGTGAATTCTGGCTAGATCACATTACTTTTCTAAGACACATGGTATCTAAGAACAGGGTGTCTGTTGATCCGTCCAAGATAAATGCCATTGTATAATGGGAGAGGCCTAGAACGTGATCGAGATACAGAGTTTCTTAGGTCTAGCTGGATACTATCGTTGGTTTGTCTAGGGGTTCTCCAGGCTAGCTACTCTAGTAACGTGACTCACATGTAAAGATGTGGTAACTGGATAGAGTATGAGAGGTACTTTGAAGTACCTGTCGTGTTCCGATCCCTAGATGCAACTATACGGAGCAAAAGTTGATTATGATATTGAAACAGTATAAAAATGCTATAGAAATCATATCATAAATTATTTCAACATATAAACAGTTTATAAACAATATTTGAAAACACTGTAATAAACAGTTCTGGAATTGTAAACATTTCACTATCAGTAAACAATTCAGTTATAAACAGTACGATAAACAGTTCAGTTATTAGTAAACATTTCAATAACAGTAAACAATTCAGTAATAGTAAATAGTTCAGTACCAGCAATAGTACAGTAAAACAGTACAGTAAATAGTAATAGTAAGTGGAGACCAAGCTACACCCAAAGTATATCATGCTATAACAGTAGTCCTCGAAAGGAGTAACAATAACAGTAACACGTAAAACATATGGCCATAGTTTGTGGGCCACTTTTGTAACGTCCAGAATTAGAAAATTCCTAACTAACTTTTTCCTTTTTATTATCATCTTTCTCATTCAATCATTCAGTACTACTAGGTTTGCATTCAGTTTCGATGCAAGTACAATCTATCATTTTGTTATTGTCAATTCAATTTCAAAACACCCCACAAATCACAACGTTATTTACATCCCGATATTTGTTTATAGCTGCTGTGCATACACCAGTCTGAATATAAATATAAAATTCTACAAATATCTGATCACTGGATACCTTAAACTTCTAGTAGTTTTCTCCAGCTAACCTATTGCAACGGTTGGCACGCCTACTGATGAGCTATTTGGGATGGTGAGTAAGAGGGGGAGCTTTGGGGAAAGCCCAGTAAGAAACATATATAAAAGCATGTATAAAACATAGTTAAATAAAAAATCACTTAATTTACTAATTAAGGAAAAGACATATTAAATATAAATATTAAAATGCATAAAAATATTTATTTCCCAATAGCTCACTAAGGCACAGTATAGGAAGGATCTATAGTCGGCTAGGAAACTGGATGGAACATGAAAGATATTTTACTAGAACTTACGGAGAGCGTATTGGTGGCCTAAGATGAAGCAAGACATCGCAGAGTTTATTGCTAGATGTCTCACATGTCAGCAGGTGAAAATAGAGCATCAGAAGCCTGTAGGGTTATTGCAACCTCTACCAATTCCAAAGTGGAAATGAGAGCATATCATGATTGACTTCATTATGGGTTTACTAAGGACCCAGAGGAATCATGATGCTATATGAGTGATTGTGGATAGGTTGACGAAGTCCGCCCACTTTCTTCCTATCAGATCTACTAATTCTTTCAATGCCCTAGCCGATCTTTATGTACGAGAGATAGTAAGATTGCATGGTGCTCTAGTGAGCATCACTTCTGATAGGGATTCCCAATTTACATCTCATTTTTGGAAAAGATTTTAGGAGGCTATGGGGTCCCGACTAAATTTTAGCACCACTTTTCATCCGCAGACTGATGGACAGTCCGAACGAGTGATTCAGACGCTCCAGGATATGTTAAGAGCGTGTGCGTTGGATTTTAAGGGCTCCTAGGATGACCACTTGCCATTAGCAGAATTTGCTTATAATAACAACTATCAAGCTATCATCGGCATGGCACCATATGAGGCGTTGTATGGCAGAAGGTGTAGATCTCCGATAGCATGGGAAGAGGTGGGAGATTGGAAACTATTAGCTCTCGACTTGGTAAAGCAAGCTTCCCAAGATGTATAGATTATCTATGAGAGATTGAGAACCGCTCAGAGTCAGCTGAAGAGCTATGTAGACACGAGGCGCCGACCACTAGAGTTTTCAATGGGAGATTTGGTATTTTTTAAGGTCTCACTATCCAAGGGCATAATGAGATTCGGTAAGAAAGGGAAATTGAGTCCCTGATACATCGGACCCTTCGAGATCTTAGATCACATGGGAGACGTGGCATATCGATTGGCACTACCACCAAAGTTATCTAAAGTGCATAATGTATTCCATGTCTCGATGCTCAGAAAGTATCATTGCGATCCATCTTACGTAATTCAGTATGAACCACTGGAGATAAGGGAAGATATGAATTACGTGGAGAGACCTATCTGGATTTTGGATCGGAAGGATAACGTATTGCGATCTAAGACAATTCCGTTAGTGAAAGTGCTCTAGCGGTACCGCTTTGAAGAGGAGGCAACGTGGGAGTTAGAAAGCCTGATGCGAGATAAGTACCCAGAGCTGTTCAGTGATTAGTCTAATTAAATTCAAAGGACCAAATTTTCTAAAGGTGGGGAGGATGTGAAAGCCACTTATACTATTACTATACATGATGTTAGACATTGGATCACTATTCAAATCTTGTATATTTTGCAGGCTATAAGTGAAACAGTGACGTGAGCCCCATTGGCTTTATAATGCTCGGATAGACGTGAGATTGACCAAACAGTGTTCGGAAGGTATAATAAGCCTAAGGTAAGAATTTCAAGCATAAAATACCTTAATTATATTATTTTTTGGATGTGTGCAAACAATTTAGAAAATAACGATTAAGGACATAACCTGGTGGCATTTTCGTAAATTGTAGTCAAACTAAAATGAATTTTGACCAAGTAAATATAGCATGATATTCTACATAAAAATAAGTCCTAGGCTATGTCAATAGATAGATCGAGTCGGTGGTTAAATAAGTAATTTACGCGATTTACCCTATAGGGATATTTTCATAATTTCACCTTTACAGTAGGTCAAACCCGAACCAAACCACCTATATTCATCAAACTATGTTTAATATTAATTTTAGGTGATGGAATCTGAATTTTTGGAGTGCAATTACATAGTTAGAAAAATTACGGAAGCTTAAAGACATTTTTGTCCAAAAATCTCATAACCAAGAGCATTTTTGTAATTTTGCCCCCATCTAGAAATTTCTAAATATTTCACCCAACTTGGCCAGCCACTATTCATGCTTCTTCTACCTCTCACCCCATGCCACCATTAGAGAAAAATAAGGAAAAGAAAGAAAGCTTGATAAGTCACCATTAAAATCACATTTTCTCAACAAATTTCCTTCTATAAAATTACTCTACTCATCTTCCTCGCTTCACTCATACCAATATCTCCTTGAATAAGTGACTATATTAGGAGAAAAGGGGACTTGAAGAATTTGGCCAAAGGTAATTCTCACCATGCTTAATGTTTCATTTAATTCTAATGGTAAAAACTAGCTAAACTAAGTGTGTTAAGCATGAATCTAGTGTTAGATTGAATTACTTTGAACTAAATTTTGCTTAAGCACTCCCAAGGGTTTTGGCCATGAATGGAAGTTTATGAAACCATGTTGTTTCATGCATGAAAATGGTGTTAAATGATAGAATAAACATGGCTAAACATGAAATAAGTAACAAAATGATGAAAAACAAGAAATCCCCCATAGATACCATTTGGCCATGGCTAAAGGGAGGGGGATTTTGGGCTGCATTTGATGAGTTTAGGTGCCATAATATTGTAGAAATTATGAGGAGTCTACCGGTGCAATCGAACTTCAAACGGAGAAGTTATGTTTTAGCACCGGTAGAATTTATATTTATTTAATATTTCCAGTGTATAATGTGGCTGCAAATATTGAAAAAAATAATTTAAAAATTAAATTGAAGTTAATAAATATTGTTGGTGAATTTCTTTGTAGCCCAGGAGAAATAAATTATGAGTGGTGCTATCGAGGAAGTCGATAATGCTAGATAGGTAAGGGATGAATGTGTAGGCCGTAGGGATATTATGAATGTATGGTTTGAATGAGAATAATTTTATGAGAATATTTTGGTACTCAATTGCTTTGGAATTGTGAAAATTTGTGGTTTTTGGCTTGATTGGAACTGTGTTTTACGTGCAGGGAGGCTAGGACAATAACAGCCGTTATGCTACTTAAATTTCTTAGAAAATTTTGTAAAATATCATGAAATATTTTAAGTGCATTATTGAGTGATTTCCTAGCATTGGAAATTAAATATTTAATATTTTTCATAAAATATGAATTTATTGAAAAACAATATTTAAATATTCATGTAATTGATTTTTATCGAAATGAAAGCATCGAAATGTTTATATAAGTGTTTTACAATGGAATAGAATATTTATGAAAATTATTGCTGAAGTGTGAATATTTTATAAATTGTTTTCACTATAGTGTTCACTGTGTTATATTATAACCTTCATGGATTGATTGAAGATTTTATCTATTTTTATTAATTTCCACAATGGTGATATTATTTATATATTATTTCGAGATTGTTAAGCCACATATCATGCTTATGTGTTGTTGTTACTGTTACTGTGCTGTTGATACTAATCCTATCTTCAACGTCCTAATTGTCACTTGATCAGTGCATACTGAGAACACCTATAGACAATGGCCATATGTCTCATGTGTTACTGTTACTGTTCCCTATGGAGATTATAGCATGATATATTTGGGTGTTGCTTGGTCTCCACTACTGATATTGTTTATTATACTGTTTTATTGAATCGATACTGTTACCGAAGTGTTTACTAATTACCGAGCTTACTGTGTTATTTACTAAAATATTACTGTCACTGAACTGTTTATCGTACTGGACTGTTTATTGTATTGCTTACTGAATTTTATTAAATTGTGAATGTGATATTTTAAAGTGAAATTGAAATTATTTCTTAAATATTTTATTTAATGGTTTCGATATGCCACTTGATTTACTATATATTGAAAATTATTAAATGCCATTTATATCAAAATCAACAGCTACTCCCTATAGTCACTTCTAGGTTTCGAGACATTATAGGTATTCTAAATACCTCTCATACTCCATCCGGATCCCTAGCCGACTATAGTATCCTTCCTTATTGATTGTAATACACTATCAAGAAAATAAATGCTTTTATGCATATAGATTTCATAATATCAGTTCTGCGTACAATTCTCTTACTAAGCACGTTTCGCTCACCCCTTTATTTTTCCCACCTCCATAGATTATTTACAGTGATGGTTGATATACCGATCCAAGGATTTTAGCTGCGCTTTTGGTTACCTTGAGGCATCTTACTGTGGATCCTGGAGGTATATTTATTTCCTTTTATATGTTCAGACTAGTTTATACAGTACTACTGTATTGTTATTATAAACAAGGGATGTAAATATTAAAAAAATTACTATTATGTAAATATTCTTATTTTGTAAATTAAGTAAATTTATTTTTATAAACTATTACTGTTAAGTACACATGTGTAGATAAAGGCATCACAGACAACCTAACCAACATTAAAGTGTGAAAATGTGTGAAATACTGTACATTTCGGACTGTGACAAAAACTATTCATATTGGAAAACTAGAATGATGTTTTTGTGCAAGCAAATGACTATGAAGTATGGAGGATCATAGTTAGGGAAGATTATAGTTAAAGGTCCCCAAATTTCAATGAAAAAAGTTGATGGAAAATATGTTCCTAAAAGTGAAGATGAGTGGGATACAAATGATATGAGAATGGCACAATTGAATGCAAAGGCTGTGCACACAATTGAATGCAAAGGCTGTGCACACTCTCTTTTGTGCATTAGGTCCTAATGAATACAATAGAGTCTCTCTATGTTAAAATGCCAAGTAAATATGAGACAAACTAGCCATCACTCATAAGAGGACCAATCAAGTTAGGGAAACTGAAGTAGGCATGCTCACACATGATTATGAGCTATTTAGGACGAAACAAGATGAGTCCATTGGTGATATGTCTACTAAGTTCAATGATAGAATTAATGGACTTATGGCCACAATTGAATGCAAAGGCTGTGCACACAATTGAATGCAAAGGCTGTGCACACTCTCTTTTGTGCATTAGGTCCTAATGAATACAATAGAGTCTCTCTATGTTAAAATGCCAAGTAAATATGAGACAAACTAGCCATCACTCATAAGAGGACCAATCAAGTTAGGGAAACTGAAGTAGGCATGCTCACACATGATTATGAGCTATTTAGGACGAAACAAGATGAGTCCATTGGTGATATGTCTACTAAGTTCAATGATAGAATTAATGGACTTATGGCCACAATTGAATGCAAAGGCTGTGCACACAATTGAATGCAAAGGCTGTGCACACTCTCTTTTGTGCATTAGGTCCTAATGAATACAATAGAGTCTCTCTATGTTAAAATGCCAAGTAAATATGAGACAAAGTAGCCATCACTCATAAGAGGACCAATCAAGTTAGGGAAACTGAAGTAGGCATGCTCACACATGATTATGAGCTATTTAGGACGAAACAAGATGAGTCCATTGGTGATATGTCTACTAAGTTCAATGATAGAATTAATGGACTTATGGCCTTAGGCAAGACATATTCCAATGTTGAAATAGTTAAGAAAATCTTGAATAGCTTGCCTAAATCTTGGGAGGCAAAGGTAACGGTGTCGTAACGTGTCAAGTCCTAAAACCTAACCCACTAAACTTAAATTCAATAAGTTGCCACCAACCATTCTAACCTAGGGTGTGATTGGTTACCTATTCTTGTCTAAAGATAAGGCATGGTCTACGTTCAAAGAATTTAGGGTTCGAGAGTACGGTTACGTGTGGGGAAGGATTAGTACTCCCACAACGCCCATCCTAAGATGGTACCAACTAATTTTGTGATATCTTTAATAATTTTTAACTAAATGGTCTCTGTTTTTATTAAATTCAAATATTTAAATATTGGACAATTTCTAAGAAACTCTCCATCATGCTGGTGGAATTTCTTAAATTTCATCCTCACCTCAAGAGTATCCAAGAAATCCCATTCGTCTTTTTCGGAGAGGCTCCGTTGTCGGATTCATTAAATTTCTTATGAAATATCTTAATTTAATTTTATTTTTATCTTTTATTCGTAGCTTATATTTTATCTTTATTTTATAATGTTTTTATTTTTCTATTTAATTTTCCTATTTTTATTATTTTTGTTTCTTTTATTTCCAAATTTTATTTTTATTTTATTTTAAGATTATTTATTTTTGAAAATAAATGTCGATTATTCTTATTGAAAATTTTCTTTAAATCTTCCATCATGCTAATGAAATTTAAAGAAAACATCTCACCTAAGAATTTTAAAATGTCAATCATTCATGACATCTTATAATTCCATCATCGAGATAATCTCCACTTATTCTCAACTTATTATTATTATACTTTTAATTTTTGTAATCAGTATTCCCTAATTTCTTATTAATATTTATTCTATATTTTATTTTATTATTTTAAATAGATTTATTATAATATCTATTTATATTTTCATAAATAAATATTGATTATTAATATTGAACACTTGCCTTAAATCTTCCATTATGCTGGCAAAATTTAAGGCAAATATTCTCACCTAAGAATTTTCAAAATGGCAACCATTCGTGACATTCGGAATTCTATCCTCGGAATAATTTCAACTCATCTCCATATTTTATGATTTATTTATTCTTCCAATTTCTATTATGTCTATCTTTGTAATTTTATCTAATTGCAATTTATCATTATTTATTTATCTTTATTCATTTTTTTTATTTACTTTCTATAACCTAAACGTTCACTATATTTTCCTAAGAGGATTAAATTTCAAAAATCTTATCATATAAATCATACAAACTAGTTATTTATTAAAATCCTAACTATACATACCAATTAAATTAACGCATCATAACACAAATATACAAATTAGATACAATATTAATATTTTTTTAATCAAATTACCAAATTACGTATCACACAAAATTTAATTAAAAGGAGTTACGTCGTATTGCACTTCCCTACTCATCAAATTAATTAATCCTAATTAAATAAAATATCTAATACAACTTAAATATAATCATTAAGTTAGTTAAGTTAGTTTTTTTTTTTTGTTCATATGAGGTACAAGGGGGAGTGAGGAATTGAACCTTGGACCTAATTCCTCCTAAGGAGGGGTAACAACCACTAGGTCAAACCTTGGGTGTTTAAGTTAGTTAAATTATTATTAATTGAATCATTATGCAAGGAATTATTAAATCTTCATACCAAGTCATTATACAAATAATAATTAAGTTATATTATTAGATTATTAAATTAAATGTTTATCCATTAATTAATTAAAGAAAAAGAAAAACAAACCTGAATAAAGCTACCGTATACTTCTTTCTTTTTTCTTAGCCTCCCTTGTTTTGGGCAATTTTGGGCTGTCGCAGTAAGCAGTAAAGATGCAGACTGTTGATGAAAATGTAGCAGCAGGACGGTGGCACTGGAACAAGTTTAGCAGATAGCGACAGGCGGAGGAGGGTGATGCAATCGGGCTGGAAACATGGAGATCTGAGGATGCAAAAACAGGGACTGTAGTGTTGCTGTGTGGAGATGGACTGAAACGCAACAGAGGCGGTGATGCGAGATGTTGATGATAAGTGTAGTGACAGGGCAAGCGATGATGGTGTGATGTGCGGTTCTTCCTCTCGTTTCTGTCTGCAAGTTGCTGAGTGCCTAGAGCGGTAGCACGCGTATGGGCTAGCTTGGGTGCAGAACCAGTGAGCAGCTGCGGTTGTAGGTGGGATGACAGGTGATGCGATGGTGATAACGATGATGATGGCAGGAGTGATGAAGAATGCTAGAAAGCCTACGTGAAGATGATGTTGCAGCTGCCGCTTGTATCGGCAAGGCTCGGTTTGAACAGGGTATGATGATGGTTGGCGCAATGGCTAGCGGAATCTAATTATGGAAGTTGCAATTGGATTGATGAAGGTGGCTGAAGATGGTGGCCTTCGGGTGTAAACAAGCTGTTGATGGAGCAAAATAGGCCTCGGTACCAAGAGTAGAAATCAGAGACTGTGATGCTTGCTTGTGTGTTCCGTATGGTAGAAGGTAGTGTATGGACGATGCAAAGGTTTGGGAAGTGGTGGAGCTGCAAAGGTGGTCTCGATTTGGTGATGAAGATGTACCGAGAGTCCCTTTTTTTTTATTTTATAGTCAAAAGAATATTAGATTTTAAATGCAATTACACTACTTTAGTTTTTATTCTTTTTTTATCTTTTAATTTATTTTAATCCTAATTATCTATCAATTCCTAATTCCTAATTCCTATCCTAATCTAACTCTACTAGTCTAAATTTAATCTACTAACAACTCTCCTATTAATAAATTCTAATAATTATCCCAAAAAATCTAATTATCTAATTATCTAATCCTAAAATTAATTTTATTTTATTTTCTTATTTCTTCTTTTTTTTATTATTCATAAATCCTATTTTAATTCTAATTAATGTTAATTCTAAACTTCAAAAAATCCTAATTTAATTCTTACCTAATTCGAATAATCTTAATATTAAATAATTATTCCTAATCTAAACTTTTAAATTAAATTCAAAGTCACCTAAGTCAATTAATCATTTTTACAAATTAAGATTCCGGACAAAATAGGGTGTCTACAAACGGTAATAGAAGAATCTAAGGATCCTAACACCTTGTCTCTAGATGAACTTATGGGCTCCCTACTTACATATGAAATGAAATTGAAAAGAAATGAATTGCCTTCAAAGAAAGTAAGGGTAGCCTTAAAATCTTCCACTCATGATTTTAAAGATGATAGTGATGAGAGTAGAAATGAGGAAGAAAAGGAAACGGCTATATTTGCCCAAAGATTCAATAGATATATAAGGATGAAGGCTATAGAGAATGATAGGAGACCTCAAATAAGAGAGGTAATGAGAAGAAAGTCAAGTAGGAAAGAAAAAGAATCCATGGTGTGCTATGAGTGTAATGAACCGAGCCACACTAAACTAGATTACCGTTTACTTTGGAAGCAAAGTGATAGGAAGCCTAAAAAGAAGTCATTTGTGGCTACATGGAGTGATAGAGATAGCTTTGATGAAGAAATCATAAAAGATGAGATAACCTTCAATGAATTAGTAAATGAATTTGAATGCATGAACTTGAAATATAGGAAAATCATTGCTAATTTGAAAATAGGAAAGAAAGCCTTGACAAATACTAAGTTAGAGTTAGAAAAGAAATTAAAAGAAGTAACCTTAGAAAATGATGAGTTGACTAAAAAGAATGCAAACTTACATAACTCATTTTTTAGGTTTTATATGGGTAAACAAAAGTTAGATCACATATTAGAGACTCAAAGAGCTTTCTTTGACAAAGATGGGTTAGGTTATAATGCAAAACAAAAGCCAACTCATCTTAAGAATTTTCTAGTGAGCAAAAACTCTATGTATGATTCATCTCTCACATGCTCACTTTGCAATAAAATAGGCCACTCTTCACAAGCATGCACATATAGAGAAACCACATTTAAAGGAATAGTAGTTAGAAAAATGTGGGTGCCAAAGCATACTATAAATAATGATGAATTGTACTTGAAATGGATCCCTAAGGGATCAAAAATTATTTACACTAACTATCATGGACCCAAGAAAGTTTGGATACCAATGCATGCTTGAATTTGTTTTAGTGTTAGGAGTGTTAGAGCATAGAGTTACAAAGAAACATTGAAGTTTGAATGCTCTACCCACCCCCAGGGAATTTGCTTGTGCTAATGAGAAAGAAGAAGAGCTTGAGGATCCACCCTTCGCAAGGTCACAACAATTCTTCAAAGGATGGCTCAAGGTGGACTCAATGAATCATGACAGAGCACTCTCAAGCAAAAGAGTTTTGTAAGCTTAACTTTTATATCCTTGAAACTCTTATTTGCTTTGATGAAATATTTGGTGGATAATCCACGATGCATTGTGAATGTGTTGAATGATTGGATGAAAAGCATGTTAAATGATTTTGTAATGATTTTATGTTTAATTGGATTACTGTGACTCCAATAAGTCTGTTATGTCTTGATAAATATGTTTACTTGCCTTAAATGTGCCAAACATGCCAAATATGTCATATATGCAAAATGCCATTTCATGAGCATCAATGAGATATTGAAAATTATGGCATAATGTTCACAACTAGTGTGATTTGATGATATATAGTTTAAAATCTATGTGAACATGTTTGTTTTGGCAAATTTGTGTTTTCCAACATATTGGTTTTGCCAAAATATGCATAACTCTTAAAATGACCTTCTATGTAAACAAAAATGCATTTATTGGTAAAAATCCTTCTAAAATTCTGAAATCTATTGTTAAATGATTTTTCATCCATATTTTTTCATTCATTTAAGTCCAAAATCATGTTATACATGTATTCAAACTTTTACTTGGACTTAAAACACTCAAAAATGGATTTTTGGCATCTCAAAATTTGATTTTTTGGCCAAAATTCTGTAAAATTTGATTAAAGGATCTAAAGATCAATCCCTCTTGGCTAAAATGTAGAAATTCTACATTCTAAAGTTAAGGTATCAATCCCCCACTTCTAAGGATCGATCCTCCGTTAAGCAAAATGCATATTTCTAGGTTTTAAACCTGAATTTGAGAAGGATCTTTCATTTTCTTAATACTTTCTTTCTTCTCAACTTAAAACACTTTGTTTTAACTTATTCTTGATGATGTTTTAACTTGTAAAATCGTTTTTCATTGGTGTCATGCTTCATTCTCAACAATAAGTATCATTTTTATTGAACTTACAAATACAAAATCGTTTTTCTTAATGAAAATATTCATAAAATGCATAAATCTTGAAATAATATTGAAATATCTTTCCAATGAGTGCTTAAACATAATTTTGAGATTACATTAATGATTTGGGTATATAAATGAGAATTTGATGAGCTTGTGCTTGATAAATATGTTCATTTCTTTGGTTTATCCTAAGTCAAGCATGCTGTCACATCCCTTAGATACAGTATTTACATATTTTCACACATATTTCAAGAGTTAGGCTGTCTGTAATGTCTTTATTTCTCATTTTCATTTCACAATAAACATTTATTCACCGTAATTTATCATTTAATAATAATATTCATATATTGTAACTCAATTATCAATTACATCCCCTGTTTATAATACAACACAGTAGTATTGTAAAATAAGTCTGAACATATAAAATAAATGATTATACCTCGAAGTTATAAGCTAGCTGCCTTAGGGTACACAAACGCACAGCCAAAATCCTCAAATGATAATCATGCAGTCACTGTAAATAATCTGTAGATGTTAATATAAAAGAGTGAGCAAACCACGGCTCAGTAAAGGAATTGTATGTAATACTTGATATCGCGAATTCTATATGCTATAAAATCATTTCTTTCTTATAGGTGTACTAGGGACCCTAATAAGAAGGATACTATAGTCAGCTAGGGATCCGGATGGAGTAAGGAAGGTATTTTGAAATACTTGTCTTGTCCCGAAACCCAGAAGCGACTATAGGGAGTAAGTATTGATTTTGGAAATAAGTCACTTTTTCCATAACTTTTCATATTCATTTCAAATCAATACTTTCGACATATAAAATATTTAATCACCATAATATAATATTCAAATTAAATCATAAAAGAATATTAGATTAATAATTTTCCATTTCTTTTTTAAAACATATCACATATCACATATATCACTAAAATCTCATAAACAGTATTGTACCTAATTTAGTATAGTAAACTGCTTAGAAAACCATCATTCATCTCATTTAAAACATATAAATAACCATTTTCATTTTCATGTCATCATTCATTCAAATCATCACTTTTCATATCATAAAACAGTGGAGACTAAGGCATCACCCGAATTATATCATGCTATAATCCCCACACGGTACAAAAATTATCATGTCAAATCTATGGCCATAGTCTATGTGTGAGACCCAATTCTACTGTACTGTACATGTAATACATAATTAATTATTGAGTGAAAATTAATGTGTTAAGTGATTATAAATGAAAATGTATGTGGGCCCTACTTATTTTTTTTATGTGTTTCGGTGGGCTCAAGACTGATAATAAAGTGTACAGTGGTGTAATAAATATAATATGATGATTTTGAGGTTTAAAATCATTTAATTATATTATTTTAAATTATTTTGAATTATTTTGTGAAGTGTGGAAAACAAATTGAAAAATGACGGTTATGTCCCGAGGGCATTTTCATAAATTACGCCCAAACTAAAATGAATTGGGACGAAGTAAAAAATACCATGATATTCTACATGAAAAGTAGGTTATGGCAATCAAGAGATTTACCGAAACATTGGTGAAATTGGAGAAATTTGCTAGCAGCTCGTGGGGGTAAAATCATAATTTCTCATTATCTGTGCGCCATGCATCGACGAAACCACTTTCAATTATCAAGATACATTAAATATGATTATTGGGTGAAGGAATCCAAAAATTTGGAGTCCAAGTACACCGTTTTTACAACTACGAAAGCTTAAGGCCAAAATTATCCAAAATTTACATAATCAAGGGCAAAATTACCATTTTGCCCCCTTTTAGAAACATCAAGACACTTTAGCCCATACGTTCCGGCCAATATTCACTTTCTTCTTCATTTGGTTTGCATGACACAAAGAAAGAAAAGAAAGAAAAAGAAGAGAAAGAAAAGAAAAAGAAAGAAAAGTCAACAAAACCAACTAAAACTTGATTTTCTTACCAAACTTGTTACTAGAAAAATATTCTATACAATTTCCTCTCTCCATTGACACCAATATCTCATCAAATCAAGAAGAAAACAAGGAGAAAAGAGAGGCAAAGGGGTTCGGTCAAAGGTAAGAATTTTCATGATTTAATGTTTTATTGAATTTCAGAGTTATATTTTGACTAAATCAAAGGTGTAGATTATGAATATACCATTGGATTTGATTTTTGTTGACTAAATAAAGATCCACCATGAAAGGGGATTTCGGTGTGCTTAAGAACTCATGGAATCCATGTAAATCCTTGCAAAAAAATGATGGAAAATGAGACAATGAACATGGATTTAGTGTTTGGTAGCATTAGATTTGTGAAAATCATGAAGCTTGGTACATGGGAGCCTTCAGCCAAGGGGTTTTGGGTAGGATAAGATGCTGCATTTTATGGATTTAATATGCCAAATTAATGTAGAAATTAAGAGAAGAAGACTGGTGAAATCAAATCTAAAATCGAAGCTAAAACGGAAAAGTTATGATTTACTACTAGTGCAATTACACTGGTTAAGCATAGACAGTATCCTATGTGGCTGAATTTAGTAAAAGTAAATAGCTTAAAAATAAGAGGAAAATTAATGAAAAATTTTAGTGAAATTGTTTTGTAGCTGGGATTGTCGGATTTCGATTGGTGCTACCGAAAGAGTCGGTAATATGTGACAGGTAAGGGATGAGTGTGTAAGTCGTAGAGATATAGCGAATGCATGATTTTGATGAGTATAATTTTATGAAATTATTTGGTATTGATTTGCCTTTGAAATCATGCAAATCTGTGGTTTACGGATGCTATAAATACTATGTTTAAATGCAAGGGGTTAGAGTAATCGCAGCTGTTACGCTGCCAAAAATTCTTCCAAAGGTTTTTAAATATCATGAAATATTTTATGAGCATGAAATGAGTGAGATTGTGTGTTTGGGAATTTATTTCCAATATTTTTCATAAATTTTTATTTTACTAAAAACTATTATTTAAATATTTATGCAATTAAATTTTATTAAAATGAGATTATCGGTATGTTCTTAGAAATATTTTATCGTAAATTTGAACGTTTATAGATCTTCTCATTAAAGCATGAATATTTTATTGACTATTTTTACTATAATGTTAAATGTGAATTTAAATACCTTTTTGGAATTTTATTAAATTATAATTTTTAATGCTAATTGCTTAAATTCCTTAAAGGTATTTTCCATTGTAAATGAAATGTTTTAAAACTGATAGGCTCCATATCATGCTCACGTGTATTACTGTACTATACTATTACTATGGCTGATAGACCTGCCAAGTCAGTAGCAGTCCTAGGGAAACCTGGCAAGTGTACTCTGAGGACACTTATAAACTATGGCCATAGATCTTACTGTTTACTGTTACTGTTCCCTACGGGATTATAGCATGCTATATCGAGGGTAATGCCTAGTCTCCGCCTACTGTTTACTATTACTGAACTGTAAATCACTGTTAATTGTTTTACCGAATTGAGAACTACTGTTTACTGTTACTGAACTGAGAATTACTGAACTACTGTTTACTGTTAATGAACTACTATTTACCGTTAGTGAATTAAAAAAGTTTTATGGAAATTATTACTGATTTTTAAAACGTTTATTGTACTGTTACTAAACAGTGAAACTCAGTGTTTTCCGTACTGAACTGTTTCTACACTGTTTACTGAATTGTTATCGTACCGATACTGAATTGCTATCGTACCGATACTGAATTGTTTACTGATACTGCAAAGAGTACTGTACTAAACTGTTACTGAAGTGTTTTACTAAACTGTTAATGTTCTAAAATGAACATTTTATCTGCTTCTAAGCCTATACGGATTACTGAAACCACTACTGTTTACTAAACTGTTACCGTTTACTGAAACTATTACAGTTACTAAATTGTTACTACTGAAAGTGTTACTAAATAAATTATTGTTAAAGTGAAATTGTTTACTGAACTGATTAGTCACTGTTTTACTGAAGTGTTTACTGTATTAAATTCTAAACCCACTGTTTTCTGTACTGGCATAGTACTGTTACTGAACTGTTTCTATACAATCACTACTGTTAATTAAACAGATTACTGTACTGTTTCTACTATTGTTACTGCAAGTGTTTTCAAGTGTTACTGAAGTGTTAAATTAAATGGCTTTTATCACCATTTATTTATTGAAAAACTTTATTTAACTGTTTTATATTAAGAATTGATCAATTACTCCCTATAGTTGCTCTGGGTTTCTATGACAAGACAGGTATTTCAAAATATCTTCCATGCTCTATCTGGATTTTTTGGCCAACTATAGTATCCATCCTAATATTGTGCTTAGTGAACTATTAGGAAAATAACTATTTTCGAGCATATAGTTTTCGTTAAGTCTTGCATATGACTCCTTTACTGAGCACGTTTCGCTCACCCCTTTATTTACCACTCCACAAGTTATTATAATTGATTAAAAGGGGTATACATTAGAGGATATTGGCAGCATTTTGGATTACCAAGACTGCATTGTGTCAATCCATGAGGTATTTGTATTTTCTTTTATACATTTAGGTATATTGTACAGTACTACTTAAATTGTAAAATAGGAACAGAGGATGTAAAGTGTAAGAAATATTGTAAAATTACATATTCTGAATTTATTAATTAAATAAATGTTTACTATTTATCACTATTACTATTCAAGTGTTAAAAGCATCACAGACAGCCCAACCGTAATTTATGTGTAAAATGTGTTACTTATTGTACATTTGGATTGTTACACTATGAATGTCCTCGATCGTACACTAATTAGGTGTTAACCGGGACTGCATACATATCACATGTCACATATTACGTATCACATGTCACATATCACGTATCAGCATGATAAAGAGGCCTATCAATCTCAAAACAGTATTCTCATCATCATGTCACCTTTATAGAAATTAATAAATTAGATAAAATCATTAGTCAGTTCATAAAGGTTTTTCCAAAATCACACAGTGAATATTTATGGAAAATAATTTATAAAATATTCACTTTTCTACTTTTCCCTCTTTAAACCATTTCATATACTATAAAACATGTAGGAGGAATTTTCGGTAACCTCAAATTCAGTAATATGAATATTTAAATAATAATTTTTGGTATATTCATATTTTATGAAAAATATTAAATTCATCATTCTCAAGGCTAGGAATTTCTTCAATTATGCATGAAAATATTTCATGATATTTTTAAAGAATTTTCTAAGAAATTTTAGCAGCATAACGGCTGCTATTTCCCTAGCCTTCCTGCAATTTCAATACAATTCCAAATTCACAAACAGCCATAATTCCACGTTTTCCAAATCATATCATTTCAAAATATTTTTATAAAATCATGCATTCGAGATATCCATACAGATCACATAAGCATCCCTTACATGTTTAATATCTCTAACTCTTTCGAGTGTACCAACCGTAATCCGTTACTCCCGGCCTACAAATCATTGAATTCTTATTTTTAAGCTATTATTCATGTCTCAATGCAGCCACATTAGACACTGCAAATACTTTTGCAATATAAATTCTACCAGTAGTATAACATAACTTCTTCGTTTTGCATCGAATTTTAAATCCAAGCATACCGATAGACTCCTTGTAATTCCTATAGTCTAAATACATCCTCAAACCATCAAAATCAACCAAGCATAATGGTCCCCTTATGTTGACCGAATATGGAATGGTGATGAATTGGTGGAATTTCAACAATCTAAGGCCACCATGTTACTCTACCATGCTTAATTACTCCTTTGGCATCTATTTTATGCATGAAACCACATGAATTCCCTAGGTTCCCTCCATGGCTGAATTCTCCCTCTCATGGCATCTTCTCATTTGGTACAATTTAATTGAATCTAATGGTGTAATCATGCTTATCATGCTTAAAACTATAAAATTCTACCATTAGATTTAAAGAAAGCATGATGAATGGCATAGTGACTCACCTTGGCCGAAACTTTAAGGACCTCTTTCTCCTTGTATAGTGGCTTATACAATGTGCTATGGGTATAGTAATGTAGAGGAGAGAGTAGAATATTTTTGTAGTTGAAATTTTTGTGAGATGTTAGCTAAATTGGTAGTTATGAAAGCTTATTTTATTTTTCTTTTTCTTTCCTTGTTAATGGCGTGGGAGCTTGCTGAGAAGGATGATGAATAGTGCATCTCAGCTGCTGAAGGAATTATAAAGAAAATTCTAGAAATGGGCAAAATGACCAAAATGACCCTAGTTATGAAAATTTTGGACAATTTTGCCCTTATGGTTCTATTGTCGTAAAAACCGTGTAATCGTGCTCCAAAATTTTAGGTTCCAGCACCAATTAGTCTTATTTAATGTATATTGATGATTGGAAGTGGTTTCGTCAACGAGTGGTGCACGGATAGTGAGAAATTACGATTTTACCCCTCGACCCGCCAGCAAAATTTTCTGATATAACAACCAATTCAATAAATCTCTTGACACTAACTTAAACTATTTTTCATGTCGAATAACATGGTATTTTTGCTTTGTCCCTATTCATTTTACTTTGGGTACAATTCATGAAAATACCCTCAAGACATAATCGTCATTTTCAAATTTGTTTGCCATACTTCACAAAAATGATGTAAACAAGATATTTTGGTCTCAAAATTTTTATAATATCATTATTACACCATTTATACACCATTCCTTTAGTCATATATACATCTAGGCACGAAAATCTAAATAAAGCCCACATCACTATTTACTTGGAATTTACAAATATATTCCAAAATAAATCAAAATTACATATAAATACACATGTACAGTACAAAATAATCGGTTCTCACACATGCTTATAGGATTATCTCTTTGCTTGTCTCACATATCCCACACTAGGCTTCATGATATGTTTGTATTTATTGGAATATGAGTAATTAAGGTCAAAATGTGTGCTTAAATAATATGATGATCAAACTTAACCTTAATGTTTGAATTTGAATATGACTTAGGCAAATATAATATCTAAGATACTTAAAACATTACCTTGAGTCATAATTGTTTTTTGCCTTCAAATTGTGATGATAAATGGATATTAAATGTTCAAATGAATAAAATTTGTCATCCATGAACTTAGATTTATCTTGTGGTCAAATAGTTAAAGAACTTAAGTTTTAATAACAAAATGTTCAATGTTAAATGCAAACATGAACAAATGCACCTTGATTGATATCTATACATATATTCTTGATTATTTTGATGTTGAATTTGCATGATTGCTTAAGTTAAATTAATGACAAAATGTTCAAGGATAAATGCAAACATGAACAAATGCACCTTTTTTGATATCCATGCATATATTCTTAATTATTTTGATGTTGAACTTGCATGATTGCTTAAATTGAATTAATGATCAAGCCTATGAGTTGAGAATATTTGTTTTCATGAAATTATGTGCTTGTGATAACCGTAAATTTTCCATTTATTGAAAATTAGAAATATTGAAAATAAATATTGGAGAAATTAAATCAGAGGAAATAAATAAAATTTTGCGAGAATGGGATATGGGTGAAAATCCCGAGAAGTGAGGAAGTGAAAAAAATTGGGAAATTCGTATAAAGGAAATTAAATTGGAAGTGAAGATGAAAATAATAGAGAGAGGAAAAGAATTAACTTAGATAAATTAAAATCCAAATTTAATTAAGAAAATAAGAGAATAAAATGAAATACATTTATATAATTACAAATTATATAAATGTATTTTTATACAAATACATATGTATGTAAATACTATATAGTATATTAATAATTACATGTTTGTATATATGAATATATATATATATATATATATATATATATACTAGTTCATGAAGTTACATAATACATATGTATTTAAGTATAATCTTTTATGTATATATAGGTATATATATATATATATATATATATATATATATATACATATATATTTGAGAAATGTTTATATTTGATTTACATTAAAGTTTGAAAAATATATATTGTAAATACAAATCATATTATATTATAACATATATATAGATATAGATATTTTTCTAAAGATTAATTATTTTAAGTATATAAATATATACTTATATATCTATGCTAGATCTATAATTTTAATACACAAAATATATATTTTATATGTAATATATATAATACTATATTATATACATATATGATAATAATAATATTATGTGTATTAAATATATAATATAAGTACATAACATATATGTATTATTATATTAAGTGTAATATAGTATACTAAATATACTAAAAAGGGAAATAGAAAACAAACAAAAATAGAAAGAAACCTAAAACACAAACAGAATCGGTTTCCCGATTCTATTTTCCCGAAGTGGCACCGGCCACTGTCGCCGGAGAAGGAAAGGAGAAGGGGGAAGAGAAATGTCGACACCGGCAAAGGAAGAGGAAGCCGACGCCAACGCCGGCGAAGTGAAACGGAGAAAAATCGAAGGGAAACAGAAGCAAACGCCGGAGAAGAAGAGGAATTGGCCGACGGCGATGCCGGCCAAATCGGTGGCCGGCACTACCACCGAAGCTTCACCGGAGGGAGAGGAAGCTGATGGAGGCCACCGGAGACGCAATGGACGGCGGAGGAACACCGGCGAAGAGGAAGAAGAACCGAGGCAAAACCGCCTCGATCCGCCTCCTTGCCGCCGATCCAGGGCAAACGGAGGGCACCAGCAAGTTCGTCGTGCAGTCGGCCAGCTGAGGGACGCCTGAACCGCAGGAGAACCAGCCGCCGGCGAGGAACCGGCGAGGAAAGGAGCTGGACCGGTCTGACCGGAAAAGGAAGAAGAAAAAAGAAAGGAAAAAGAAAAGAAAAAGAAAAAGAAAAAAAAAAGAAAAAGAAAAAGAAAAGAAAGAAAGAAAAGAAAAAGAGGAAAAAGGAAGAAAAAAGAAGAAAAAGAGGAAAAAGGAGAATTTCCGGAATTCGGAAAATTCCCGGAAATTCGACAACCCGGGATTTTTACAAAATTTGGTAAGAAATCTTCCTGAGATTTAATTTTCAGAAAAAATTAAATAAATTATGAAAAATTCTAAAAAAATTAGAATTTTAATTCCAGAAATTATTTTCAGCAATCGGAATAAGGAATCGGGAGAAATGGAGTGCGGGCGCGATCGATAAGCGGAATTCGCCGACCCGGAAAAAGGTAAGGGATGCATGTGCAGCACTGTAAGGATACTCAGTCTGCATAATTTAATTGAAATATTTTATGCAATTATTTTATGAAAATTATTATGATGCATGATTTGCTGAAAATAATTTGGGAAGAAATACTGGCTGAAAGATTTTAAACTGTATTTTCCGTGCAGGAGGTTAGTAAATCGGCAGCCGTTATGCTGCCGAAAATTTTAGAAAAACTTTAAAAAATCATATTAAATGATTTTATTTCCGAATTTCGATAGTAAATCACGAAACATGAGGAAATTACTAAATTTCATAAAACATGAATATAATGAGATGAAATTTTAAAATATTCATGTATTCGAGAATGGTGACAATGAAACCACCGAAAATTCTCGGAATAGATAAATTACACGAATTATGAGACGAAAGATGAAGTGAAATATAGTGCGTATTCTTATGAATATTTTTATAAATATTCACTAAAGGATTTTAACCCTTATGGTTTTAAATCATGGAATTATATATTTATATAAATTCCATAAAGGTGTATTTTATGATGAGAATTACGGTTTTGAGATTGGTTGGTATTCTTATCATGCTGATGCATGATATGTGATATGTTTAGTCCCAGTGGACATCCAATAAGTGATCCACCGAGGACAATATAGGTTATGATCATAGATTTGACCGGTGTACTTCCTTACCCTCCGAGGTATACAGTATGATAAGATTGATGTCTATCTTAGACTCCATAAATGATAGGTAATATGTTTTCAAAAGGAAGAAATGATAATTCTAATATTCTTTCTATGGTCTCAAATGAAATATTAGATCATAAGTACTACATGAGATCTGATAAGACAGTGGAAAGTACACATTGCATAAAGGCCATACCGAGCAGAGACTCGATGATTGAACCGTGGGAGCCACCTCTAGAGTCCTTCGGGAACTAAGTGCTACACATGTTCTGATGTTTCAGTACAGGCCATACCGAGCAGAGACTCGGTGATTGAACCGTGGGAGCCACCTCTAGAGTCCTTCGGGAACTAAGTGCTACACGTGTTCTGATGTTTCAGTACAGGCCATACCGAGCAGAGACTTGATGATTGAACCGTGGGAGCCACCTCTAGAGTCCTTCGGGAACTAAGTGCTACACGTGTTCTGATGTTTCAGTACAGGCCATACCGAGCAGACACTCGATGATTGAACCGTGGGAGCCACCTCTAGAGTCCTTCGGGAACTAAGTGCTACACGTGTTCTGATGTTTCAGTACAGGCCATACCGAGCAGAGACTCGATGATTGAACCGTGGGAGCCACCTCTAGAGTCCTTCGGGAACTAAGTGCTACACGTGTTCCGATGTTAGTATGAGAAATCGTAGGATATTGTGACGATAAGTAAGTGATTGTGATTCGTGAATTCGACAAATGTCAAAGGATGAAATAGATCTAGTGCATATGACATATGATGTGTGTGATATATCGGATGAGTAAGGCATTGGGGTGGTAAATCCCTGGTTAACAGAGATCCAGGCACTCCCGGTCCTTACAATAAGTTTGTTTCTTTCACACTTAATCATACTGATAAAAAGAATGATGCCTTGTGAACTTAAGAATGGAATAGATTTTAATAGCTTATTTGCTTTTTAAAGGACAGAACTAATTAAGAGAGTACATTAAAACATGAAATAAGTTTTAAAGAAATAAGATGATGATTTAACTAATATTCTTTTCAAGGAATATACGAATATTAATTATTTTATTTAAATGCTTTGTTTCGTAGAAGCATTATTTTGAAAAGCATATGAAAAAGGTTATGAAAGTTTGAAAGAGAAAAGGATTTATTAATTCAAAACGAAATGAAAATTTTCTCTACAGTTGCTTCTAAGTTCCTAACAAGTATGGTATTCTAAAATACCTACCTTACTCTATTCGGATCCCTAGCCGACTGTAGTATCTTTCCTACATGCGAGCCTAGAGCCCATAGGAAAAATGAAAAAGATTTTCAGCATATAGGAAGCTGAGTATCAAGTGAGGCATATAATTCTCTTACTGAGCCGTGGTTTTGCTCACCCCTTAATTTTCAACATTTCAGGTTTTTGCTGAATGTGAGTTCAGTGGATTGCGGATCCTGGCTGTACACGAAGGACAATGTGTCAGACCGACTGTTTATTTGAGGTATGATCATTTATTCTCTGTATTTAGACATGTCAACAGTACTACTTATCTGATAAATTACGATAGGGGATGTGTATAATATAAACAATACATTGTAAAATTGTTTAACAGTCAGTACAAGTGAAGTATCACAGACAGCCCAACCGGTTAAGATGTGTATAAGAAGATGAAAAATGTGGTCACGGGTCGTGACAGTGCTTGACCTCACTCATAGATTATGAACTTTGATGATAAAATATTCTTTAACTTAATGATATTGATTCACTTAGGTAAAACCATTTTAGTTGACATAGCATATACCCCTCCTTGAACCTTAAATGATAAAACAATTAGGGATATGACTATGATGTGATTAAGATAGTAAGTTTGAACTTTTCTATGCTCATAATTGGTAAAGATCTTTAAATGAAAAATAAGCATAGGATTCTTTGTGCTTATGACTATGGAAGAAAATGTGTGTACTTGAATGATATAAATTCTTTGAATCTTCCTTATGATTAAATTTGTGTATATGAATGGATTAATACTTTATGATAGTATGCTTATATTTAAATTCATCCATATACATGTTTACTGGATATGTGATTATGATTGCTTTATGGTTCATGAATATAGATGCCTTAAATTGATGATATGAGTGCTTTATATAACTGGTTTTTTATACATGTTCCATGTTGATCTTGTGCTTCACATACTTTGAGATATACATGTTTGAATTTTGAATATGGAAGAATATTTTTGAGTATGTTCATGCTTTCTTGACTTGTCCATTCTCTTGGCATGAACATACCACACATAACCATTGAATTCATGCAAAATATATAAGTCAACCATTGGTAACAAATGATATGAGCTTTAAATTGATAATTCTTCTCTCTTTCTTAAGATTGAAATGACAAATAGGAAAGAATTCTTTTAAGACCATTTGCATGAAACCTTGTTGTGCTAGAATATGTGAATAATTAACATATGGTTTAATTCTAGGCAGATTTTTGCTTGAAAAATGGTTTATGAGCTCAATGCATTATTTTTCATCTAAAATTATGTATTACCATGCACATTAGTTTTAAAGAACAATTCATATGTTTAGGTGCTTTATTGATTTTAAATGAGCAAGTTATAGAGTTAATAGATCATAAACAACTTGCTTCATTACCTACCAACTAGCAATCTCTTGCAAATTATTTATGAACAACTAGTATATGTGTCATGAACAATGTCCATTGCATGCACAAACACTTCACATTCTTTGTATGGACATTGATATATTTGTACTATAACTCCCAATGTACTTGTAACAGTATGAGTATATAGTAATTTACTCATTTTTATACACATTTATCGGTTGGGCAATCTACGATGCTTTAAAACATTTATCAATCACAGTAGTAAACAGTAAACTTCATTTACAATACAATTTCAAAATGTGAACATTTCACTATTCCTTTTTTATAATTACATCCCCTGTATTCTACTTAAACTTAAAGTAGTACTGTACAAAATTTTTGCATATATAAAAGAAAATAATATACCTCCGATATCGTAAATATGCTGACTCGGGTAACCAATATAGCAGCCGATAACTCAGGATGGTATGTCTCTTAATCTAATATAATAACTTGTGGAGTGGAAATAAAGGAGTGAGCGACAACGTGCTCAGTAAAGGAGTCGTATGCAAGCTTGATACAATGAGATCTATAAGCCGATAAATATTTATTTTCCTAATGGTGTACTAAGTACAGTAGAGGAAGGATACTATAGTAGGTCGGGAAATCCAAATAGAACATGGAAGGTATTTTGAAATACCTGTCTTGTCTCGGAAACCCAGAGTGACTATAGGGAGTAATTGATAAATTGTTATATTAAAACAATTAATTCTCATTATCCCATAAATGTAAATGGAATTAAACCATTTACTTTTCTTCTCTTCAGTAACAGTTCAAAACATGTGATAGTAAACAATAGGTATAAAACTGTAGAAACAGTTAACAGTCATTTTCAGTACAATAGTTTATAAATATCCAAAAATCATTGGATAAACAGTTCAGTAATTATTTCTAATTTTAGAAATAATTTTCATACTATTCTTTTCCAATAGACAATGGTTTTTAGTACAATCAGTGAACAGTAATCAGTACGATACAGTTCAGTAAACAGTATTCCTCAGTACAGTACAGTAGACAGTATTCAGTAAAATCCATTTCAGTAAACAGTAATCAATAGGTTGAGACTAGGCATCACCCTAAATCATGTCATACTATAATCATCCCCTAAGGGACACAGTAATAGTATATAGTTAGATCTATGGCCATAGTCTATAGGGTGTTCTCGGTGTACACTTGCCAGGTGACTCCGGGACTACTGATGACTTGGCGGGTCAATCAGCCACGTGACAGTACAGTAAACAGTGAGCATGAAATCGGGGCCTAAAGTCTCAAAATCATTTATTTTTTCTATAAAAATACCTTTAAGGAATTTTAATTAATTAAATCATTTATTTCATTAAATATTTCCAAAAAGATATTACTTTCGTATCTCCCAACATAGTGAAAATAGTCAATAAATATTCTTTTTGAATATTTAATATTATAAAGAATATATTTTTGTTCTCACTTTAGTACAAATCCATAACATGAATATTTAATTTAATATTTTTCAACAATTTCCAAATTATGGAAAATTTATGGAAATGATTTCCATAATTCACAATTTATTCAATTTATGCATCTAAAATATTTCATGATATTTTAGAATAATTTGTATAATTTTCCGGCAGCATAACGATTGCGAATTTCTAACCTCCTGCATGGAAATTACAATATATAAAACTAGCTTTCAACCACAATTTGCATGATTTTCAAAGCAATTCAAGCTTCCAATAATTTCATAAAATCACTCTTAATAAATCATGCAATCCATTATATCCTTACAACTCACACACTTCTCCATTACCAGTCTAGCGATACCGAGTCTTTCGGTAGCACCAACCATAATCCGTAAATCCCGGATAGAAAATAATTTTATAAAAAATTATCAATAATTTTCCTCTTAATTGTAAACCATTAACTTTCATAAAATGCAGCCACTAATGATACAACACATGTACAACTAGTATATTTTATACCGGTACTAAAACTAAACTTTCTCGTTATAGCTCCTTTTTTGAATCCGATTTCACCAATCTTCCTCTTTTGATTTCTACAATCATTTTCTATCATTAAACCATCAAATACAGCATAGTTTCATGCCTAAATCCACCATGGCCGAAAGCCCTTTAAGGCATAGTTTCATGGTTTTGTTTTCATTTTTCAATCTAACTTTTCTATCATTCTTATTTCATATCAAGCTAACATTTCCTACCATTTTCATGCAAGAAAATGCATGTCTTCCATGAGTTCACAAACACACCAAAACCCACAAAAATGGCAGATTTTTATTAAGCCAAATTAATGCAATTCCAATGGCATAATTGAAATCTACACCTTTTACTTAGCTAGAATACCATTTTGGAATAAATCAAAACATCAAAATTTGGACTTTCCACACCTTAACAAAACCTTCCTTAGCCTCTTTTCTCCTTATTTATTTAATTCAATCCCATGTCTTAAACATGTCATCCATGCCATGACAAATATAGATCATCATAACAATCAACCAACACATCACCAAACCTCCTTACCTTTGCTCAACCGAACCAAAACAACTCCAAACCAGTGTTGTTTCCGTTCACGTCAGCCCCCTCATTTCTTAGTTTTTAGATGGTCTTAAGATGGAGAAAAGGTTTGGTGAAAAAGGTTAGATGATTAGATAGAAAGAAGATTCGATTTTTGCTAAGAAACCTTGGAAGAAATGGGAACAAAACAGAACAAAACTTGCAGCCAAAGTAGAAAATCGGTGTGTTGCAGAGTAAGTCGGCAAGATGAAGTTAAATTGCTAAGTTTTAGTTCTATTTAGTCTTCCTTTTATCATATTATCCAATAAGGATTTGCCACATAGCTAACTAACATCTTGCCTTCATCATTTCTTTTCTTTTAAGTGGTTCCACACGTGCAGCAAAACAGCAGCAAAAGGAGAGGCAGTGAAGAGCTGAATTTTTGTTCAGTTTTTGACTTATTTTCTCTTCTTTATGTATACTCCAACCAATAAAAATTTACCATATGTCCAAATAATAAAATTCTCCCTTTGAAAGATCATTTATTTACATATTATACTATTAAAATATCTCTTCCATTTCCAAATTTCAAATTTATTTATTTAATATTTCTATACCTCCAATTCATTATTTAATATTTATTTCACCTTCAGTACACTATAATATTAGTCATAAGTCCAATAAAACATAAGATTTAAAGTGAGGCCCACATTTAATATTTATTTAATTTCACTAAATAATTTATTTTCCACTGTATAAATAATTACAAAAATATTATATACAGTACAATAGAATCAGGTCTCACATTTTCTCTCCACCTTAGAAAATTTAGTCCTCCAAATTTCACCTGGACCTATCATTGAAAAAGCTCTAGATACTTCTCACGCATAAGGCTCTCTAACTCCCAAGTAGCCTCCTCCTCGGTGTGATACTGCCAGAGCACCTTAACCAACGGAATAGTCTTAGATTGCAGTGCTTTATCCTTCCTATCCAAAATCTGTATCGGCCTCTCAATATAACTCATCTCCTCTCTAATCTCCAATGGCTTGTGTCGAATTACGTGGGAAGGATTTGGATGATACTTCCTCAACATTGATACGTGGAATACGTTATACACTCCTAACAGCTCTGGTGGTAGTGCTAACCGATATGCCACATCTCCCACGTGATCTAAGATCTCAAAAGGTCCAATGTATCGAGGACTCAGCTTTCCTTTCTTCTCGAATCTCATTATGCCTTTGGATGGTGAGACCTTTAAAAATACATGATCACCCGCTGAAAACTCTAGTGGTCGGCGTCTAGTATCTGCATAACTCTTTTGCCGACTCTGAGCCGCCTTTAGTCTTTCACAAATCACCTGTACATCTCGAGAAGCCTACTTGACCAAGTCGGGAGCTAATAACTTACAATATCCCACTTCGTCCCATGCTATAGGGGATCTACATCGTCTGCCATATAAAGCCTCATAAGGTGTCATGCCGATGCTGGCATGATAGCTATTATTATAAGCAAACTTTGCCAGGGGTAGGTGATTGTCCCAAGAGCCTCTAAAGACCAGTGCACACGCTCTCAACATATCCTCGAGCGTTTATATCGCACGCTTGGACTATCTGTCAGTCTTCGAATGAAAAGCGGTGCTAAAGCTCAATTGATATCCCATGGCTTTCTGAAATCTCTCCTAGAAAGGAGATGTGAAGCAGAAATCCCTATCAGATGTGATACTCACTGGAACACCATGTAGTCTCACTATCTCCTTGACATACAAATCGGCTAAGGCATTAACTAGATCAGTAGATTTCATAACCAAGAAATAAGCAGACTTAGTCAATCTATCCACAATCACCCAGATAGCGTCATACCCTCATCGGGTCCATGGTAAACCCATAACAAAATCCATAGTCACATTCTCCCATTTCCAAGTAGGAATCGATAAGGGTTGAAGCATACCTGCAGGCTTTTGATGCTCAATCTTAATCTGTTGGCATGTCAGACATCTCACAACATACTCGGCAATGTCTTTCTTCATCTTAGGCCACCAGTATACCCTCTGAAGATTCTAATACATCTTAGTACTACCCGGATGTAATGTATACTTGGAGGTATGGGCCTTTGACAAAATCAAATCTCTAATCTGCTGATCACTAGGAATACATATTCTGCCTCTGAACCTCAGTATCTCATCGGTGCCAATCTCGAAATCAGACTGTACTCCCATCTGAATCTGACTGGCAACCCCGATGCAATAATCATCTCTCCTTTGAGCTTCCCTGATCCAATCTATCAAATCCGGCTCTATACAGAAATTAGCCGTAACTCCATACTGTTCAGAAGAAATAGCCTTCAGACTGAGGCTAGAGAACTGCTCTATCAAATCATGCTCCCTGATCATCATGTAAGATACCATGCCAACATGTTTATGGCTCAGTGCATCCGTTACTACATTAGCCTTACCCGGGTGATATAAAATCTTGCAGCCGTAATGCCTTAGCAGCTCCATCCATCGTCACTGCCTCATATTCAACTCTCATTACGAGAATAAATACTTCAGACTCTTGTGGTCTGTATATACCTGAAATTTCTCCCTGTATAGATAATGCCGCCAAATCTTCAGTGCAAACACTACTGCGGCTAACTCTAAATCATGCGTAGAGTAATTCCTCTCGTGATCCTTTAACTGTCGAGAACCATAAGCTATAACCCGACCATGCCGCATAAGTACACACCCTAATCCTTGAGCAGAAGCATCAGTATACACCGTAAATCCACCCGATCTGCTAGGAAAGGCTAATACGGGGGTAGTAGTCAGTCTCCGCTTAAGCTCCTGAAAGCTGCTCTCACACGTGTCATTCCACTCAAACTTCACGTCCTTACTTGTGAGTCATGTCAATGGAGCAGCAAGTCTAGAAAATCCCTTCACAAACCTACGTTAATATCAGGCAAGACCCAAAAAGCTCCGTATCTCAGTAACAATGTTGGCCTCTTCCACTGTACAATGGCCTCTATCTTGGACGGATCAACTGACACCCCGTCCTTCGACACCGAATGTCCCAAAAAGATAATATGGTCAAGCCAAAACTCGTGCTTACTAAACTTGGCATATAACCTTCGGTCATTGAGGGTTTGTAACACTACATACAGATGCTACTCGTGCTCTTCCGGAGACTTAGAATAAATCAAAATGTCGTCGATGAACATTATAACAAATTTATCCAAAAATGGCTTGAATATCTCATTCATCAAACTCATAAAAGCTGCAGGGGCATTTATCAACCCAAAAGGCATCACCGAAACTCATAGTGACCGTACTGAGTTCGAATAAACATCTAGCTCCTTAATCTTCAACTGATGGTAGCCTGATCGAAGATCTAACTTGGAAAATACCTGTGCACCCCTGAGCTGACCAAATAAGTCATCGATCCGAGGTAGGGGATATTTATTCTTAATGGTAGCCCGATTCAACATCCGATAATCTATACACAATCGAAGACTACCATCATTCTTTCGGACAAATTATACTGGAGCTCCCCACGGTGACATATTGGGACGTATAAATCCCTTGTCCAGTAACTCTTGGAGTTGCTTCTTAAGCTCCTCTAACTCAGTCAGTGCCATCCGATATGGGGGTCTGGAAATCGGCTCCGTACCAGGTACCAAATCAATTGTAAACTTCATCTCTCAATCCGGTGGTAACCCTGGTAACTCCTCTGGAAATACGTCTGGGAAGTCTTTGACCACAACAATCTCCTATATCTCTAGACGTTTTCTCTCTACGTCGTCCACACTAGCAATAAATCCTTCACATACATCTACACACAATCACAAAAATTTAGTACACATGTCATTCCATAAACATATATTTACATCACTTTTATTAATTTACAAATAACTTTACAATGTACTTTTCAGGGTGAGAGAAGGTAATGAATTTAGTACAACAGTCCAAACTAACATGATTCGCAGCTAATCAATCCATACCCAAAATTATATCAAAATCATACATATTTAACAAAATTAGGTCAGTTGTCGATCCTTCTCTCCTACAGTTATTTTACAATTTCTATATACAATATCCGTCATCTAAGATTCTTTGAAAGGGGTATTTACTTGCAAAGTAAATCCTAACATCTCCAATTCTACAAGGGTCCTGTTAGCACATGTAGGCGATAAGAATGAATGGGTAGAACCCGGATCAAATAAGGCAAGTACTGGAATATCAAAAAGATATACTTTACCTTTAATCACATCAACTGAAGCGTCAGTAGTCCCCTGATCCAACGCGTACACCTGTCCTTGTGTCACAACCTTCTTTCAATTTTTTCCTACTGTCGCTCGCCTAGGCTGTGAGGGTGTTGCCTTCTCCGACTCACTCAAAGCTGCCGTGCTGGTGCCTGAGGAGCTGTAGGAGGAACAGTGGAAGCAATGGACTCCCTAAGCATCGGGCAATCTCTAACCATATGCCCCATCTGTCCACACCGAAAACATGCCTTAGACAATAAATAATAAGGGCGTGAACCATGCGACCTACCACGGTGTCCACATTTAGTCGCAGTACTCCTTTGAGTAGAGGTGGGGCCAATAGCAGGGGTAGAAGCTGCTGATCTCGTAAATCGCCCCTCAAAAATCTGTATGCTCAAAGTCCTAGCCTTCTTAGGCTGCTTCCTACCATGTCTGTCCTCCGAAAATCTCTTAGCCTTGCCTTTACGTTTACCCTTACTCTTACCACTAGCCTCTGTATGGTATTGCTTGAAATCCCTCTCACATAGCTGAGCTCGCCATACTACCTCATCGTACGTCCATATATCAAATGGGGCTAGCTTTGATCTGATGGAGGGTCTCAAACCAGCCTTAAACCTCTCTATCTTATGTCTCTCATCAACACTAGTCTGTAGATCAAATCAGCTTAAGGTGGTGAACTTAGCCTCATAATCATCCACTAACAGACTCCCTTTAGCTAAATCCATAAACTCCTGATGTAATCTCTGCTGAGCAATGTCAGGGATATGTTGTCGCCTAAAAGCCTCCACAAAAATATTCCAGGTCACCACCTGATGCTAGGCGAGCAGTACTGTCTATGTAGCCTTCCACCAGTGCACCTTGTTATTCGACAAATAGAACATTGCTAGACCCACTCTCTCGGTCTCCGTGCACCTCATATAATCAAATAACTTCTCTACCATATTAACCCACTACTCTGCCATTAATGGATCATTAGTACCCTTAAATCTCGATGGATCCAACTTTCTGAATGACTGCACCATAGTCACATCACAATACGACTTCACATCTCGGGGCTGCTAAACTGGTGGCTATGGTGGAGCAACCTGTGGTCGAGGTGCCAGTGGTGGAATAAGCTGTGGCTCTAGTGCTGCTGGTGCCGACTGAGGTAGGGGTGGTGTTACTGCAAGGGCTACGGGAGCTGCTGGTCTCTCTCTCAGTCCTATCCGCAGCTCTATCCGCCTGATACATAACCATAAAGTCGGCTAACATCCTCTCCATCCTGGTCATGCGAGTATTCGGACTCTCTGGCTGCTGAGGATAAACAGGTCCTAGGGCGGGCTCCGGCGCTGGCTTGGGCGTATGTGGCTCTAGAGTCTGTGCCGCCTTACCTCTACCTCTAACTGAGCGCGTTACCCTCCTTCCTGCACCACAGAGATCATTTATTTCACTTTCCATTAGTGTTTCTATTATACATTCAGAGTATACAATACTGCAAGGGATGTTTACTATTCACTCTTTAATTTAAGGCACCGACAAACATTAGGCCAACCCTGCTTTGATACCATTAAATCTGTAACAGTCTGAGTATACAGTAATTTACTCATTTTTACACACATTTATCGGTTAGGCTGTCTACGATACTTTAAAACATTTATCAGTCATAGTAGTAAATAGTAAACTTCATTTACAATACAATTTTCAGAATGTGAACCTTTCACTATTCCTTTTTTATAATTACATCCCCCGTATTCTACTTAAACTTATAGTAGTACTGTACAAAATTTTTGAATATATAAAAGAAAATAATATATCTCCGATATCATAAATCTGTTGACTCTGGTAATCGATATAGTAGCCGATAACTCAGGATGGTACGTCTCTTAATCTAATATAATAACCTGTGGAGTGGAAATAAAGGGGTGAGTGACAATGTGTTCAGTAAAGGAGTCGTATGCAAGTTTGATACAATGAGATCTATATGCCAAAAAATATTTATTTTCTTAATGGTGTACTAAGTATAGTAGAGGAAGGATACTATAGTCGGCCGAGAAATCCAGATTGAGCATGGAAGGTATTTTTAAATACTTGTCTTGTCTTGAAAACCCAAAGCGACTATAGGGAGTAATTGATAAATTGTTATATTAAAACAATTAATTCTCATTATCCCATAAATGTAAATGGAATTAAACCATTTACTTTTCTTCTCTTTAGTAACAATTCAAAACACGTGACAGTAAACAGTAGGTATAAAACTGTAGAAATAGTTAGCAGTCATTTTTAGTACAGTAGTTTATAAATATCCAAAAAACATTGATAAACAATTCAGTAATTATTTCTAATTTTAGAAATAATTTTCATACTATTCTTTTCTAATAAACAATGGTTTTCAGTACGGTTCAGTGAACAGTATTCAGTACGATATAGTTCAGTAAACAATATTCCTCAGTACAGTACAGTAAACAGTATTCAGTAAAATCCATTTCAGTAAACAGTAATCAGTAGGTTGAGATTAGGCATCACCCTAAATCATATCATGCTATAATCATCCCCTAAGGGACACAGTAACAATATACAATTAGATTTATAGCCATAGTCTATAAGGCGTCCTCGGTGTACACTTACCAAGTGACTCCGAGACTATTGATGACTTAGCGGGTCAATCAGCCACGTGACAGTACAGTAAATAATGAGCATGAAATCGGGGCCTAAAGTATCAAAATCATTTATTTTTCCATAAAAATACCTTTAAGGAATTTTAATGAATTATATCATTTATTTAATTAAATATTTCCAAAAAGGTATTACTTTCATATCTCCCAACACAGTGAAAACAATCAATAAATATTCATGTATTTAGCGAGAAATCTCATAAATATTCTTTTTGAATATTTAATATTATAAAGAATATATTTTTGTTCTCACTTTAGTAAAAATCCATAACATGAATATTTAATTTAACATTTTTCAACAGTTTCCAAATTATGGAAAATTTATGGAAATGATTTCTAGAATTCACAATTTATTCAATTTATGCATCTAAAATATTTCATTATATTTTAGAATAATTTGTATAATTTTCTAGCAGCATCACGGCTGCGTATTTCTAACCTCCTGCACGGAAATTACAGTATATAAAACCAGCTTTCAACCACAATTTGCATGATTTTCAAAGCAATTCAAGCTTCCAATAATTTCATAAAATCACTCTTAATAAATCATGCAATCCATTATATCCCTACAACTCACACACTTCTCCATTACCTGTCTAGCGATACCGAGTCTTTCGGTAGCACCAACCGTAATCCGTAAATCCCAGCTGCAAAATAATTTTATCTAAAATTAGCAATAATTTTTCTCTTAATTATAAACCATTAACTTTCATAAAATGTAGCCACTAATGATACAGCACATGTACAACCAGTATATTTTATATCGGTACTAAAATTAAACTTTCCCGTTATAGCTCCGTTTTCGAATCCAATTTCACCAATCTTCCTCTTTTGATCTCTACATTTATTTTCTATCATAAAGCCATAAAATACAGCATAGTTTCATGCCCAAATCCACCATGGCCGAAACCCTCTTAAGGCATAGTTTCATGGTTTTGCTTTCATTTTTCCGTCTAACTTTTCTATCATTCTTATTTCATATCAAGCTATCGTTTCCTACCATTTTCATGCAAGAAAATGCATGTCTTCCATGAGTTCACAAACACACCGAAACCCACAAAAATGGCAGATTTTTATTAAGCCAAATTTATTTTATTCCAATGGCATAATTGAAATCTACACCTTTTACTTAGCTAGAATACCATTTTAGAATAGATCAAAACATCAAAATTTGGACTTTCCATACCTTAGTCGAACCTTCCTTAGCCTCTTTTTTCTTTATTTATTTAATTCAATCCCATGTCTTAAACATTTCATCCATGCCATGACAAATAAAGGTCATCATAACAATCAACCAACACATCACCAAACCTCCTTACCTTTGCTCAATCGAACCAAAACAACTTTAAACCAGTGTTGTTTCTGTTCACGTCAGCCCCCTCGTTTCTTAGTTTTTAGATGGTCTTAAGATGGGGAAAAGGTTTGGTGAAAAAGGTTGGATGATTAGATAGAAAGAAGATGAGATTTTTGCTAAGAAACCTTTGAAGAAACGGGAACAAAACAGAACAAAACTTGCAGCGAAAGCAAAAAATCGGTGTGCTACAGAGTAAGTTGACAAGATGAAGTTAAATTGCTAAGTTTTAGTTCTATTTAGTCTTCCTTTTATCATATGATCCAATAAGGATTTGCCACATAGCTAACTAACGCCTTTCCTTCATCATTTCTTTTCCTTTAAATGGTTCCACACGTGAAGCAAAACAGCAACAAAAGGAAAGGCGGTGAAAAGCTGAATTTCTGTTAAGTTTTTGACTTATTTTCTCTACTTTATGTATACTCCAACCAATAAAAATTTATCATATGTCCAAATAATAAAATTCTCCCTTTTAAAGATCATTTATTTACATATTATACTCTTAAAATATCTCTTCCATTTTCAAATTTCAGATTTATTTATTTATTTATTTATTTCTATACCTCCAATTCATTATTTAATATTATTTCACCTTCAGTACACTATAATATCGATCATAAGTCCAATAAAACATAAGATTTAAAGTGGGGTCCATATTTAATATTTATTTAATTTCACTAAATAATTTATTTTCCACTATATAAATAATTAAAAAAATATTTTGTACAGTATAATAGAATCAGACCTCACAGTGCTAATCTTTTATTTGTTGGTTGGAGCAATTTTTTTTGTCGTAAAAAATTTTAAGCCATATTTTTAGGGGGAGAGCAATTTTTGTTTATCCTTCTTTTTGCTATGACAAAAAAGGGAATAGATAATGTGGTTTGTAAATTGTTTTGAAAATCATGCTCACATTAAGGGGAAGCTTTATTTTTCAAATCATGCTTATATTATGAGGGAGCTTTTTTAAAGTATTTTCAAAGCAAATTTACCTTAAGTTTTGTCATATAAAAAAGAAGGAGATTGTTAGCTTTAAATTTATATATATATTTTGAAATGACAAACACTTAAGCAAGATTAAATGAATTATCAATATTGTAATTTGCTTTATCAATTATGATTTTCACAAACCATTTCAGGTACTTCTATCAAATATAAGACCATAATTTAATTATTTATTCTTATTGGTCTTAATCTTTTATAAAATGATTTGCTTAGTCAAAAAATATTCAAATAAAGTTGAAAAATGAATTGGGATGGTTTAAAACCAAAGATTACATGTTTTTCAACTTAAAATTGCCCAAATTTCTCAAAACAAGAAGAGGAGATCGATCCCCTACAGTGAAGGGATCCATCCCTTGTTGGCAGAATACCTTTGAAGGCTGGAACAGTGCAAAGGTCCATCCCCTATAGTGAAGGGATCCATCCCTTGTTAGCAGAATACCCTTGACTACTGAACAATGCAAAGGATTTATCCCTCACTTAAAGGAATCGATCCCCTCCACGCTGGAAGCCTCCAATGGCTAGTTTTTTGTGAGGGCCAATAAGAAAATCAATTTTAGGCTCCACCAAGCTTCAACAATCATCTAAGGGAGTATAAATAAAATCTTCGAAGTTTAAGACACTTAGGAGACTCAATTCTTCATCTTCTCCAAGCTTCAAAAACATTTTAAGTGCTAGAAATTAAAATCTTTTATCATTCTCATAATCCTTGTATAGCACAAACCTTGTATAGGTTCTTCTAGAGCTTAAAGTGTAATCACTCACCTTCTTAAAGGTTATCTTAGATTACAACTTCTGAAAACCCATTCACAAATTGTAAAGGAGAGTGTACCCTTGAGAGCTCAACTTGTAAAGTGAGTTGTGGGTAGAAATTAAGGTTTTCTCCTTGAGCCATAAAAGAGAGAAATTGTAAGGTTTCCTTCTTAAGCCTAGGAAAAGAAGGTGGAAAGTTTCCTCCTTGAGTCTAAAAAGGTGCAAGGTTTCGTCCTTCAGCCCGAAACAAAGAGAGGCGTAAAGGTTACTCTTAAGACTACAAAAAAGAGTGTAACAAATTCAACATAGTGAATTTGGGAAAAATCCTTGGGAGTGTCTCAAGGTAGAGGATGTAGGCAAGGTTGCCGAACCTCTATAAATTGCTTACGTACAATTCGCTAACCCTTCACTCTTTAATTACTTGTAATTTAATTGTGTTTATTTTATTGTGCATGAATTGTATGCTAGAATAGCCTAATGAATTTAGAAGAACTACAATATAGGCTAGAGAATTAAGAAAATCGAAAAACGAACCTAAGAGTGGTATATCCTCCAACTCCAATAGATCTTACACCTGTAACCATAGATCCTATACCCCCACCAATTATTGAGACACCACTTACTCTAACTCTTGTATATGGAGCATCTACTAATCAGGGTGGTATGAGTCAGTGAACTAGGGAGATCTATAGGACTACCTACTCCTAAAGATCTAGATAAGCTGTTGCGTATTACTCCACTCGGAGAGAGGTATACTTGAATTATTTGTAGTTCTTGTTTAGAGTTATTTATAGTTGTTTATAAATTATTTTAATTGTTTTAATTTTCTTTGCTTCTTTATAGTTGTTTTGAGTAGCCTTTAGTTACCTCGACCATTTTGACCATCATACAAGCACATTTCTTCAGTACCCAATTAACTTAGAGAAAGATACCTTTTGTACATAAGCAATTGATGTAGGGTAAAATTCAAGTATTAACTTTCTATTTTTAATTATTTTAATTTAAATAAATAGTTTATGATGTTGTTAAGTACTATGTATTTACTAACTTATGATAGGAAAAATTTCATTGGGTTACGTCCTACATTGCCCAAGTTCTACATGTCTTAGACACCATATGTAAGAACCAATTAAAGACCTCTTAGGTGATGAGAGGATTATTGCTATTAGAGAGAGTCGAGTGGATAACATTATCCACTATAAAAAAGATGGAGGGGAAGTGGATTCCTCTTGATATTTGGGATGCTCTCATTGACAATGTATGGGGAACTAACCCCTAGTAGAAGAGATTGAGGTTTATGAAAGTAAATTGTAGAACCAAGATTTGATTATGAAGCACACATGCACTCTAGTTTTGTTTCCTATACATTGAGAAAGAATGGTATGATTTTTTTTTTTGTTTTGCATTCATTAATAACTAAGTTTATTATTATTACTTATGAGTTTAATATCTCAAGTGTCTTTTCATGTGTTCAAGCAAATAAGCTACAATGACTAGTTTCTTATCTTGAGATGTTCAACCAATCCCACAAACATGGAAGAGGAGCCAATAATTTTGTTAACAACAAGTCCAAAGCTATCTATGTATGTAATTGATTAAAACCATAGTTAAGTTATATATATACATACACACGTATATATATATATATAAATGTTTTATTATAATATGTTGTCTATTAATATAATAATTGTCTCAAACTTCTTATAAAAGGCATATATTGTTGCACTATCCAATAACTATAGTGAAGACTCCTCTATTCATGCAAGCTTCAATCCTCAAGCATGGACTAAAGTTCTTGGAGGGCCCGCAGCTACGTGCACTCATGTTTACAGGTTTGGGTCTAAGCAGCCTTCAAAGGATACACCAAGCTCTGCTCAGTCTACTACTAAAACAAGTACTTCCATTCTTACTTATTTGTGATCTTGACCTATTATCATTCCTCAGAGTCAATTCAACCAATTTAAGGATTAGGCTATAACTGAGTTGAGAATTGACCTAAGGAATGACATGCAGTCATTGATTAAGGAGATATTTCAAAGGATGAGTTTGATGTCATCACAAGCTCCTCCACCTATCAATGTCAGGGACGATGAGTTTACACCAGGAAATGATGTGTAGTTATGAGTTGCAACTATGGTTTTTTGGACATTTTGTATATATTTTCCTTTTATTACTGTGTGAATGATTTTAATTTTAATAAATAATTTCAATTTTGCATTTGTATTTATAAAATATTATCATATAAAAAAATATAAATTAGGATGTATTAATAATTAAAAAACTAATTCTTCCAAAATTATTAAGGATTACTGATGGAATGTGCTCAGTTATAAATTATATATATTGATGGTTTAGCTACAAAATCACACCTAAAAATATTAAATTCTGTAAGTATTTACCAACAAATGCATTTTAATTTTTTTTTCAAAAAAATTATCGATGAAAAAATATGCATATTGATGAACTAACAACATTCCTTCAATTAATAATGATAGAAAATTTAGTCATCTAAAGATATATTACCAATGAGGCAAATTTTGACAATTTTAGCGACAAAATTTTGCTAGTATTTTTGTCAGAAAGTTATTTACTAATGAAATTTTAGGTATTAGTAATGGAAAATTTCTTTGGTAATACCCTATTATTTAGTAGTAGCTGTATCATTGCTCACTAGTCACAAAATCCCAAAATATATACTCTTTTGATCTTTTAGACTCCTTAAAGCCCTTTCTAAACTCAAAATCCTCAAAAACTCACTAGGACAATTTAGATAATCAGCCAAAAAAACTCAAACTCTTAGCTACAAATCTCCTAAACACAGAACTTGCCTTCCTTCCAAGTTTAAAATCCCAAAAGCCACAACTCTGGACCAAAACCCCAAAAAATTCACTACTAGAAAAAATATCATAGAATATGATTACATAAAAAACTATTTATGATTTTTGAAAGCACGCGTAACCTAATATCTTTAACTACAGTCTTTTAAACTGTAACCCAATGTTTGGATTGGAGGTGGGAAGGGAAAGGAAAGGAAAGCTAAGTAAAACTAAGTAAAACAAAGGAAGGTTGAAAACCTTTCCCTTGTTTGGGAAAAGTGTTTTGCTAAGGAAAGGAAAGAGTGGGGGAGTGAGTAGCCCTTACTTTCCCTTGAGTTACTCAGTTTTTATAAAACCCCAATTTGGGGTAAATAGAAAGGAAAGGAAACTTGGAAAAAAACTTAACAGGTTAAATATCAAATTTAACCTTATTATATTATAAAATTTAAAACAAAAGAGGTTATTATTGGAAAAAGAAACATTATAATGAATCATTTCCTTTCATTTCCATTGCTTAACCAAATAAAGGTTATTAGGATTACTTTCATTTCTTTTCCTTTATTAATTTTAGCTATCCAAACAAGGGGTACATGTACCATTTCCTTTCCTCTCCTTTCTTTTAGTTTACATTCCTTTCCTTTCCATTCATTTCCTTTACTAATATTTATCCAAACATAGTGTAAGAGTTTTAAGATTTTAGATATCACAGATATATTTTCCTTCGTTTTTTTAATGCACTTTCTGAAACTAGAGCAATATTATATAGACTACATTTATGTCTTTAAATGTCATTTATTTTTGAAAAAGTAGACATTTCTTTATACCAAAGAATATGGTTAATGTTGAATCGCAATCTAAACTATTAGGGAGTGAACTCAGCCCAGAAGACTACATGCCTTGTCTAGCTTAATAGGCCTAATCCAAATCTTGCTCAGTCTTTTGGTCTCTTCAGTCTCATGGCCTAAAGACTGATTTCCAAGATAGCCTAACTCTAACAAATGATGATAGATGTACGATCCTGTGCCTCCCCACAATTGCTATAAATAGGCCCTCCTTTCCAAGGGAAATTGATCTTGCTCTCTTTTATTGTCTAGACTCTGTTGCATTTACCTTACGCCTTATTACCTTTTTTACATATTTGTATCTTGGTCGCACCTGGACACCCGACCAGTCTTTTCAAGAGCATTGTACTTGGTGGACAATCCGATTCACACCTTATACTTAGTGGTAAACTCATAGCTACCATCGTGGATGTAAACACCTTGTCGAACCACATAAACCTTGGTGTCTATCTGTTTAGTTACTCTATTCACCACTGTGTAACGATTGGTGCTCTCATTGAAAGTCGAACACAAGATAGTTCCTCCCCACAACAATCTTGATTATGTTTGTTTTAAGGGAAGGTTGAGGCATTACAACTTTCATTTCACAATTCCTCCTAAAAGGAAAGCAATGGGAAGAGGTGGTTCTACTTACGTGCTCAGAAGCCATGCTTGCACTACAAGAGGAAGGGTGGATGTGACTCCAACCCCTAGAACCACTAGAATTGTGATGCTTCATCAGCTAACGAGGAAAGACAAAGGATAGGTTTGCAAGAAAGGCCATGGAGACTTACTCTAGAGTGCCTACTTCTCATTACGATTAAGCAGCACAGGAAGAAATCAACCAGATATGACAAGAAATACATAATCTAACTCAGATTGTAAAGGATCATGTGATTGTTCAAACTACTATAAAAAACCCAAGGAAGCAACATCGTACAGAGATGCCAGGATCATCTTGACATCCTATTCTAGAAGTTGATCCAATTGAGAATGATAGCGAGGAAAACCTTTTTAGACTCCAGAAGGTTTATCTGAGATGTCCAGCTCCCCAAATGTATTAATGATTCCCACCGACCTCTTGACTAAACGTGAGACAAGCTTCATGAAAGGGAGTGTTGTCGACAAGCTTAGACTGGATTCGATGATTTTGATAGATTTGAAAGAAAGAATCAAAAAAAGGAGAGCCTTGAAGCGGTTAAATAACATATTGTATAGAGATAAGGAAAGATAAGAGGTGAATTTGAGAGAGAAACTTCAAAACCAAAGGAAACTTGTAGATTTTGACAAGAAATGGGAGGAGATGTAGAAGAAAAAGGCTAACATAGAGTAGAAGGTGGTGAAAAAGGCCATATACATGGACGTAGAAAGGTTTTGGAAGAACGTTCTTCATTAAGGAAATCGACATGGAAAGACCCCAAAGAGGATTTAAACTCTCCACTGTTAGCTTTAAATTGCCATATATATTTTGAAATGACAAAAATTAAGTAAGATTTAATGTTATAATTCATATTGTAAATTTGCCTTATCACACATGATTTTCTCAATCCATTTTCAAGTGATCATATCAAACATTAAGACCATGATTTAATTACATATTCTTATTGGTCTTAATACCTCATAAAATGTTTTGAATATTTTAGAAAATCACTTGATGAATTTTTGGACCATGTTTTCATTAGAGAAAGTCAAGAAAAACTCCCACAAAAATGCCAAAATGTTTTGGGTTGAATTAGGATCAAAGACCACATCATTTCTAACCCAAAAAGTGCAGGAAATAGCTTTCTGGAGGCATGGGATCGATCCCCTAAGGGAAGGGATCGATCCCTTCAAGGCAGAATAATCCTCAAGCCTAGATTTAACATCCTAGAAGCTTGGGATCGATCCCCTATGGAAAGGGATCGATCCCTTTGCCCGAAAATAGCCTGTAACGGCTAGTTTTTGTGAGACAACGGTCATATTCAAGTTTTGGCTCCACCCAACGGCTAAAATACATCCAAGGGACTATAAATAGAGGCTTAGAAGCTAAAGAAAGCAAGAGGAACTGCTCAGAAATTCTATTCATCATCTTCTTCATTTTCCTTAAGCCTCAACAACAAATCAAGAGCTATAAAGTCTTCATCTTCCATCATTTTCATATTCTTTGTATAGAATAGCACAAATCTTGTATAGGCTTTTTCCTTGTGCTTAAACATTGTAATCACTTGCCTATCTAGAGGCCCTTCATTGATTACACAATTTGTAAACACACTCATTCCTTGTAAAAGGGGAGGTTTCTCTTTAGACTAAGAAAAAGAGAGAGGTTTCTCTTGAGCCTAGAAAAAGAGGGAGTGTAACAAATTCAAGGATAGTGAATTTGGGAAAATCCTTGGGAGCGTCTCAAGGTAGAGGACGTAGGCAAGGTAGCCGAACCTCTATAAGTCGATTGTGTAAATCTCTCTCTCCCTACTCTTTATTTACTTGCGATTATTTTCTGTTTATTGCATTGAACTTGGATTGCATGCTTGCCTAGCTTAGAGAACTTAGAAAATAATCATATAGGCTAGAGAATTTAGAGGAACCAAAAAATGAACTTAAAGTTAGCGAAAAACCGATTCACCCCCCCTCTCGGTATAGCCTATAGAGCCAACAATTGGTATCAGAGCTTGGGCTCGAGATTGATTTAGACTAACCTCTATCGAGCCAAACGATCATAAATGGCTCACTTGAATGTAGGCACACCCCTAGGAGAAGAGGGACAATCATTAGTTAGACCTCCACTCTTCAATGGTGAAAATTATTCATATTGGAAAACTAGAATGATGTTATTTGTACAATCAAATGATTATGAAGTGTGGAGAATTATAGTGAATGGTCCTAGAATTCCCATAAAGAAAGTAGATGGAAAAGATGTCCCTAAGAGTGAGGATAAGTGGGACACAAATGACATGACATTGGCACAAATGAATGCCAAGGCTATGCACACCCTATTTTGTGCTTTAGGTCCCAATGAGTATAATAGAGTATCATTATGTGAGAATGTCAAGCAAATATGGGACAAATTAGCCATCACACATGAAAGGACCAATCAAGTGAAAGAGACCAAAGTAGGAATGCTCACACATGATTATGAGCTATTTAGGATGAAAGAAAATGAGTCCATTAGCGAAATGTTCACTAGGTTTAATGATATAATTAATGGACTTAAGGCTCTAGGCAAGGCTTATTCCAATGTTGAAATGGTAAAGAAAATTTTGAATAGCTTGCCTAAGTCTTGGGAGGCAAAGGTAACCGCAATAGAAGAGTCTAAAAATCCAAATACCTTGTCTCTAGATGAACTTATGGGCTCCCTACTTACATATGAGATGAAATTGAAAAGAAATGAAGAGCCTTCAAAGAAGTAGGAGTAGCATTTAAGTCTTCCACTCATGAGGTCATTGAAGATGATAGTGATGAGAGTGGAAATGAGGAAGAAAAGAAATGGCAATGTTTGCCAAAAGATTCAATAGGTTCATGAGAATGAATGAGAGAGAGCAAAATAGGAGACATCATAGGGAAGAGTCAAGTAAAAGAGAAAAAGACCCCTTAGTGTGTTATGAGTGTAATGAACCGGGTCATACTAAGTTAGATTGCCCCGTACTTAGAAAGGAAAAGGATAGGAAACCTAAGAAGAAAGCATTTGTGGCTGCATAAAGCGATAGTGATAGCTCTGATGAGGAGAATGTAGATGAAAAGGTAGCCTTTCATGCTTTATGGCCATTAGTGATGATGAGGCTAGTAGTAGCTCTAGTTCTAGTGAAAATAATGATTTTACATTTGATGAGTTACAAAATGCTTTTAATGAATTAGCAAATGAATTTCAATGCATGAATTCCAAATATATGAAAATCATTGCTAAATTAAAAATAGAAAATGAAACCTTGACTAATACTAAGCTAGAATTTGAAAAGAAATTAGAAGAGGCTAACTTAGAGTAAATGAGTTGAATGAAAAGAATACAAATTTGCATAACTCATTCTCTAGGTTCTATATGGGTCAACAAAAATTAGATCACATGCTTGAAACCCAAAGAGCTTTCTTTGACAAAGATGGGTTAGGATATAATGCAATACAAAAAAAACTCATCTTAAGAATTTTCTTGTGAGCAAAAATACTATGCATGATTTATCTCTTACATGCTCACTTTACAATAGAATAGGCCACTCTTCACAAGCATGCACATATAGAAAAACCACATTTAGAGGAAGAGTAGTTAGAAAAATGTGGGTGCCAAACATGCAATAAATAATGATGATTTGAGTTTGAAATGGATCCCTAAAGGATCAAAAATTGTTAGCACTAACTCTCACGGACCAAAGAAAATTTGGGTACCAAAGCATGCTTGAAAATGTTTTTGTTGTAGGAGTGTTAGAGCATGGAGTTACAAAGAAACAATGGGGTTTGAATGCTCTACACACCTTTATGGAGATTGCTTGTGCCAATGAAAAAAGGGGAAAAGCTTGAGGATCCATCACAACAATTCTTCAAAGGATAGCTCAAGGTGGACTCAACAATTCAAGGCAAAGTATTCTCTAGCAAAGGAGTATTGTAAGCTTGATTCCTTACTCCTTAAACTTTTTGTGCTTTGATGAGAAAATGTGTTAATGATTCTTGGTGCATTGTGAGTTGAATGATTGAACAAAAGGCGTGGTAAATGATTTTTGAGTGCTTGATGAATAGTCCTTAAGGGATTGAATGAAAAATATGTTTAAATGATTTTTGAAATGATTTCTGGAATTTGAGCATGTTTTCTATGTGTTGATAATGTATTTACTTGCCTCAAATTACCAAATGTGTCATTTATGCAAAATGCCATGTCATGAACAGTAATGAAGAACTTGTATATTGGAAATCATGGCATAATGTTCACAAGTATGATGATTTGATGTTATATGTGCTTAAAATCTATGTGAACAAGTTTGTTTTGACATATATGTGGTTTCTAATGCTTTGGTTTTGTCAAAATGTGCTTAACTCTCAAAATGACATCCTTTGGGCCAAAAATGCTTTTTATTGTGTAAATTCTTCCAAAATTGCAAAATCTTTTGTAAAATGGTTTTTCATTCATGTTTTTCATTCATACAAGTCCAAAATCATGTTTTACAAATGTTTAAACCTTTACTTGGACTTAAAATACTCAAAAACGAAGTTTTGGTACCTCAAAGGTTGGATTTTCTGTCAAAAACTGCAGAAACAGGATGAGGGATCGATCCCTCAACAATCAGATCGATTCCCTTTGAGCAAAATGCAGGAAATCTGCATTCTGGAGTTAAGGGATCGATCCCCCTCCTCTAGGGATCGATCCCCCCAAGCCAGAAAGGGCTTTTCTGCATGTTTTCAACCAAAATTGAGAAGAACTTTTCATTGTTTTGATACTTTCTCTCTTCTCAACTTAAAATTCATTGTTTTAACTTCTTTTTGATGATCTTTAAACTATGAAAATTCATTTTTCATTGATATCATGCCTCAACTCCATCAATTTATATCATTTCCAACAAATGGTATCACTTTCAACAATCAATATCATTTTTATTGAACTCACAAGTGCAAAATCATTCTTCTTGTTGAAAAAGGTCATGAATTGCATAAATCATGAAATAATCTTGAAATATATTTTCAATGAATGCTTAAACATAATTTTGAGATTTATTTCAAAGATTTGTGGATATATTTGAGAATTTGATGAACTTGTGCATAATGAATATTCTTCATTCTTTTTGTTCATCTTAGTCAAGTATGCTTATAGGATTATGTTTCTTAGCTTGACTCAACTACTCCACACTAGGTTTCATGATAAGTATACATCTAGTGGAAGAATAATTAAAACTTGACCTTAAGGATTGATTTCAAATGTAAGTTCAACAATTGGTATAAGGTCATAATTTTCTTTGGCCTATAATTTGTAATGATAAATGGATCCTAAATGTTCAAATGCATGAAACTTTATCATCCATGAACTTAATTCTTTATGGCCAAACTATTAAAGAACTTAAGCTTTAATGACAACACCAACAATTGATATACATGCATTGAATCTTGATTTTTTTGATGTTAAACATGCATGTTTGCTTAAGTTGAATCAATAATCATGCCTATGAGATGAGAATAGTTGTTTTCATGATATTACGTGCTTAACCTCACTCATAGATTATGGATTTTATTGTTAAAATATAATTAAGCATGATATTGATTTATTTAGACAAATCCATTTTAGTTAAAATAGCATATACCCTCTAGAACGTTAAATGATGATAACAACTAGGGATATGGCTCTTAATTGATTAAAATGGTAATTTTGAATCTTTCCTTGCTCATAATTGGTTAAGGACTTGAATTGGAAAATGAGCATAGGATTTTTGTGCTTAAAACCATGGAAGAAAATGTGTTTGCTTGAATACTTTGATTTTTTGAATCTTCCATATGGTATAAATTTGCGAATATGAATATGGATTAATACTTTATGATAGTGTTTAATTAATCCATATGCATATTTGATGGTGTGTGATTGTGTTCTTGCATATTTAGAATGAGTATTTTCTTGACATGAACACACTACACATAAATATTGGATTCATGCAAAATATCTAAGTCAACCATTAGTAACAATTGGTATTTTGATTGAAATAACAATTAGTATAATTGGTAACCATATTTTCAATAATTGGTAAGCCGAAACTAAATTGCCAATTGGTTTGAGCTTTAAATTGACAATTCTTCTCATGCTCCTTAGATTGAAATGACAAATAGAGAAGAATTCATATAAGACACTTTTGCATGAAACACTTTTGTGCTAGAATTTGTGATTAATTGATGTATGATTTAATTCTAGACACAATATTTCTTGAGAATGATTTATGAGCACATGCATATGATATGTAATATAATTTCAGCTCATAATCATGATGTGTTGACATGCACCTTAGTTGGACTTTAGAAAACAATTGATACACTTAGGTGCTTAATAGGATTGAAATAAGCAAGTCATAGACCTTAGTAGATATTTATACTCAACTTGCTTCATTACCAATTGTGAACTTCTTGCAAAATTATTTATAAACAATTGGTATAGGATCATAAGTCATGTTCTTTGCATGAATATTTCTTACTCTTTATGAACAATTGACTTATTTATTTGTTCTATGAGTCCCGTGTACTAACATGTTTCTTGTTGGATGGAACATATTCTTTTATCTCTTCTCACATAGCCATGATTTTAGGGGGAGCATATTTTTTATTATTTTTCCTTCTTTTTGCTATGAAAAAAGGGGGAGAGATAGATATTAAAAGGGAGAGATATTAAGGGGGAGAGATAATGGGGGAGAAATAGTTTGAAAATTCATTTTCAAAACCCATGCTTATATTAAGGGGGAGCTTTGTAAAATCCTGCTTTATTTGAGGGGGAGTATTTTATCAAAGAATTTTCAAAGCAAATTTACATTAAGTTTTATCATATCAAAAAGGGGTAAATGGTTAGCTTTAAATTGCCATATATATTTTGAAATTACAAAAATTTAAGTAAGATTTAATGTTATAATTCATATTGTAAATTTGCCTTATCACACATAATTTTCTCAATCCATTTTCAAGTGATCATATCAAACATTAAGACCATGATTTAATTACATATTCTTATTGGTCTTAATTCCTCATAAAATGTTTTGAATATTTTAGAAAATCACTTGATGAATTTTTGGACCATGTTTTCATCAGAGAAAGTCAAGAAAAACTCCCACAAAAATACCAAAATGTTTTGGGTTGAATTAGGATCAAAGACCACATCATTTCTAACCCAAAAAGTGCAGGAAATAGCTTTCTGGAGGCATGGGATCGATCCCCTAAGGGAAGGGATCAATCCCTTCAAGGCAGAATGATTCTCAAGCCCAGATTTAACATCCTAGAAGCTTGGGATCGATCCCCTATGGAAAGGGATCTATCCCTTTGCCCGAAAATAGCCTATAACGGCTAGTTTTTGTGAGACAACGGTCATTCAAGTTTTAGCTCCACCCAACGGCTAAAATACATCCAAGGGACTATAAATAGAGGCTTAGAAGCTAAAGAAAGCTAGAGGAACTGCTCAGAAATTCTATTCATCATCTTCTTCATTTTCCTTAAGCCTCAACAACAAATCAAGAGCTATAAAGTCTTCATCTTCCATCATTCTCATATTCTTTGTATAGAATAGCACAAATCTTGTATAGGCTTTTTCCTTGTGCTTAAACATTGTAATCACTTGCCTATCTAGAGGCCCTTCATTGATTACACAATTTGTAAACACACTCATTCCTTGTAAAAGGGGAGGTTTCTCTTTAGCCTAAGAAAAAGATGGAGGTTACTCTTTAGCCTAAGAAAAAGAGAGAGGTTTCTCTTTAGCCTAGAAAAAGAGAGAGGTTTCTCTTTAGCCTAGAAAAAGAGGGAATGTAACAAATTCAAGGATAGTGAATTTGGGAAAATCCTTGGGAGCTTCTCAAGGTAAAGGACGTAGGCAAGGTAGCCGAACCTCTATAAATCGATTGTGTAAATCTCTCTCTCCCTACTCTTTATTTACTTGCGATTATATTCTGTTTATTGCATTGAACTTGGATTGCATGCTTGCCTAGCTTAGAGAACTTAGAAAGTAATCATATAGGCTAGAGAATTTAAAGGAACCGAAAAACGAACTTAAAGTTAGCGAAAAACCGATTCACCCCTCTCGGTATAGCCTATAGAGCCAACATCCACCATGGAAACTTATGATGGGTCGACTGATCATATTGACCACTTAGAAATGTTTAGGATAAGCATGTTGATCCAAGGTTCAAGTGATGCCATAATGTGCAAAGCCTTCCCAATAACTTTGAAGAAGGTAGCAAGATCTTGGTATTCTTCACTAAAGCCAAACTTGACCAATTCTTTCAAAGAACTAGATGCCAAGGTTTTAGTCATTTTGTCAGCAGCATCATCCATAAGATGACTTCTATTACTTTGATGTCCGCAAAGCAAAAGAAATGAGAGTCCCTTAGAGAATATGTTTCAAGGTTTAATCAAGAGACACTTAGTGTCAAAGACCTAGATCATACAATTGCCATTGCGGCCTTGCTAACGGCCTCAAGGACACAAGGATTTCACTAAGTTCTTCACCAAAAAGCCAACAAAAGTATTCATGGATATATTGCTAAGGGTAGAAAAGGTCGTTACTTCATTACCTTGATAGATATACAGAATTTCTTTCTCTTCAATCTACAACTCTGAGGTCTGCCGATCTACCTCAAGATCAGTATCCTAATATTAATAACAAAATGAAATACATCATAATGATCATCCCCCCAGGTATATGGATTTAAAAAAGAATGAAATATACATAATGATCATCCCTACCAGGTATATGGATTTTTAACGGCAAACTAAGGGATCTGATTCAATAATTGCTAAGATAATTTCAGTTACTCTTAAGTTACAATCGCAATATGTATAGTATAATGGATACTATTATCCTAAAATTGCTCTCATACAAAATAATTTAAGGTAATTTTATTCCCATCCTTAGAGCAAATCTGCATAATCATCATCATAGTACACGTCATAAGGAAATGGCAGCCAATATTCACCCTTTTCCAAGGATGATGGATAACCATCTTGGTTGTAGATATTATCTGCAACAAAGGGCTCACGCCAGAAATCTCCACTGCTTTGAGTTGCATATAATATTTCTGAAGAAGGGAGACTTATATCTTCCCTACTGCCAATAACATTTAAGCTGGATATAGTTCCAGTGTCCGAGCTGAAGGAGGATAATCCAGTGTCCGAGCTGAAGGAGGATAACTCAGTACTTGAAGATGCTGTTGGAGACAAGGGTGAACTCTCCAAGATCATATTGGGGAGAGTATCAAGGACACTTTCAGGTTCACCTTCAGAATTGTGGGTGGCCTCACTTTGGGAAATTGCATTGGAGCACTCTTTCGCATCAGATGAGGTTAGATTTCGCTTTGCACGCTTCTTTAGATGAGTGTGCCAGTGATTTTTTATTTCATTGTCTGTTCTTCCGCGTAAACTTGCAGCGATCGTGGACCATCTGTAGGTAATAAATATATGCATAGATGTTATTGAGAGTAATTTCTGTCCGTAAAATGACGATTGCATGTTAAGCTTCCTCTAAATTAATGTAGAGTGAATTAATCACTGGCGTACTAGTCAGTTGGGGGCTCAGCAAGAAGCTAATATTGGATCTAACCTGTTTCCAAGTTCTTCATGTAATTTCATGATCAAGGCATCTTCTTCTTCAGTGTAGCTTCCATGTTTCACTTCCGGCCGGAGGTAATTCATCCATCTTAATCTGCAACTCTTTCCGCACCTTTTGAGACCTGATCAACGAAAATTTAGCAAAATTAGAAAATGTTATGAACATGAGACTGTTTGTATGAATTAAGACTTGATTAGATGTCAGAACACCAACTATTGCCAAGAGCCTGGAACTAACACTTTAATTGGGGTATTCGTTGAACAAACAAATCAGCCTAAGAAAAATGCAATTTGATCAAATAACTGAAGGTGATCGCATAAAAATGCAATTTGTGTTGAAAGCCAAGAACCACATAAAAGGGAAAACAAAAGGAAAGAGAGTTCAGAAAAATATAAATCCTGTCCTTTCGATCTCCAAAAGAGACAAGAAAAGCAAACCTTGAATCGCTTTTGTAACTCCACTTCAAAACAAGTTAATATGATTGAAATCTAGAAAGGAGTTTATAAAAAGAAATTAAAAAAAGCTTTCCCCATAAAATCATAGGAGGACGTTGTAAAATTCTCTCTATTCGAGTATTCTTGTAGAAAAAAAAAAAGAATGAAACTATATACCGGCATACTTAGGAAGTTCACGCCAGTTCCAATGGCCATATCTCAGAATATAAGATCTTAGTTTCTGATCTTCTTCTGGACTCCATGCACCTTTCTTCATTCCATTTTTATCATAGAAGGGAGCTCTCACCATCTTCAGGCTATAGCTTTCTTTATCTGATACTAGTATTTTTCTCTCTTTCGAGGTCAACTTCCTAAGCACAGGTAACCGGAGTAATACAGATTAAACACTATATATGCAAATCAGCTTTCGTTTGTAAACGCATTACCCTGACTTGAAAATGAAACGTGTTTAGATTAGCGATATCGACTTGAAACCTCCAACCATCGGATGCTTTGCTCCATTTATTAAGGAAATGGGGCCTTTTGCCTTTAGAGATACTGACAAATCTTTCAGGATATGATAATCGTTAAAAAAGTGAACAAGAAGACATACTATAATTGTCACATGAGATGTGAGTGAAGATGCATAAGAAAATGATTAAAAAACTACAATAGAGGGAAATTTCTAGATAGGTAAAGTGAATTCCCGTTTATCTTCCTTGCAACTTCTTTATCCACCCACGTGGGGTTAAAAGTATCAATCTTCATAGACAGGAAAGACCTTGATAAGAATTTTAAAATATTAATGTTTATATATCTCATAAATCATGACTCGTTTTGTTTGTTTCTAAGTCTTGCTTTCTTGTCTTTTTTATACAGTTAAGTTCACATGAGGTTGCTTATTCTTTTTTTTCTTTTTTTTTTTTTGGTGAAATTCTTCTTGTTAAATATATATGTCACGGCAGCATGTATAATAGAATTAGGTATCTGCATATATTCACTTATTTTCTTTCTGTAAATGAATATATCCCCCTTTTGACTCTATTTTCTCTCTACTTGGGTTCTTTGGAATATATATTTGATGTTAAAATGTTTAGAATAATTTTTTCTTTCCGGGTAATGAAGGTAATAAAACATTGACTTATTGTATGAAGTTGTATTCAAAATAGAAGTCTAGACCAAGTTTTTTTTTTTGAAATAATACCCTAACAAATCTTTAAATTTTACATAAAAATAAATCTTTAATTTATATATTATATAAAAGGATTATTATTTTATATATCATCAGTTAAATTTTTTAACTTCACAAGCGAAATTAAGATTATGACACATAATCTATTTTATTTTTTGTTTATTTTTTAATATTCTTAAAGGATTATGTGTCATCATCTTAATTTCGCTTGTTAAGTTAAAAAACTCTACAGAATGTATATTAGATAATAATTTTTATATGAAATTAAATTATATATGAAGATTTATTTTATTATAATTATATTCATTAAATCTTCAAAAATGTATGAATAAAATTCAAATACCAATATTCATCCTCTCAAATATTTATTTTTCAAACCATCCAAATAAATTTAAATAAATATTTTTTAAATTATATCATCCAACTGAGAATATTTTAACAAATAATTAAATATTTTAAAACATCACGATTCTAATTACAAAAGTTTAAAACTCATAATATTAATTTCATATAATAAAAATCATAAAATTATTTTTATTTAAGAAAAAATTGAAAGGATATCTGGACCATGTTATTTTTTCCTTGTTAAGTTTTGGATCCCTCGCAGTGCCAAGAAGCTCCAGGATCAAAAAGCATCTAATTTTTAATTTTCTTAATGACAAATACATCAAATTATTTTTTAGGCCCACTGACGGTTTTGCTGCAATTTTTTTATGGATTTATATATGATGTATTGACAGTGTATAATTTTTATACACTGTCAATACATCAGAGGTTGACATCTCATCAATAAGTCTTTATGTGCAAATTAAAAAATTATTTATATTTACTTTTAAGGGTTTGGCATATTTTTTAATTTGTCAATTAATGATGTGTCAACCTCTGATGCAATGACAGTGCATAAAAATTATACAATGTCAATGCATAATATATAAACCTTTTTTTTATTCCTTCTCAAATGGTGTTGGCATACATTAAGAATATATCTATAAAACTCCATCTCCGGATGCCAAAAAATAATAAAGGTTCACCTGATAAAAAATGACTTGATCTCTCTTTTTATATGTATACATACATATATATACACACATACATATATACATATATATATATATATATTATTTATGTATATATATTATTTGCAATCTAAATATGATCATTATGGTCATAATAGAAACATCAATAACAACAATAATAACGATTAAAGATTCGTTTAACTGATGCTATTTTTTTTAAGAAATATTAAATTTAAAGTTTAAATTCTTTTTTTTTATATCTTTTTGTGAAAAAAAACAATAATAATAATAATTTTTATTGACTTGTTAAGGGGTCAAGACAATCAGACAAGAGCTGGCAGACAGATAAGATGACTTGTTCTGGCAATAAGCTAGCCCTCCAAGGACAGACTAATTCAATAGTCAATATTTTTATCTAATCTCCATTAATGCAAGCTTTAATATTTTCAAAAGTTTATTTTCATCTGGAAAACGATATAGTTTGGTCTATATTATTTGTCTGTTTTATATGAAAAAAATAATTGGAAAATTCAACGTGAGATCTATTAATTTATAACAGTAATTTATTTAAGAATATAACTTTAAAATCGAACTTATAAATTTATGCGATATAAGAAAGTATAAATATCAGGAAAAATAAGAAAGATAAATAAAATCAAGTGTAAGGTCGAAAAGCTGTGTTATTTGTTTTTAATTGGTTTGATAACGTTGATCCTTACGCGCTATCAAAAATTAAAGGTCCTCTTCTCAGCACACTGTGTGAATGCCTAAATGGGAAATTTTGAAAGTTAAGACAGCTGTACACAATTTAACAAACTAAAATCATACATAGAATTTTTTAATCGGACTCCCACAATTTTTATATATTTATTTAATTTTTTGGTGTGAAACGCTTCTCACATCTAGATATACTTAAGGACTAGGTTACCCACTTAAATTCAAAAGTTTATCCGATATTTGGTCAAGTTTGGATAAAAGTATCTGTGCAATTATCAAACTTGGATAAAATTTTTAGGTTTGTTTAAAAATCGAGTCAAGCTCAAGCTTGACTTTTCAAAACCCAAGTCGGGCTTAGCCTGACCCGAAAATTAATATTAATTATATTTTTTATATATTTATTAAGTATAATATAATTAATTATATATATAACACATTATTATTGATAAATATGATTATAAATATTTAATATGAAAATTAACATACAATTTTTGACAAATTAAATTAAATTTTAAAGGGAATAAAAAATAAAAAATAAATAAACAAATAATTAAAATATAAAAAATTAAATAAAAGTATATTCGGGCAGGGTTGGACTGAGCTCGGGCTTATAATATAAAAATGAAAACGGATCTGACTAAAAGTCATGCCCGAATTTTTGAACTTGGCCGGGCTTGGGCATACACATAAATTATTATTACCTGCCATGGGTTCGAATCGACCCAGCCTGGCTCGGCTCATGACCAAGTTTACTCACACCTATCTTTTTTCCTCGTTTACGCGTGGATAGAATATCTAATTATTATAGGAGTAATGAAGTTTATCAAAAATGAGCATTAAAAAATTTTCACTAAGAATAATGAAATTTAAAAAAATGGCGTGATTATTTTAACAAACTATTCAATGATAGATAAAGCCAATTTTTGAGCAATATCTTGATGTCTCTTGAGATTTGATTAGCACTTTATGCGCAAAATCAGAGAAATAGAGATTAATAAAACACTAAACAAAATGAAAACAAGGAAAGTTAATGACTTGACAACATTCCCATTGAAGTTTAAAAATGCCTTGACAAAATAAGAGTTAAGTTGTTGACAAATCATTTTAACAAGATTTGGCACACTCACAATATGCTTAAAGAATGGAGAAAGATTGTCTTGATACATTTATATAAAAACAATGGAAATATTAAGAGTTGCTCCAACTACCAAGGCATAAAACTGATGAGTCACATAAAAAATTATGAGAAAAAGTGATAAAATAAAGATTAAGGAAAACTACAGAGATATCAAAGAATTAATTGTTTTTATGCTTGGACGATATACTTGCTTAGACCACTTGTAGAGTGTTCTTGAGCATAGGGCAAAGATATTCATATGGCCTTTATAGTTTTGGAGAAAACATGTGATAAATTGCTTAGGGAGATGCTATGGTGGTTCTTAATGAAAAAAAAAATCCTAATGAAATATATTAATTTAACTAAAAACATATATGAAGATGCATAGATACATATGAAGATGTGTAGAGCACAAACAAACGAATTTTCTATCATAGTGGAACTACGTTAAGAGTCGACGTCAAATACATTCTTATTCACTATAGTAATGAACGACCTAACAAAATCTCTCTAGGATAAGGTGCCTTGATGTATGATGTTTGCAGATGATATTATCTTGTGTATTGAGATTAAAGCGGAGGTTAACGTAAGGTTAGAACTCTGGAGACTAACGTTAGAATCAAGAAGGTTCAAACTAAACCTAATGAAAACTAAGTACATGGAATGTAATTTCAGTTTAGACAAAGATGAAGATCAAAGCATAGTTGCACTAAGTAGGAAGGCGATTGCTAAGCAAGATCATTTCCGATATTTTGAGTCAATGGTCAAAAGAATGGAGAGATTGATAGTGATATAACTCATAGGATCTAGGCTGGTTGGAGTAAGTGGAGAAATACTATAGGTGTGCTGTGCAATAAAGGAATTCCTATATACAATGGCGGTGCATAAGCTATGGTTGGAGGGGCCTTGGCCCCCCCAATATTTTTATTAATCTTTTTTATATATGTTATTTATAATGTGTTTATATTGCATAAATTTAGATTGACCCTCTCAAATTAAAAAAAAAAAATTACATTTATATTAATTTATTTACTTTACTCATCCATCACTATTCACAAATACATAAAATCAATTTGATTGTCACAAATATTAAGTTGCAATTATATAAACTTAAAAAATCCAATTTAACTTTCCTCATCTAAACTCTCAATCAACTAAATAAAAAACAAATCGATAATATTTTTCTTACCTAATAGCCATCCAATACCATTTTTATTTAATATGTTCTTTTTAATATACTTTGCACTTTTATTTGCTATTTAGATTGCCTTGAGACCTGTCAACTATCCCCAAAAACAAGAAAAGCAAAATTATTAATGTTTCTATGTTACTCTATTTTTTTAAATATATGTTTCTATATCTTGTTATCATATACATGAGTAATGTTAAAAAATTTATATTTAGTCAAAGTTTTGGGATAATTCTTTTTAAATTTCTATTACATAATTTTGAGATAACTTAATTGTCATGTCAACATTGAACGAAAAATTACTGAGACATTTAGTTTAGATTTAATTTTTGAAGATTTTGTTTCTTCAAAAGAATACCACTCACAGTTTTAGATGAGATTATGTATTTGATATAATTTATTTCTTTATACTTTTTCTTCATGAATTATTAAAATTTATAATTTTATAAGTTTTTTTTATTAGTATTTTACTTGTATATATGTCTTATTTTATTAAAACATAATGACCTAACTCAAATGAAAAAGAAATATAGTTTTAAATTTTTAATTAGCCCTAATAACAAAAACTTAACCTAATAGTTATTTTTTTCTTGTGCAAGCACAGGTATCCTCATCTATTTTAGAGTCTGAGATTAATAAAGCCCTCCCAACAGTGGGGACTCCTGGACTCGAACCTTGTCCAAGTACCTGAGGAAGCAGTCCACTTCCACTTCTTCCAACCACTTGTTATTATCTCTACTTAAAAGGATTAAATTCAAGATTTGAATTTTCATTCCCCTCATACCACATATGAACAAAATAATAATAATAATAATAATAATAATAATAATAATAATAATAATAATAATAATAATAATAATAATAATAATAATAATAATAATTGGCCCCCTCAAAATCAAAGGTCAAGATCCACCACTGCCTATATATATGGTGAAAGACAAGTTATACAGGACAGTTATTTGACAAACATTATTCTATGGTAGTAAATATTGAGCGACCAAGAAACTATGTACAAAGAAAATGATAGTAGCAGAAATTCGAATACTACGGTAAATGTGCGGATATATAAGAAAAGATAGAATGAGAAATAAAAACATTCACAATTGAATTTTTTGTCCCAACAGAATCTATGTGAATACTTCAATGGAATTGGACCTTACTAACTTGGAGGAACTGTGTATTTATATTGATTAGGTGATATTATATAAGAGAGTTCAATTAATCACTTCAATTTTATCTCTAACTATCTTAACCTAACTATTGATAATGAAGATGACTCATGGATAGATTTTAATTAGATGGTTCATGAGTTCTTGAGTTTTTTTTCATGCGTGTTTTCATTTTAATTTATTAAGTAATTCTGATAGACTTTCATTTAATTTAATTGATGAAAAAATATTTTTTGCCAATTTTCAGTGTCTATAAGAAGACTCTTACTAATTAAGGAGATAACTAATTCGTAATTATGTTAATACAATGTTGTAATCATATTTTAAATATTAGATATTATTTTAATTATAGTATGCTATCTCTTAAATTACATTTGACTACATAACTAAATATTACATAATATTGAATTAACACACTCCTCAAACTCAAGGTGATATTGTTAATTTCAGTTTGAAAATATGTCCTAGCAAAGATATTAGCTGTTTGATTCAAAGAAGACGTCAAGATAAGCAATATAACCATGTGTGAAAATTGATGGGTACAGAATGACATCCAATCTCACCATACTTAATGCGCTCATGAAACACATTAGTATGAGCAATTTGAATTGCATTACTTTTGTCACAATGAAATCTAGTAGTAGAGGATGGTGGAATTTCCATATCTTCTTGTAAAAGTCACAGTCAAAATAATTTTGAGCCAACACCAATAAAAGCATAATATTTAGATTGAAATATTTTTATTTGTTTCTTCTTTCACCTTTTTCTCATTTTATTTATTTTCGTTTTGTTAATGAATTTTTCTTACCTTCAAAAATATATAATTTTTTATTCATAAAAAGTAAAAAAAGAAAAAAAGAAAATCTAACATTAGATCTAACCCTCTTAAGTAGAATAGGATAAGCTTTGGTTGTTCAAAAACATATATTTTTTTTGCAAAAAGAAAGAAAAACATTGAATAATTTAATTGACAATTTAGCCACTTGTAATAAAATTGTGAAGTATCATTTATCAGAAGCAAGAAGAGTAAGAAAATAAATTTTTTGATAAAATCACAAATATCTTAATCTATTTTACAGTTTCAGATTAATTCTATCCGATCGAAAATAATAAATAATAAAATTTTTTCAACAATAATTACTTTAATACTCATATTATATCAAATACATAAAAAAAAAAATTTCTTTTATTTTTTTCATTTAATATCGGTAATAAGACGGTAAAAAGTCACATCCACATAAAAAATTGACAAATTAGTTTTTCGTACTCAACAATCAATGCTGTCGATATTATTTATTATTATTTATACAGCATTTGGTTCTCGTGTTGAAATACTTTTCAACCTTTTCCCACGCAGCTAACACGCATTTGATATTACTTGCTTTTTTCCATATAACTTTTGAATCATCTGACATCATCCGATTACATTACATAATTTTGTCTTTAAAGAGAGGGCATGTGATGATTACATAATTTGTTTCTCAAGAAAAACGGTCATGATTAGATTTAAATTACAATAAGTTTTTCACTAAAAAAAGTAGAAAACGATTCGAAACTTAATTTAGTAATTAATAGTTTTTTATTTAAAAGCCAAAATTTTAATACCTCTAATTCCTTAACTAAATATATATATATATATATGAAGTATTAAAAAAATTTTAAACTTAATATCTAAATATACTCTATATGTTTGCTATAAAATTGAAATTAAACTTTCGACGTTTAATTATATGAAAATCAATCTTAAATATTTTAAAATAACAAAATTAATTATATTTTAGTTAAATTTTTTAATTTTCGATACTTTTGCATAATAATAAAATTTAATAACGTTAAAGAGAATTAAAAAAATGATTTTAATTTTATTATTTTGAAATGTTTAAAATTAATTTTCATATAATTAAATATTAATGTTATAATTTTTTATAATAAACGTGATAAATATATTTAAATATTAAGACAAAATTTTATTCAAAGCATTATAAGCAAGAAGTATTTATTACTTTAGTTGTGTGACTCTTTTACTATTTTTTTTAATTTTATTCATAAGCGGTGAAGGGCGAAAGGTTTTTTTACCCACATGGAAGGAATCCTTATTTAATGCCATTTGACATATATATGACGCTCGCGAATGGAACGTGTATGAGCTAAGCAGGTGACATCAGTTGTTGCTGATGTATGCAATAAATAGACCAATGACAACTTTTCGAATCTTAAAGAGGGGAAAGAGCTAAACTTTTAAGAGTATTCATTTTGCATTTAATAATATTGGTACGAAGTTCACATCTTTCCAAAGGACTTTTTTAATTAAATAAAAGAAAGATTTATATATAATATATTGATAGTGTATAGTTTTTATATACTCTTAATACATCAGAGGTTTACATCTTCTCAATAGGTCTTTATGAGTAATTTAAAACAAATTATTTATATTTATATATAAAGACCTATTGATGAGGTTTTAATCTTTGGTATATTGATAATGTATAGAAACTATACACTGTCAATGCATCATATATATAATATATATAAATCCATAAAAGAAAATATTATAGAAAGAAACAAATCTGCATTTTAATGAATGTTTCTAGCATTGAGTTTTGTAGAACGTGCCTTGAAATTGAGTCTGTTGGTATTGTTCAATAAAAAAGAAAGATTTATATATGATATATTGATAGTGTATAGTTTTTATATACTCTTAATACATCAGAGGTTTACACCTTCTCAATAGGTCTTTATGAGTAATTTAAAACAAATTATTTATATTTACATATAAAGACCTATTGATGAGGTATTAATCTTTGGTACATTGATAATGTATAGAAACTATACACTGTCAATGCATCATATATATATATATATATATATATAAATCCATAAAAGAAAATATTATAGAAAGAAACAAATCTGCATTTTAATGAATGTTTCTAGCATTGAGTTTTGTAGAACGTGCCTTGAAATTGAGTCTGTTGGTATTGTTCAATAAAAAACTGTGTTAATTTTGTTTTTACAATATCATTATTTATTTTTGAATTATATGAATTTATATTTGATACATTCTCACTGTTATTCAATCACATTACATTTTAGTTATTAGCAATTAATAATATATATTTTAAAATTTTTCATTTTAAAATTTATGAATTGATGAGGTAGTATGATATTATTATTCGACAATGTATTAAATTTATAAATTGATAGTGCATCAAATATATTCTTAAAATATTTTTTAAAAATATTAAATATGTTTTTAAACATTTAATAAGATGATATTTAAAACTAATGATTCACTTATTTTTCTTTTAAGAAAATTGATTCTTATAAAATTAGGGTTTAATTCCCAACCCTTGTATTTTTTTTTCAATTTTTTAGGCTTTGATTTTTTTTTTATCAGAGGCTTTGATTTTTTTTGTACAAAAAAATTTAATTTCTAATATATCCTTTAACATCCCATCTATATTCACTTAATTCATTTTAAAAAAATTATTATGCTCTCGAACCTACATATATTTTTTTAGTAATTATTAGTGTATAAATGTTTGGATTTATACATTGTTGAAAAAAAAACTGACAATACCATACCAATATTTGTTTGATGGGATTAGGGGACACATCTCCTTTTCTTTTATTGAAATACGTAACCTATTTTTTTAAGTGCGATGTCAATTTAGTTTGTATCTGTTTACATATTTTTACTGCTTATTTTGGGCAAATATACATCATATACGATCAGCAATGATATTATCCATTGCTTAAGATAATAGCGCTATTTTTGGTTGCATTTTTTAGGCATTACCATAAGCTACTATTGATAATTAACATTAATTTAACCAAAGCCGATTAAGTCTTGACTTAATGGTAAAAAAGAGATTATAGAACTTTAAAATTTTAGGTTCAAGTTTTATCATGTATGAGCTTAAATTTAATCTAATATTTACTGCTTTGAATTTATTCTAGTGTTTACTAATTTGGTTAGTTCTCTTTATTTATTAGTTTATTTTAGTGGTTTTTATTATTAGTTCAAGGAAGGTTATAAGTTGATTATGATCGTAACTTTTAATAAAACTTTATTGTTAAAAAATTTAATTTAACTAAAAATAATTATGTCATCATGTAATCATATTCACCCTCTTAAATTATATATCAAAAAGAAAATACAAATATTTGCATAATATATCAATATCTGATATTGGTTCATTTAATGACTCTAAAATTTATTCATAAGATATAGAAAAAAAAAGTAAAAACCATTCTAATCTAAAATAAAATAAATTCAGAGAATAGATTATGATAGAAGATAAGAGAAAAAAAGATGCAAAATTATATTTAAAAAGGAGTGTCTCACATATATATATATATATATATATATATATATATATAAAAGCAAATTAATTGGTGAGATTAAGGGAGAACAAAATAAAAGGAGTAATTTCATGAATTAATTATTCGAGAGTAGTTTATTCGGGGTGTGATTTACATGTTAAAAACTGTTTCAACTAATCATATTCTATTAGCGGTAGTATTATTAAACCAAAAAAGAAACTAATTGTTATGGTCTTATCTTTTGTTCGCGAGGACAGGCTTTCGAGTCCACTCCTTCGTATGGTCAAAAATGTGCGACGTCGACAAAAGCGGAACAAACATACACCAACCGCTGATTAGTAACAGTGATACATAGATTTTTATACTTGTTGATTTGATTAGTAACAACGACACATAGATTTTTATACTTGTTGATGTTGCATTGGCCATTGGTCCTAAAATACCATACATCAACCACTGGGGATAAAATAAAGGCCTTCTTGCCTTAAAAGATGAAAGAAAAAAATTAAGCTGATAGTTATTTAATGTAATAAATATACCCTAAACCCTATATATCATTACATTATATTATACATGTATGATATAATTAGAAAAGCAAGCTTCAGATGAGCTAATATAAAAGCAGGGTTTGAAACTGTAAATGATTGGCACATGGTAGCTAGCTCGGTTGATTATCATTTTTCAGTCATTTGTTCTTTCAAAAATTTCTTTCAGGCAAAATAAAAGACTTAAAATAAATTAAGATGTGGTGTAAAATTATACATTTAAATATGTGAAATAAATGCAGAATTAAATTATATATTTAAAATACTTAATTATTATATACTTGACAAACTCTATGTACTATTTTAAATAAAGAGTTTATCAATCAATTATTAATTTCATGATTATAAATAACAAAAATATATAGTTAATACTAAATAATTATAATTTAAATGTACATCGATTTTAAAATGTTCTATTTTCTTCTAGGAAGTTAATTATTTTATTTTTATGTGATAAATTTTATATGCTTATATATTTCTTAAATTGATTATATATGTTTTATTAAAAAGAATTATATTTGATACTACAATTTTGCTATGATGTATATTTTATTTGATATTATTTTTTATTATTAAGAAAGTAAACAAAAGTAAAAAAAATTATATGTTGCATAGAAACAATCTTCTTGGGTAAACAAAATAAATATAATATTAAACAATACAATTCAATGGTTTATTTATTTTATACATAGTATAAAATTTTTATATGATACAAGATACGAGGCATTAAAAAGATATTCATGTTAAATTTTAATTTTTTGGAGAATTAGATTCAAAATACACTACAAGAAAAATGATCATTAGCGACGAAAAATTTTCATCGCTAAAAATCAGTAACTGGATTAATTATGGATTAGTGATGGAGATACTTTTTCTAATTAGCAATGGAATTCATCACATTAACTACGAAATTCATTACTTTAGTAACGGAATTTCTGTCGTTGATGTCCTTTAGTGACAGAAAATTTATTGAACAAAAAAATAATAAACTATCAACGATAAAATTTTTGTCACTGATGCTCTTTAGCAATAAATTTTTATAAATAAAAAAAATAAAGAAACTATCAACAATGAAAATTTCGTCGTTGATGCTTTTTAGTGACGAAGTTTTTTATAAAATAAAAAAATAAACTATCAGTGATAGAAATTCCGACGCTGATTCCCTTTAGCAATGAATTTTTATGTAAGCTAAAAGACGAAATTAAGTTTTTGGCAATAGAATTTTTCATCGCTGATGACATAAAATCCGTTGCTTATGTAAAAAAATTCCATCGCTAATTATTGACGAAAATTAAGTTTTTTATAACAGAGTGAGTATTAGCGACTTCGATTTTTCAACAAAAAATTTTTGTCACTAATCTATCGCTGATTGTTTTTAGCGACAAAATTTGACTATCTGCGACGGAATTTCATCGCTGAATGTTCATTTTCTTATAGTGAGAAATATTTTGATAAGAAGTTAAAATGCTTGAATGCTAATTGTATATATCTTTTACCTTACAATTCATTCATCTGACACTACAAGAAATTGTACTTTCAGTGACAGAAATTTTGAGATGGAAATTTCTGTCACAAGTTTTTACGGTTTTGCAATGGATTTGCAACAGATTTGTGACGGAACAAAAAAGAGTTTTAACGACAAATTTAGCCACGGATTTTCTACGGAAAATCGTCGCAAATTTGCAACGGAATAAATTTCGTCACAAATTCTGAAGCTAAAGAGGCATGCGTAAATAGTGTATATCCCCACCAAAATTTTCGACAGATTTTGAGATGAAATTTTTGTTGCAAACTCCATCTCTAATTTTTGAGACGGATTTTGCAACGGATATTCTATCTCAAAATTTCCCAAAAAAAAAATCTAATGGCTTTGGGACGGAATTTTTGTTGCAAATTTCGTCTCTAATTTTGAGACGGATTTTGCAACGGAAATTCTGTCTAAAAACTCATAAATTTATATTTTTTTTGTTTTGAGATTTTGAGATAGAATTTCCGTCACAAATTTTGTCTCAAAAACCCTTACTTTCTCTTTTTATTCCTTAAGAGATTTTAAGACAGAATTTCCAAGAAAATCTGTCTCAAAATCTAAAAAAAATATAAAAAAAAGAAATATAGATGTTTTGAGACGGAATTTCCGTTGTAAAATTCCGTCTTTGAAGTTTGTGACAGAATTTGAGATGGAAATTCTGTCTCAAAATCTAAAAAAAAATAAAAAAAGAAATCTGGATGTTTTGAGACGGAATTTGCAACGGAAATTACGTCTCAAAATATCTCAAGAAATAAAAAAATCTAAAGGTTTTGAGACGAAATTTCTGTTGCAAAATTTCGTCTCTGAAGTTTGAAACGAAATTTGCAACAAAAATTCCGTCCCAAAATCTTTTAAAAAATAAAGAAAGAAATGTAAGAGTTTTGAGACGGAATTTCAGTTGCAAAATTCCGTCTCTGAAATTTGAGACGGAATTTGCAATGGAAATTCTGTCTCAAAATCTAAAAAAATAATAATACAAGAAATCAGGATATTTTGAGATGGAATTTGCAATGGAAATTCCATCTCAAAATATCTCAAGAAATAAAAAAATCTAAGGGTTTTGAGACGGAATTTTCGTTGCAAATTCCATCTCAAAATTTAGAGGGAGAATTTGCAACAGAAATTCCGTCTCAAAACCTCTTAAGAAAATTAAAAAAAAATTTAAGGGTTTTGAGACGAAATTTCCGTTGCAAATTCCGTCTCTAAATTTTGAGACGAAATTTGCAATGAAAATTCCTTCTCAAAACCTCTTAAGAAAATAAAAAAGAAATATGAGGGTTTTGAGACAGAATTTGCAAGGAAAATTCCATCTCAAAACCCTTAATTTTTTTTTCTTAAAAGGTTTTGAGACGGAATTTCCGTTGCAAATTCCGTCTCAAAATCTAGAGACGGAATTTGCAACGGAAATTCCGTCTCAAAACCCCTTATAGTTCTTTTATTTATTTCTTAAGAGATTTGGAGACTTAATTTCCGTTGCAAATTCCGTCTCAAAATCTTCCAATAAATAAAAAAATAAATATCCAAAAGTTTTAAAACAAAATTTTCGTTGCAAAATTTGTCTCAAATTTTAAAGACTGAATATAAACTAATATAGTAATATAAAATATAATATCATAATATTTTTTAGTTTAATGTTGTATAATAATTTTTAGAGTATATAAATTATAAATAATATCATTTAAATATAAAAAAATATAGTAAAATTTTTATCTTCTAATTGAAATAATATTATTGAATTTATATTAAAAATATATTAAAATTTTGAGACTGATTTTGCTACCACAAATTCGTCTCAAAAATTTTCTTCCATTCCCGTGCACATGAATAAACTTTACTGCCCCAAGCATTATCTTTATCGCCCATTAGCCTAGAAAAAAAAAAAACAAAAGCAAGCAAAATCAACCCTTCCTCACCCAACTCTCCCTTACCCCGACTCCTCTCGCCAGCCATACCAACCCACATTCGACGCCGACATTAGCCCAACGGCCTTGCTTTTGTGATTGAACCCCAGCCCACTCTAAGTGGAATGGTCCAGAAACAGCCTACTCATCGACAAACAAACAGATTACATTAAGCCACATTGTGTTAGCCAAGGTTTGATTCGCCTCTCAACTGTGTGATGAATTAACAACTGAGAAAAATCAACAGTCAATAAAGAGTGGTCAAAGTGCTGAGTTGGAAGCTGTCAATGCCACATCAGCTGAGTGGAGAGGCCAAATTAGCAATGAGATCAGCAGGGAGGTTATTACAGAGATAAAGCAAGGGAAATGTAGCGGACATGAGACAAAAGGAGAGCTGTCAGGAAAGAATGAGGAGGCTGGCAGGACCGTTAGCAGTACAGTAGCCTGCCAACCATGATTGGAGAGAGTAGAGAGGTGGCTCTCTGAGGATCTCGCCCCTCATTGGTCCAGGCTACAGCATGTGTCTGTCATTAGGAAATTGTGTGCATTTGCACCATTGTAGTTATATAAGACTGCCTAATGTACAAAAAAATGCTCATGAAATGAAATGACATACCTTTTTTCCTCTCATTTTCTGGTCTATTTCTCTTCTTCTTTGATTTTGCTAGGTCATTCTGTGACAATTGGCATCAGAGCTAGGTTGAATCCACCTAAACCAAACTGGGTAAGAGCACTAAAAGGAGAGCGATGGTAGAAAGAACCAGGTTCAACACACTACAAGAACAGGTTCAAGCCTTGCAAGTGCAACTGGAGTCCATGAAAACTACTAAGGCAATTGTCCCGAAATGGTGGGATGCACAGAGATAGGAGATAGAAGCAAAGTTTGTGGAGAACCGGTACCATATGAGCAAGATTTTGAAACTATTCTACAGAAGGAGACCACACCAGCTCATCCTAACCCTGGTGGAGTTGGGAACGCCAGTAGTTCTCAAACATCTCCAATCCTGACCTCAAGGAGAGAAGGTAAAAGCACTATTGAAGTTGCTGTAATAGATGAACAAGGAAAGTTTAGGTACCAACCAGATGAACCGGGAATATTATCCAAATACCAAAACATTGATAGTAAGTTACCTAACCCCAACAACTTAGCTGCTGTAAAAAATACTGAAGTAGTTAACCCACCCTTGAACTTGAATGCTTTTACACCTAGGCCTAAGATTGAGCTTCCTAGCTCTGATGGTGAAAATCCTAAGGGATGGTTGAGGAAATGCCAACGATATTTTACTATATTCACCACAGCAGAACATTAGAAAATGGAAGTAGCATCTATGTACCTAATAGGAAGGGCTGAAACTTGGTTTGAAGGCTACGTAATGCAAAATCCAAGGGTCACTTGGCAGGATTTTGCCATAAACTTTGTCAAAGGTTCTATGATAAAAACTATTCAGATGTAATTAAGGATTTCAACAAGTTACAACAAAGATCTACAGTAGAAGACTACCAAGAGAGATTTGAGGAACTTAAGCCCTATTTATTGCAATATAGTCCAAACCTACCAGAAAGCTACTTCATTTCCAGTTTTATTAGTAGGTTAAAGGAGGAGTTGAAGCTTAGTGTTAAGGCAAATGAATCAAGAAGCTTGGCTGCTGCTTATAGACAAGCCAGATTGCATGAACTCTCACTAGAAGTGGAGAACAGAAAACATAGATTCAGCCTCAAATCCACATTCAACATAGTCAACAATTCATTTAACCAAAACACCAAACCTACATACATCACCCCAAACCAGAACCTAAATACCAAAACCACATACATACCACCAAACCAGAGTTTCAAGCCTAACACCTATCCAGCAAACAACAGCAACAGGCAGGCTTTAATAGAACAGAGAAGAGCTCAGAATCTATGTTTTAAATTTGGGGAGAGATTCAGCCCTAGTCACACTTGCAAGCCTAAACAACTTAATGCCCTCATTGGAGATGAAACAATTGAAGAAACAAGGAATTGGAGAATGATGAAGCAGAACTTGAGATTGTGAATAAGGAGATTGCAGACAAAGGAGAAGGGAACTTGGAGATATCCATAAATGCTTTGACTGGTAATGTTGGTCAAGGAACATTGAGAATTCAAGGGAGTATCAAAAGGAAACCACTGTTCATCCTCATTGACAGTGGCAGCACAAATAGTTTCATTACCCCAAGGTGGGCAAAAGATGGGGTAGAGTTGCTGCACACTAATCCTTTGTCTATTACAGTAGCAAATGGAGAAAAATTATTCAGCAATTGGTAGTGGGCAATGCAAGGGCACAAGTTCTTCCATGATTTGATAGTGTTGGCTATTAGGGGCTGTGACATGGTTCTAGGGGTTGATTGGTTAAGAAAGTACAGCCCTGTAATTATGGATTTTAATGACTTATCCTTGTCATTCTAGAAGGATAATCAGCAAGTGGTTTTAAAGGCTCCACAACAGCAAGCTTCCTTAAAGCTAATTTCTACACAGAAGTTGCAAAAGTTAGCCCATAAGGACCCTAAGCTCACTGGTGAAGTGTTCATGTTAAATGCTGACATAGAAGGGTTGGAAATACCAGAGAAGTTGCAGAACTTGTTGGATGATTATACTACAATTTTTGAAGAACCAAAATGTTTACCACCAAAAAGGAAGTAGGATCATGCCATTCCCTTATAAGAAGGATTCCAACCAATCAACCTAAGAGCCTATAGATTTCCTTACTACCAGAGGCAAGAGGTAGAAAAGCAAGTAGCTAGTATGTTGGCACACTCTGTTATTTAGACTAGTTCAAGTCCCTTTGCCTCACCATGCCTATTAGTCAAGAAAAAAGATGGAAACTGGAGGTTATGTGTTGACTATAGGCAACTCAATGATGCAACCATCAAGAATAAGTTTCCTATACCTGTTGTGGAAGATCTACTAGATGAACTTAAAAGGGCTGACATTTTCTCAAAAATTGACTTGAGATCAGGTTACTGGCAGATCAGGGTGAAGGAAGAGGACACTCACAAAACTACTTTCAGAACTCACCATGGCCATTTTGAGTTCAAAGTGATGCCATTTAGGCTCACAAATGCACCAGCTACCTTCCAATCACTAATGAATAAGGTATTTTCTAAACAATTGAGAAAATTTGTGATTGTTTTCTTTGATGACATCCTTGTGTATAGCACAAGTTTAGAAAAATACTTCGAGCACTTAAGGGTTGTGTTTGAGATTTTGAAGAAACACCAACTATTTGCCAAGAAGAGAAAGTGCTTTTTTGGTTAGCCACAGATTGAATATTTGGGCCACCTCATTTTTGCCAAGGGAATGTCAACAGATCCTAGCAAGGTGGAAGCTATGGAGAAACAGCCTCAACCTAAAACATTAAAGTCCCTTAGAGGTTTCCTAGGCCTAATAGGTTACTATAGAAAATTTATAAGGAACTGTGGGGTCATTAGCAAGCCCTTAACTGATTTGTTGAAGAAAGGTGGATTTTACTGGAATGATAGAGCTGCTACAGCTTTTCAGCAATTAAAGGCTGCTATGGTGTCTACCCCAGTACTAGCCTTGCCAGATTTCAAGAAACATTTTTGCTTGGAGACTGATGCTAGTTCTAAAGGAGTGGGAGCAGTTTTGACACAGGAAGGTAGGTCGGTAGCTTATCTAAGCAAAGCCTTGGGTCCAAAACATGAAGGTTTATCCATTTATGAAAAAGAATACATGGCCATATTGATTGCTGTTACCAAGTGGAGGCACTACTTGGAAGGGGGGCCATTTGTGATTAAAACTGATCATAAAGCCTTGAAATATTTGTTGGAGCAGAAATTAACTACAGCTATCTAAAAGAAGGGTTTAACCAAATTGCTAGGGCTAGATTATTCAATCCAATATAGGAAGGGCAGACTAAACAAGGTGGCCGATGCTCTCTAGGCAACATAAAGATGAGGGATAGTGCTCAGCTTTGACTTCAGTGACTATAGTACCAGAATGGGTCAGAGAAGTTGAAGGTAGCTACCAGGAGATACAATGGCTCAAGAAAAGATCAGTTCCCTAACTGTTTCACCTACAGGGATACTAGATTGGTCTTATAGCAATGGAATCCTAAGGCACAAGGGTAGGGTCTATATTGGAGATCAAGGACAGTTAAGAACTAAAATTCTTCAAACTCTTCATGATTCACCACAAGGGGGCATTCAGGGACTCAAGCAACTTACTACAGAATCAGGTTGTATTTTTCCTAGCCTAGCTTAATGAAGTTTGTTCAAGACTATGTGCAACAATGTGAAGCGTGCCAAAGGAACAAAAGTGAGCATGTGAGCTATCCAGGCCTACTTCAACCTATACTAATACCACAACAGAGTTGGGAACTAATCACAATGGATTTTATTGAGGGCCTTCCTCAATCACATAAGTCCAACTGCATATTGGTTGTCATTGATAAACTAACCAAGTATGCCCATTTCCTTGTTGTTTCTCACCTTTTCTCCGCTGCAGACATAGTAAGACTCTACCTAGACCAAGTTTATAAGCTACATGGGCCACCAAGAGCAATCATCTCTGACAGGGATAAAGTGTTCTTAAGCTCCATTTGGCAAGAACTTATGAGGCTGCTAGGTACTGAAGTTCATCTCAGCACAGCTTATCCCCCGAAAACAGATGGTCAGTTAGAAAGACTCAACCTGTGCCTAGAACAATACCTAAGGTGCATGTGTTTCATGAAGCCTAAAGCTTGGTGCAAGTGGTTGCCTCTAGCTGAGTGGTGGTACAACACCAGCCACCATACAGCCCTTAAAATGTCACCATTTCAGGCACTCTATGGGTATCAACCTCCTGGTTTTTTGTGGGATTCTAGTTCCCAAGCTAAGGTAATCATCGTAGAAGAAATACTAAAAGAAAGAGAGCAGCTCAGCAAATTAATGTTAGACCAGTTAACCAAAGCACAACACAAATGAGATGGTATGCAGACAAGAAGAGAGCAGAAAGAGAATTTCAAGTTGGACAAGAGGTATTCTTAAAGATCCAGCCTTAAAGACAGACTTCTTTGGCAATAAGGAAGAATGTCAAACTTACCTCTAGATACTATGGCCCCTACACCATTATAGCTAAAATCAGCTCGGACTGCAATTCTGGATAAGAGGATAGTTAAGAAAGGAAATGTGGCTATGACTCAACTACTAGTTCAGGGGTTAATCTGGGATTGGAACATGCAACATGGGAGGACTATCCTGTGTTAGTCTCTCAGTTTCCTTCATTTGATCCTTGGGGACAAGGATCTACTGTAAGGGGAGGTAATGTGATGAATTTAATAGCTGAGAAAAATCAACAGTCAACAAAGAGTGGTCAAAGTGCTGAGTTGGAAGCTGTCAATGCCACATCAGCTGAGTGAAGAGGCTAAATTAGCAGTGAGATCAGTAGGGGGTTATTACAGAGATGAAGCAAGGGAAATGTAGTGGACATGAGACAAAAGGAGAGCTGTCAGGAAAGAATGAGGAGGCTGGTAGGACCGTTAGCAATACAGTAGCCTGCCAACCATGATTGGATAGAGTAGAGAGGTAGTTGTCTGAGGATCTCGCCCCTTATTGGTCCAAGCTACAGCATGTGTCTGTCATTAGGAAATTGTGTGCATTTGCACCATTGTAGTTATATAAGATTGCCTAATGTACAAAAAAATGCTCATGAAATGAAATGACAAACCTTTTTTCCTCTTATTTTCTGGTCTATTTCTCTTCTTCTTTGATTTTGCTAGGTCATTTTGTGACAAACTGCAACCGCCGGAGTCGTAGAATTTGAAAATAATCGAAGCGAAGCTTAGAAAAAGCTCGCGCGATTTTGTTCATCACTCCTTTCTTTCTCAACGCAATCCCCTTTTTCAAAAATCCCTAGCAAACATCTCACATTTCCTAGAAACTAATATTCCCCAAAACCCTAGCCTTGGCAATTGCGTAAAAACACGGAAAAGAGATGGAGATAAATAGGCGAGTAATGTGTCTAGAGAATGAGAAATTAGCAAATTACTTACTGCAAAAGAGGCAAGAGCAAGCAGATAAACCCAAAGGGATAAAGGAAAACACTGACAAGACTCTTTCGAAGGCGTACAACATTTGCAAGGCTTAGCATCCCATCAAGACACTTAAAGATCTCAATGACATTAAGTATGCTCTTTTATTCTTCTTCTGATCATTTGTAATGCATTTGCATTTTTAAAGAAAGTAAAGTCGATCTCTTTGGGTTGTTTCTTTTTCTTGGTTTGGGTATTAGGTATATCTAAAATCAAGAATGAAAGTATTTGGTATAGTTATTTGTATGATTCCAAGACCTGTTTTCTTTCTCATTTGTCCTTTTCTTTTCTTGGAATAATTTGGTTTATATTTGTGTATAGAGGTATTAGGAAATGGATTCTGGTGCTTATGCATGGCTATTTTGAAAGTGGTTTAGGAAGTTCTGAACCAGAAGACATAACTAGAAAGGGTACATGCAATTCTCCCTTTTTTTGTGTGTATGTGTGTGTGGGCACATTAATCCGCTTGAATTTTTCAAGTTTCTTCCTTTTCAACTCGTCTTTAATGCTTGTTTAGGTAAGAAAACCAAAGGAAACAGATGTTATTTGCCCGAAAATAATTCTGTGGCATATGCATTGTTGATTACTCTATACAGGTATTTGTATCTTTTTATGTGAAATGGTTCTGTCATATATATTTTTTTCTATATAGATTTGAAGTATCAGATGGATGTGCATTGTCATTAGGGAGACTACAGATGGGAATGAATTTATGCATAAAGAGGATCTTATTGATGCAGCTGAAGCAAGTGGACTTTCTTGAGCACCAATTGTGTATGTTGATCTTATACATTTAGCAGCGAATTTGCTTCTCAATACTTTTAGTGATTTTGAAGTTTGATTGGTGGTTTAAAAATTGGAATTATGCATTCTTAGGCCAATGAAAGGAAAAGGGAAACCTAGCCAATTTGGAAGTTCTCCAAAGGACTGGTATAGTGGATGGAGTTGCATGTCAACACTTATAAAAAAAGGATTTGTCGTGAAATCGAGTTGTCCTACAAAGTATGGATTTTTTTATTCCTTTTGAATAATGCATGAGGTTTTTCCTTTAACATATTCCTTTTTTTTTAGATAATTGGGGAGTGGGGGTTGAGGTTGCTTGGGTTTGAACTCAAGTCTTACGGCATGGCACAACTCTTCCTTAGCCGCTTAGCCAAGAGGTTGTTAGCTCCTTTTAATATATTCATAACTTTATTTGTCTTGCTGCATGTGGTTGCTTAGTGTTTAATGTTCTCATTGTTGTTTTAAGCATGAAATGAAAACTTCTGTTTTGTAGATACATGCTGACACCAAAAAGCAAGGAAGCAGCTCGCGAATGTCCCATGAAATCTAAAATGGAAGATCCTTTAGAAAATTTGGTTAATGCAGAAAGGGTTTCTCAACCAGACACACAGAATACATCTATTCAAGAATTTCGTTATTCTGATTCGGATAGAGAAGAGACACACGCAAAACCTGCTTTTCAGCAAAAAAAATTCATTAATGTTCCACTTGATTCTCTTGAAAGGGTATCCACCAACTGAGTCACTTCAAATTCCAATTTATTTACAAAAATAATTATAGTTTCAGATTCAAGTGTCAGTGTCTTAAACCACTAGGCATTATTACTTATCTGTGGAATTTACAGCATATGGAAATTTATGTTCAATCCTTGTGCTCTTGAACTCTCTAGTGTTGATCTTTTCTTCTTTGTTCTCTTATTCTCTTGGAGGTTTTTTTTCATGATCTGTTGATTTCCTTTCTGTAGTGTACTCGCATGGGATACTCTAAGGAACAAGTTCTTTGTGTTTTTGCTGAAGTCTTTGAAACTTCCAAGAATAAGGAGATATCTTCACTTTAGCCAGCGGTCTTGTGTCGTCTTTGAGAAGATTAAGTTTACGGTTAGCTATTGACTATTTGAATATGACTTAACAAATAACATAGAGATATTCAATGTAATCGTTGAAATTATGGGACATGATACAATTCTTTTTCTGTTAATGTTCAGGGCAAGAAGCTTGTGAGGGAATGCAGAGTACTTAGATGGAATTAAGTAACAATGGTGGAGATATACCGAACTTGTTTACGTTGAGAGCTTGTCCTTCCTCTGTATGTTTGCTTTTAGTGAATGGAAAATCAATTCTCTTGCATCTGTGTCTCAGATATGTTTTTATGGGACCTCAATCATTGGGAAAAATTTTACCTTTAAAAAGAAAAGAAAAGAAAAAATGGTAGAGGGGAAAAGAAAAGTATTTTGATTAGAAATATGGCATGTAATAAGTAGTTCTGCCTTATGATGTGCAGCACCTACGGATGATAGTTTCCTGTAAAAGGATATAATAAAAGATCCATGAAATTCAAACGGTTTAGACTTTGTTAACATGCATCTATTTTTTGAGTTTTGTATGCTTAGCAAGTAATATTAAAGGAAAAGAAAGATAAAATTGATATGCTACTAACAACAAATGATTGCTTTCTCTCAAAATTTTTTAATGTTGAATGTGGTTTGTTCATTTATAGTTCTAGTTAGCTTGTGCCCTTTCTTTGTGGGTTCTCTTTATAACTTGATTGAAAAGCTGGCCATCATCCTGGTTGATGTTTTAAAATTATATGTGCAGAGGCCAAGTTTGGAAGCAAATATGAATGTTTTAAGTATTCCACCTCTGAGCTTTGGGGAGAGATTTCAAAATGTATATGAAGTAATCTTGATACTAGATGACAGAGAGCAATTTACCAATCAAGGGTTAGTAACTTCACATAATTGCTTTTTTTGATGTGCTCTTACAAGTTTCAACTTCTGGGTAAGTGACTAATGTTTATATGTCCTGTGGTTTACAATGCATGCTCCAAGAAAATGTTAGAGAAGATTTGCTCTGAATTCAAAACCAAAATAAATGTGAGATTTTTAGTTCCTTTTAATGCCCCACACTTTCATCTTAATTTCGTAATAAATTGAGAGGTGGGCTTAATTTTCTTTATATGTTGATAGCTAATAGTTAGTTGCATGCTATTCTCAGTGTGTTCATGTAATTTTTAACATTTTGATTGGCTTAAATTCTATGGTTTCTATTAAGAGCCAACTTTTTCATAAAATTAATGGTTCGGTGCAATTTTTTCATATCATGTTTTATACTATTAATGAGTCTAGTAACGTTAACATTAAATACAATTATTAACATGATATATCAATGACAATTAATGATAGATGAATTCTTGTTTCTTTACTGATATTACTGCATGATATATTAAATACAATTATTTACACAGTGACTGTTCTCTAGGTTAGACGGTTGCCTATTGGAGATGGAATCTGGATAGCTCGCCATAAACATCTTTCCAGTGAATATGTTCTAGACTTTATTGTTGAGAGGAAGAAAATTGATGATTTACGCTCTTCAGTACGGGATAATTGCTACAGGGATCAGAAACTAAGGCTTCTGGTATTGATTCTTAAATTCAATAATTCATGATTTCAGTTTCATAACTATTGGTGATGTTTGTTGCTTGAATTGTACCAATTACAAATGTTACAGTTGTATTATATCGTTAAAATGCTTATAACCTGACCATTTGAAGTTGTGATAATGTCGAGGGGTCTGCATGTTTTATTTGACCTTCTTTTATTGCAAGTTTGTTGTTTATGGCCTTAAGATGCATTACCAATATCAAATTAAGTTCATAAACCTAATTTTATAAAAATCATTAGCCTTTAGAGATCCTTGTTTTCTTTTTTCCTTATTCTTTTCCTGAGTAGTGATAAGGTTTCTAATGAATTGTTTAACACTAGCCATTGATATATATTTGTTTTGGTTGATATTTACCTTCTGTCTCTTCCTTATGGCAGCTCTTTTGTAGTATGTTTCTTTAAGTTAAGCAAATTTCTTGTCATATTATTGTTCTAGCAACTTGATGCATGTTTTCAGCATGGTCTTCTCACCCAAATTGAAACACTGAAATTGTTTAAGGGGTTGCTGTTACACTAACTTTTATGGGCTAAATTGAAGAAATAAGAGATGTGGATAAAAATAGGGAAGTGAGCTTGGTTACTGATTCCTCAAATTTTCTTTTCACTGTTGGTGTTCAACATATGGAGTTTTAAATACTATGGGTGTTTCTGCTAATGATATGTGCATCAAACATACATGACTGCAAGTAAATTTACATGATCACTAGTTTCACTTGTTCTTGTGTAGATTATCCCTGTGCTTTGTGTTTCTATTTTCAAATATAAATTTAATTGGAGTTGGTGCAAGTTTTTGTCTATGCTTTTCAACTTAAGCTTGCCATCATTTTTTCTTTCCATTTTGCAAGAGATCTGGACTTAAGAAGCTGATATATCTTGTGGAAAGTGACCCGAATTCTTCAGAAGCTGCTGAAAGCATCAAAACTGCGTAAGAATTTTTCTATATATAGATTTAGTGATCATTTTGCTTTCTACTAGGTTATATGTCTCTTTTACTTCACAAAGAAACTTTCTCTGTCATTTTTTGTTAAATATTAAAACTTGTATCCTTGCTAATTTTATGTCATTATTATTGTTTTCTTTTGGGTTGTTACTCAATCTTTCATGTAAAATTGAACAATGAATCACTGATTTTCTAGAATAGTGAAGCGAAATCAAATCTCTGTCTCTCTGTCCTACCCTCCTCCAGTTCCTTTGTGCTAGTGACTATGAAGGCCCTTTTTTGTTTTTTAAATTTGTGGAATTGGGAGATTCAAACCCTCCTCTTTGATCGGGGAGATCATGCACCAACCATAAGCCAAGTGCTAAGGTGCCAAGGGCTTATATTTCTTGCCTTACTCTTTTCTACTTTTTGTAGTGCTTCACAACAGAGATTCTGGAGGGTTTTGATGTTCAGAGAACAAGTGGCTTACATGATACCCTGAGGAAGTATGCTTATCTCACTCAAGCAATAACTCAATGTTATAAACTGCATCTACCTGAGGACCAGTCTAGATGCACTGGGGTCTATCCTTCCTTTAATGAATTTATCCAAAGGTGCCAAGAGCTGGATAAAATGACAGTCAGTGATGTATTTTCCATCCAACTTATGCAGGTATATATTTTCTTTCATTAAGGAAAGGTTATTGTTTAGTAGTAATATGGTAAGATCATTTATTTGAATTATCATTTAGGCTTTGCTTAGTAGGAAGGATGGGAAGAGGTGGGGATGGAAAATTTGTTATTTTAATGGTTAGGTTTCATAATCATTTTCCTCTTTTGTAGCTTAATCATTTAATTAACAAAATTTTCATTCTCATCCCTTTCTTTCCTTTTTACCAAGCAAAACCTCAGAGTAGTTCATCAATCCTAACCTATGCCTTCATGCCTATGTAATGTGCAGGAACTAGCATCATCTTCTCTAATATGGTTATATTATGGTTATATTAATGGCTTAATAGCCCAGTGTATCCTCACACTTTTGCATAAAATGGATCTAAGCCATTAACGTTATATTGCATGCAAATTAGTCCATAAATTTGTATTTTTTATAAATAAACCCTCAACCTTTCAAAATAATACAATTAAGTCCAAATTTGTTATATACTACTAGCTTCCCTTTGTACTGCACGTGTGGCATGCCGCTTGTCAACCCACAAAACTATCCATGTTAGATGCCACTAAGGATGTTCAAAAGGTAGTTAATATCTTTTATAGTTTTGGACTTATTTGCGTTATTTTGAATGGTTCGGGTTTTTTTTTTAGAAAATGAAAGTTTATGGATTAATTTGCATGTAATAAAATATTGAGGGCTTACATGCATTTTTTGCAAAAAGTTGATGGTATATTTGGGTATTAAGCTTATATTAATTAGTTATAGATTTTGACTATCTGCTTCTGGTTGTTGTGTGACGTCCCCGTCACTACATCTTACCATTTAACTTTTTCCTCTTTTCACTTAACTTGATTAGATTTGCTTGTCAATGTCAATCATATTTTTCTTTCTTAAGCTTAATATCTAACAGCTCAATATGAATAATTCAATTTCAATAAAACAGACTAATGATACATGTATATATGTATCATCCGTTTCCACAGGATCTCATACATCATCTTAACTTAAATCCCCAACATCTTATATAATTAATGTTAGTTGTACTGTACCATAGCTGAATTACAATTTACTTTGCATAATCGCATAAGTATACCTTCTACACTACTTGGGAAGCGTCTCTTGAAGGTAAACTTTCAAAATCCACTCGGAGGCTCTTCTATCGAGAACGAGGGATTACTTCAGATAGTCTGTATGAAAAATGTTTGTAAAAGGATGAGTTTACGCTCAGTAAGAAAAATATGTAAAAGAGCGTGCTATGCCTCTATATGCAGTTTTTCCTACTTGGCTCTATAATGTCATGTAAAGCATTATAAAGCATATTCATATACTTTCATCAAATATAGAAAGTTCATAATAGCATATGCTTATAAATCAAGTAAATCATGTGCTTCTTTAAAGTAGCATATGCAAACACCCATCGTATACTTCTTTTAAATCATCATGGAAAACATACGTCATATACTTCATTCAAAACATACTTCAAGTACTTCTTTCAAATATCATTTACATACATACATACTTCTCTTAAAACATCTTATACTTTCTTGAAACCATACATCATATACTTCTTTTAAAACTTCTTGTACAAGTAAACCAAGTACTTTCGATTTCTTTATTCTTTGAAATCGCATATACATATAGTTTTTTTTTTATAACATAAAAACTATTTGTACTTTTATGGAGGTTATGCACTGCATCATCATCATCATCATCATGTGCCGTACCCCGTAGGGCCAGGAATCCCCCCTTAGCCGAACATGAAATATAGACAGATTGGCCAACTGTTGGTGGCTACAGTTAACACTAGTCAGGTGTCCTTTTGTAGCGACTGAGGCCTGACTTATGGTTCCTCAGCCCATAACATACATCATTTCAGGACTTGATCAGAGCCCCTACTAGAAACATGAAAGTGCATAATCTCAAAACATATGCCATATAGCTTCTTGCCATGACATTTCATACTTTCTGAAAATAGGTTTGAAAACCTCTTTTCAAAACATGGCAGTCGACTGGCCTCATAGGGCAGTCAGCTGCTGCTTCATTCTTTCATTTATCGAAATTATTTTCATTTAAAATTTCGATATTTTCATCTTTGAAAACATATAAGGGCAGTCGACTGGTCCATATAGCAGTCGACTTGTTTTCAAACAGAATGCTTCTTAAGAAATAGCAGTCGACTGGTACATATAGCAGTCGACTGTTTTTGAAACAGAATGCATTTTCATAAATAGTAGTCGACTGTCTCATATAGCAGTCGACTGGTTTGAAATAGAATGCTTTTCTAGAAAATAGCAGTCGACTGGCATACATAGCAGTCGACTGGTTTGAGTCGGTTTTCGAAAAAATGGCGTTTTGGTTGTCTCTAGGCAGTCGACTTCCCTTTAAGGCAGTCGGCTGCCCCTAGCCTAATTGGTACTAGGAGACAAGTCCGAAAATGTCAGTTTTTTCCTGTATGAAATCAGCTGGTGTTTCTTTCCAAACCACATACATATATCATAAAACATGCGGACATAGTCCGTTACAAAAATTTCTTACCTCGATTACTTCGAGAACACGAAATCGCTTGGTTCACCAACCCTAGCCTTATACTTCTTCAAATCTGAAATCATCATATCAAAGCAAACCTTTAAAAATTCATCATATACATATTATACCAACTCAGTACAACTCCATACCACAAACAAAATTGAAAGAATCATCTTCTTCTCTTACCTTTTGCTAGTGACCAAATTTTCAGCTTTTGAGATCTCTTCCAATACTTGGATTCAATCCACTAAACTTCAGATATAGCCTCGTCTAGTGACTATGATCGTTTTTCGTCTAACAAACTTAACGATTTGGTTACTAAACAAGGGTGTTTGTCAAGGTGGATATGGAATGGAACTTATGGGAACTTGGAGAAGGAACGAGAGTGAGGGAAAGGGAGTGTTGCTGCCGTGAGGGTGATGGGAGATAAAGATGACTCATGCACTTTTCATTAAATGCATCTTAATCCCTTTTTATCTCAGCCCTTAGCCTTTTGACCCTCTTATTTGACCCATTCAATTCTCTTCTTCCATTCTCATATCAGCCACACATAATCATTTAATTATGAAAATCTGATATCTATTTTATCATCATCCAATTAAATCATTTCATCTTAACCTTTGACCATCATTATTTGACCATTCACTTAATTGGTCTTCTTTCTTCCATATAACACTTGTCTTTACTTACATTTAATTTTCTGATATTAATTCTTTGCTCATACCTCAATTATTCTTATAACATCAATTTAATTTCCTTGACTATTAAATCTTCCATCTCATTACTTCTCCTATGTTCCATGCATCATTTTCCTTTCATAATTCTCATATCTATTTACTTCATTTAAGCTGAGTTACTTTACAATCATCGAGAATTCACATGAAATTGGGGGATTTCACATGTTGTCTCTATTCTATCTCTGTTATGGGATCAACATTAAAGGCTTAGTTTTTTCACTCACTTGTGGATGTGAGGATTTATCTGCTAACCATTAACCTGGTTCATATATGAGCATAAATAATTACGTTGATATATTACTTGAATACCCTTTTAAGTATAGAAGATTGAAGGTTTGTTTTAAGTGATTGACCTTGTTGGTAACATTTTGAATCATTTAATTGCAAGTACTACGAGTAACTGAGGAGGTTGCCATAGCTGTTGTGGATTTGTACCCAACACTAGTATCTCTTGCCCATGCTTACTTTGTCCTTGTAAGTTCATTTTTTTCATGTTGAAACTAGGAACTTTATATGAGAATATTAATGGTTGATCTGGCTAGGATTCTGTGATTCTGAGTTTAAGAAGTGGCATCACAAGTTAACAACGTAGTCATCCAACTGCATAAGATTAGTGATTTAGAAAGGAGAATTAAGAGAAGGGTTTGGTGCTGGTGGATCATAAATGTTAATCAATCATTTACTGTTGTAAAAAGTATAAAATTTAAAGAGGTAAAGGTGGTTTAGTTGCTGAGTTTTTTATGCTCATGACAAATATATATATTGAAATTGAATTGTTGCAAGATGATAATCGAGACTCACCGTCACCAAAAATTGAATTGTCCAGCTTTGAGTTTGCATTGAAATAATTGCCCAATTTCTCTAAAAATTTTATTATTAACAAAGGTTTTGTATGGAAGTCCAGAATGCCATGGCCTATATTGTCATCATCAAGCACTTTGTTCTAGCCTTTAGCACTTTGTTCTAGTCTCTAAAGTTATTACATCTGGAGCATCTTAATTTATTTTGATGTTTATCTTTAAGTTTCATTGACCTTGGTCCATTGTGTTTGGAAAGGAGGGTGATGTATGCGCACAAGAGGAGATGCTTAGGAGGCAGAATAACAACTTGGTGAGCTCAGTTGCTAGTAAGAATATTTTTTGGTTTGTTTGGGGTGATTGACCTAGGCAGATTTCTTTTAAGTTGTAATCTTCTAAATAAGAGTTGTCTCCATTGAAGCTTTCTATGAATGATTTTTTATTTGAAGTTCAAGTTGAAAAATCATCACTATAAAAGATGAATGGATATTTTCTAAATATTTTGCATATTTTATTTGATTATGTACGTGGGTGAGTAGAATATATATTAGTTGTATGAATTTTTGTTAAATCGTATTTAACAAAAAAATTTATTTTGCTTTAAGGAGTTTAATTGTTATTTTTTAGGTGTTTTATCCCTAAAGTGTCAATGAGTTGAAATATGAATTTGGGCTTTTGATTTCTTGTCTTAGGAATGATTTTAGCTTATCTAAGGGCACAAAATATTGTTTAGAATAAGAAGAAAAAAAAATTTAAGATAAGCCTAAAGGGCTAGCTGCTGGACAGCAGCAGTTGGTGCACTACCTGCTGCTGGACAGCAGCAGCTGTTGCTCCACCAGCTACTGTCTAGTGTAGTTGCTATCCAACAGTTGGTGCACCACCAGCTATTGTCCAGCAGCTGCTGGTGCAATTTCTTGGAGTTGGATGCTAATGAGTAAACATTGGAGTTGGATGCTAATGAGTCAACATTGCTTTGTAGACATTATTTTTCTTTCTATTTTATTTGAATGTTATATATATTTGCATTTATGAATTGGACATGATGTTTGGGATGTTGAATGGATATTTTCTAAATATTTGCATATTTTATTTGATTATGTACGCGTGTCAGTAGAATATATATTAATTGTATGAATTTTTGTTAAATCATATTTAACAAAACAATTTATTTTGTTTTAGGTATTCATTTTTTGAAGCAAAAGGTGTTTTCATGAAGCACTACGATGTTGTACGACTTTATCATCATGCTTTTGTATTTCAACATAGTATATATTTCCGAATTGAACATAATGTTTATAGATGTTGGTACATATTTTGTGGATATTAGATGTATATATAAGGTTTTTGTTTGATTATGTATATATTAAATGTATAGATTTTTGTTAAACTATATATATATTGTAAATTAATTGATTCAATTTTAGGTGTACTTGGAAATTAGATTTTAGCTTACAAAATTAATTGTTTTTTAATGAAATTCAACAGTTTAAATAGCTATGAAATAACAATTTAAATGTTGATTTTTTTTGTCACAGTCTTGTGACGGAATTTGTTACGGAATTTTTGTCGCAAATTGTGACAATTTTTAACAAAAAATAGCAATTTGTAACGGATTTTCCGTCACAAAATATAATTTTATTGTTTTAATAATATATTTGTTGTGATGAAAAAAATGGACTTATAGACAAAATTTTTAATTACAAATTTTGTTGCAACTTATTTGAGATGGAATTTTCTACCGAAATTTCGTCACAAACATAAATTAGAATTTTTTTTATTTGAACAAATTAATTCTTTGTGACAGAAAATAGTTTCAAAGACGGAATTTTCATCACAATTTGTGACGAAAATTGTATCGGAATTTTTGTCACAAAAATTTGTAATGGAAAAATCGATTGCAAAATCTGATGCAAAAAGTGTAGAAAAAACAATTTTTTTTTGTTTTATTATATTTTTTTGACGGAAAAAAAAGATTTAGAAACGGATTTTGGTTGCAAATATCTGTCTCAAATTTGCTACGGAAGAATAAAATTCTGACGGAAAGACTTTTAGCCACTTTAAATTTGGAAACGAAATATTCCGTTTCAAATTCGTCGCTAATTACAATCAATGGCGGAAACTGAGAATTTGTGACGGAAATTTTGTCGCAAATTCCGTCTCTAATGCTCTGTTTTTTTGTAGTGTGAATATATACATATATATTTTTATATATATATATATATAAAAGCAAGATCTTGAAAGTTTAATTTACTATTAAAACAATAATATGATTAATGTGAATAAAAAAATATTTATCTTATATTATTTACTAATACATAAATATTATAAATGATTTTAAAGTATATTGCTAGTAGCATATAGTAAGATAAGATATGTAAGAAAAAATATAAATATTTTAAAATTAAAATTTATCATAAAAAATATTTTTTGGATTTTTTAACGTTAAATTGACATATATTTTTAAAAATAATTAAATTGTTACATAAAATTATAAAATTACTGAAGCATTTTAACGAAGCTTATTAAAAACTTAATAATTGATACAATTGATAGATACAAAATTTTCAAGAATGTTTACAAGATTGCTAAAATATGGTATTAAGATAATTAATTTTGTTTAATATATTAAAAGGGTTTTTTGTTTTTTATTTTTCGGTTTCGGGTCAAAACATTGTGTCATCGTACGTTGATGTGCCACCTAACGAAGCCAAGTAATTGGACGCGGAACGGAAGAGATTGACCATCTCTGTCTCAATGTGTTTTGGACGTGGAAATGTATTAACTACTGATAGAATTCTTCAACTACATCAAACAAGTTCTCACATATAAGATAATACTAAACATAAAGACAATTGCTTGATTCCGACTGAGAGTTGCGTTCTGAAAAGTATTATCAGATTTAAATAACGAAAATAATATTTGTTTTAAAATTTCATTGAAATTATTTATCACATTTTCGTTGTGATTTCTTTCTAAAATTTAGAGTTGGTGACTATTAATTTCTAATTTCTATAATCACTACTATACAAAAGTTCAAAGATTATGTTTTAAAAGCATAATTTAAAACAATGGGTTATATTTTCTAACCGTATAACATATTTCAGCATAATTATTTTCAGGTAATATAGATTGCAGTTTTTTCATATGTAGACTAATACATAATATTAGATTACAGTTATTATCTTATAATAATCTATGCTTTTAGATTATGGTTGTGATCGTAGTTTAATCTATAATATTAAACTATGGTTAGGGATAAACCTTAATCCTTTCTTCTATTAATTATATTATATTTTTTAATTTAAAACAATAGGTTTTTATATAAATAATTAACAAATAATTTAATACTAAAATATTAATCTATTATTGACCTATTTCGTTTCATTACACAAATTATAACAAGTAAAAATAAAAGAAGTATTTAAAACAATAAACAAAAATAATATTTCATCAACCATGTTCATTGAACAACTCTGGTAACAATAACATTTTTATATCACATTTTAATAACATTAATTATTTTGAATATAGATTTACAATGTGTAAAAGTAATCTAGACATTCTCACTTAAAATTTATCCAGTAGGCAGAAGTTAAAAACATAGCTTTAATTCAAACATTAACTTGATCAGTCTATAGATAAAAGCATTACTTCAACAACAATTAAAATTTGAAACATAACCAATTAAAAGCATAATTTAAAACAATGGGTTATATTTTCTAACCGTACGTAACATATTTCAGCATAATTATTTTCAGGTAATATAGATTACAGTTTTTTCATATGTAGACTAATACATAATATTAGATTACACTTATTATCTTATAATAATCTATGCTTTTAGATTATGGTTGTGATCATAGTTTAATCTATAATATTAAACTATGGCTAGGGATAAACCTTAATCCTTTCTTCTATTAATTATATTATTTTTTTTAATTTAAAACAATAGGTTTTTATATAAATAATTAACAAATAATTTAATACTAAAATATTAATCTATTATTGACCTATTTCGTTTCATTACACAAATTATAGCAAGTAAAAATAAAAGAAGTATTTAAAACAATAAACAAAAATAATATTTCATCAACTATGTTCATTGAACAACTCTGGTAACAATAACATTAATTGATTAAATATCACATTTTAATAACATTAATTATTTTGAATATAGATTTACAATGTGTAAAAGTAATCTAGACATTCACACTTAAAATTCATCTAGTAGGCAGAAGTTAAAAACATAGCTTTAATTCAAACATTAACATGATCAGTCTATAGATAAAAGCATTACTTCAGCAACAATTAAAATTTGAAACATAACCAATTAAAATACAAGACTATTTAGGGAAACAAGTAATAAGAGATCCAATAATATGAATAAATGAATAAAACTTTATCAATTTAATTTAAAACTGTACACCTGTATGGATGATGGTTGCAAATGGTTGGAATAGCCTATTGTCAGATTGAATAGAGAAAGATCACAATTTAATTCATCTATACTAGGTGAGTTATTAATCATATTTGTATTATATTATTATGATGTTCACATGCATCTACTTCTTCAAACCAAATTTTTCTTTTTTCCATTTACATGGTTGGGTTGTGCTTAGTGTCTTAGATTCATTGGAAAGCTAAATTCACATAAGCTAAATCAATATCCATTAATATTGTTGGTCCTAGTTCAGATTTTTCTAAATAAGTATGCAATCTCATAAAAACTAAACTGATTAACAAGATTCATATACATCGAATTAACTTATACCTTTTTGCATGCATCAGTATGAATTATAAATATACTTTCTACTTCTTTTAATTACATCCCCTTTTATCTAAATAAGTACTGTAATACAAGTCTAAATACAAAAAGAATAATTGTACATCATATACCTTCAAGGTCGATACCAAAAGCCTCGATGGAACAGTGTCAGAACCCCTCTTGCAGCAAGGTCTACTGTAGATAATCTAGAAGGGAAATTAAGGGGTGTTGAGCTTACGCCTAGTAAAAAATACATATAAAGAGACAGATACCGTAACTATATGCAAGTTTCTAAATCATGTATTAAGTACGAGAATTTATAGAATAATTCTGAAATGGAATTCATAAGGAGTTTTCTCTACAGTTCATTAGGGTTTAGGGTCAAATCAGAAAGGATGCTTTAAAGCACCTCACATGTCTCTTTACCTAACTCCTAAGCTATAGATAATATCAAGGAAACTTATTAGAGAAGGAATTCATATGATCAAAAAACCAATTCAAATCAATGTAATGCATCAGAAATTAGATTTACAAATAAACCATGTAATTCTTATAAATCAATCAAATTTCAGAACACAAATTAAAACACACACACACACATATATCATGATTCAAAATCAAAATCATGAATATTCAAAATAAACCATTTCAGGTTTCAAAATTCAAATATCAAAATTTCAGAGTTCATATATAAAATACATACACATACTAATAATTGGAGACATGGAAACAACTAAATAAAAATCATGCAGTATGAGTATCCCGTAAGGGAAATAATAGTTAGATAGACATATGGCCACAATCCAAGGGGTCCACAATAAGCACGGATCAGGTGTTATTTGGGATCGCTGTGGACTGGATCAAGGTCACACAATAAATATAAAGTTTCATATTTCAGAGGTCTAATACTGCAAGATCATACTTAGTCAATGTCTCAAAACATATAATTTCATAATTCAAAATTCAACGACAGCATTTTCAAATCTCACAGTGGTTCACAAATCATTAAAATACAAAATCTTCCAAAGTTAAATAACTTTATAATTTTCATAAATATTTCTAAAATACTATATTTTAGTAATTTCCATAAAATAATATTTACATTAGAAATTCATGAATATTCCCAAAGTCATATAGTTTAAAAATGGTGGAAATGGCATGAACGGGAAGAGGGAAAGAGTGTGGCCGGCCAATGTAAGAGAAGATAAGAAAATATCTTGTATTTTAGGTGATTTAAATATCAATGTAAGTGGGATAACTATACATGAATAGTTACTCCACTTACTTTGTATTTTTAATTTTCCATTTAATTTAATTATTATTTCTTTTCTCTGTAATTTTCTTTATTAATTTTATTATATAATATGTATTTATGAGTCAAAATTTGACTTTCATAAAGTGGTAGCCGGCCATGGGTTTAAATTTACCAAAATGCCTTCCTTAATTCCATTAATACCATTTATGTCCTAACCTTTACAATATCATTTAAACTATTTAATTAAATTACCAAATATTTTTATTTATATTCAAAATATATTGATTTATCATAATGTGGCTCAAACTTTGATTTTTAATTCAAAACATGAAATTACTAAAATACCCCTAATAATGTTTTTGACATTTTTGTGTGATTCAATCTACAATTTGAAATAGAGTAAGACATTTTCACACGAGGATTCAATTATCATATGCTGTGGGTCTAAAGTCAAATCATGTCGACCTATATTTAAAATTTACATTTTTCGATTGATAGGTAAAATCATCGTTTTACACATTTTGGCACGTATCCCAAGACATGTACAATATGTAAGGATTCGAGATGCGAATACTTACCACTACCATATTTCACCCAAGATATCTTTATTATGAAATTCGGTATCCCTTCAGACCTTAAAATTTTTAGTGGGAGCTACGATCCACTTTCCTCCTATATAGCAAAACATAAAAAAAGAAATCACCCACTTATCATTAAATCTCATTATTCCAATTTCAAACTTAAATAAACAAAGGAAAGAAATTAGGAATTTCACAATGAAAGTTTTACAAAACAGTTGTCAGACCAACAATACTCTATGGTACTAAATGTTGGATGACTAAAAGATCGTATACACAGAAGATGAGTGTACTAGAAATGAAAATGCTACAATGGATGTGCCAGAAATACGACAAAAAAAGACAGAATGAGAAATGAGAACATCCGTAAGAAGCTGAGGTTAGAGCGGTACCTATCGAAGATATAACGAATGAAAGTCGTCTACATTGGTTTGGACACATATAACATAGACCTGTGGATGCTCTAGTTAGGAGAATAGAGGTTATGAGTGATGAAAGAAGGGTCAAGGCTAGGGAAAGAACGGAAAAGACTAGGAAGGAAGTTATACAGAAAAATATTACGGAATGAGAGTTGAAGAACATATTGCTTTAGATAGGACTAAGTAGAGGAGGAGAATTCATACTGACGACTTAGTATGAGTTCATATATTGGTTCATATAGCTTACCCCAATATTGGGATAAAGACTCCGATGATGATGATGATGAGAAGAACTCTTGTAATTAGTCTTTAGATGCCATTAGACCTGCCAAGTTTACAACCTCTGACCATAGGTTTTCTAACTTGGGATCAACTTTGAAATCATTTGGGGGGTTAGGCTTGAAAGTTGGCTTTTTACATGCTTAGTTAGAGGGCTTAGTCAACATCTTCTGTCATCGTAGCTAGCAATCTAGGTTGAACCTCCAATGCTCAAAAACTCCTACAAATAATTAAGATTAACATTTGTTAACATCTTAGATTAAATCACCTTAAACACAAAGTAAATATATATGAGCAAAGTTATGGATAAAAAAGATACTTCAATACCAATTAAGAAATAATTTCAAACTTAATAAGTCAAAATTAAGTTCCATAATGAAACAATATAATTACTCGGGATTACTCTCTAGTTTAAGTTGAGAATGAGTAGAAAATGCTTGTACATAGTAAGTGCTCTATCATCTATATACTTATTGGAAAGACAAAATATAGTAAAATCACATAAACATAACATAGGGTATGAAAAGGAAATAAAGTTAGAGAAAGAAACCTAACCTTTAAAATAGTAGTTTTGCTAGTGTCACTTTACTGAATACCAGATTACATCCAAATGAAAATCTCTTTGAAATAATCTACAAAAAAAAAAAGCAAAATGTTCAAACATTTTATCAACCCCTAAAACTACAAAAAATCATAGAAATTAAACCTTTGAAATCAAAAAAAGGGTTTTGCTGCAAACCTAAAGAAGAAACCTTAAACCTTAAAGGATTTGAAATCGTTTGAGGGGTTGCACATGGAAGTTGGCTTTTTGCATGCTCAATTTGAGAGGTAGTTAGCATTTTTATCACCTTAGCTAGCAATCTAGCTTGAACCTCCAATGCTCAAGAACTCCTACAAATAATTGAGATTAGCATTTGTTAACATCTTAATTTACATCACCTTAAACACAAAATACATATAAATGTGCAAAGTATAGATAAAAAAGATAATTCATTACTAATTAAAAAATAATTTCAAACTTACTATATCAAAATAAAATTCCATAATGAAACTGTGTACTTATTAGGGATTACTGTCTATATTATGTTGAGAATGACTGGAAATACTTGTATACAATGAGTGCTTTATCATCTTCATATCTTCTGGAAGGGCACAATATAGTAAAATCACATGCATAGCATAACATATGGAAAGGAAATAAAGTTAGAGAAAAAACCTAACCTCTCAAATAGTAGTCTTGCTAGTATCATCATACAAGTCTACTAGATTACATACATACGATAATCTCATTGAAATAATCTACAAGAAATGACAAAGTATTCAAAAATATTTTTTTTCAAACCTTAAAACTAAAAAATCGTAGAAATTAGACCTTAGAAATAAAAAGGAGTGTTTTGATGCAAACTCAGAGAGGAAATGATTTGGAAGGGCTTTTTCGACATCGAAAATCATGAGGTTATCAAACAAAGTACCAAATGAAATGCAAATAAATTTTTTTCAAATAATCTTCAAAAATTGACATAGTAAAAATAATTTTTTTATTATAAAACCTTAAAACTAAAATAGCAAAAATTAAGCCTAGAAATTAGAAAAAAGGGGTTTAATACAAACCTAGAGAGGAAATGATGAGGAAGGGTTTTTCTCCACAACAAAACAAGTGAGATTACTGAGCAAAGCATTAGATGATTTGCAAGTAAACATTTTCAACAAATAATCTACTAAAAAGGGTCAAAGTAAATAAAAAAACTATTTTTTATCAAACCCCAAAAACTAAAAAAAATAAAAATTAAACTCTATAAATCATAAAATGGGGTTTTGATATAAACCCAGAAAGAAAACTTTATGAAAAGGTTATCTCGACATTGAAAGAGGTTTGAAAGAATTTTCAAAGTCTTTCAAATCAAATAAGGTTTGAAAGGGTGATTGTGATCTTTAAATTTTGAAAAGAATAAACAATGTGTTAAGGGAGAAGCTTAGAGATTGAGATTTGCTAAGTGAGCTTTGTTATATGAGCCAAATATTGTTTAAAAAAATACTAAAGGATTGAAGTTAAGATATAAAATTGTATTGTATTTGTATTTAACTTTATATATAATTGTTACTTTTTTATTTTTTTAAAAAATTTTTATTTAAAGCTTTCAATATCTCTTAATTGATAATATAATATTAACTTAATCTTGTATGTACTTAAATTCTTAGGGATCGCATTATGATTTTTGTGCAAAAACTGCAGTATATCTTTAACTTAATGATATCTTTGTTTATTTTTTAAAAATATTTACTCTAATTTTAGACTACATTATATTATTAAAACATAATCTTTATGAGTAAATTAGACTACATTTAGACTACATTATTTTTCAAACCATAGTGTATACTCAATCATTTTGAATTTAATTTCTTTATTGATATTTGTCCCATTTTTAAATTTTTTATTTAAAGCTATTGATATCTCTTTAATTGAAATAATTTTAAACTTACTCTTGTATGTACGTACTTTATTACGCATTACACTAGGGTTATTTTGAAAAATGATATCTCTATTCCATTTGTTAGAACTATTTATTTCAGTTTTGGACTGCACTATTGCTAGGGATGGACTCTGCTTAGAAACTCACTCCTAACCTAGCCTAGTAGGCTTAATCTAGATCCTGCTCAATCTCCTGGTCTCTTTAGCCTTATGGTTTGAAGACAGATTGATATTATTTAAACAACCAGACTCCAGTTGTCATGTATTTTTCACCCAAAATTAGGGCTAACTTTTTGTTTTTCATTCATTTGGTTAGGCTGTGTTCAGTGTCATCAATTCAATGTGACGTTAAAATTTACTTAGTTAGATCAATATCCAATTATTTAGATTGGTCCCAATACAATCATTTACAATACACGTTTACTTTCCGTTATATTTTCATTTCATTTACATCAGGTTACGGATGATTACTTTATAATTGTACTTAACTAAACCACCTCAAACTATATAAATATCATGTGTCAAACTGTTAACCTCAATATATATTTATTTCTATATTGAAAAATTATCATTGACATTTAAATTCCTTTAGTGTATATCCCTTTGTCTCACTAAAGCACTGTATAATAAATTTTGAATACATAAAGTGACTGTACGATTATACCTACATAATACAATGCCAAAACCTTGAAGGAATTCGATTAAAATCCTTCCTTAACAAGGCAGCTACTATTACAGATTATTTGTGAGGTGGCAGAGAGGGTGAGCTTATGCCTAGTAAGAAATATATATAAAAGAGCAGATACCATACTTACTATATGCACGTATCCTATACATGTTCTTACGATGACAGTTTACCATCAATAACATTAGTCTTGAACTCAAAAGAAATACATACTATACAACTAATATGCATGTATTCTAACTATATTTCTTACATTTGCATTTACTATCCATAACCATAACATGGGACTCGAAAGGAAGGAATTGCTATAATCGGTTAGGGATACCAGGTTTAGTAAAAAAGATGCTTTGAAGCACCTCACTTGTCCCGGTCCCTAGGTCTGATTATAGATGTCCTAAGTAAACTTACAGAAATTGAATTCATGCATTTTCTAAATAATGAAACTTCAATACAATAATTCCAAAAACCATGACAATGCAAATGACACACATTTTATTTCAAACCTATAATTCTAACTTTCAAATCAGTAACCATTAAAACGATAAAATTCGATAAATAGTTTCAATTCCAATCGATAAAAATCACGACGATATCATTCATTAGACAATTTACATTCAAATGGATAATCATATCGTATAAAACCATTCATTGGAGACAGTCATTAAATCATTATGCATTAATAAATGATAAAATTATATCAATAACATTTCGAAATATCTTTTCTTTTAAACAATAAAACCATAACCTCAGTACATTCATTTGTATTAAAACATTTCAGTTCGATAACTGAGAATTAATAAAACCATATCACAAATACATTTCTTTGCAGTAAAGCATTCCATTTCAATAAATAAAATTCGATAGAAACATTTCATTTCATTTCAATAAAACATTTGATAGGAGTAGTTCATTCGATTGCATTTCATTTTAATAAAACACTCAATAAAAACATTTCATTTCATTTCATTTTGATAAAACATTCGGTGGAGACAATCAACACCCAATAGAATCATGCAACATCAAATTCCTAAGTAGAAATAATAATAAGACATATGGCCATAGTCATAGTGGTGTCCATCCAGTGCACGGAGCCAGTGACATCCTGTAGACTACTGAAGACTTGCTTAGGGTCAACAACAAACATTACACCACACAGTACCAGGGAGCAGGCAATACAAAGGTGGCTATAGATTTGGTCAAGGTCTAATTGCAAACATTACATTACATTAGTATGATGACTCGAAGGTAACTATGGTAGCTAACAATCTAAAAACATTTATTTGATTCCCATGAAAAAAAATGAACAATACTTTATACTTTCAAACATTATAAATAACATAGTTGGAATATAAACTTTGAGGCAACCAAGTTTCATTTTGCATTCCATGGATTCTAACAATGAGGTACATTGTGTAGCACTTAGTTGCTTTGGAATCCTAGAGGTACTTACACAGTCTCAAAGAAACTCGCATAGCACATAGGTCTTGTTGAACTCTAGAGGTAGCTCCCACAATATAGTTCTCAAACCGTAGCATAACATGTTAAAACATTTACGATAACTAATCTTTCATTAAACATTTCATTCGGTATAAAACCAAAACATTTCATTACTATAAAGCCAAAACATTTCATTCCATTCAATTCAAACTTTAAAACATTCAAAACTATACATTCTTTCAAAACCATTAAACATTAACAATGCATTCTAAAATCATTACGCATAACGATTGAAAAAAATCAAAACAATAATTGTAGACACCTAATTTTGTCCGGATTTACAAATTATCTTGATAAATTCGATACTTATTAATATTATTATTATTATTATTATTTTACCTATTCCATTTTAATTTTAATTTTAATTTTATTATTATTTTATTTTATTTGTTTTTGTTTTTATGTGGTTCCATCAGCATTGAATAGGGTTCAGTACCTCATACCTGTCGGCCTCCACCATTGCCCATCTCCCCAGGCTGTCCTATCTCTGCCGGTCACCAACTCTATCACCCAATCCCATCTACACCAAACCCTATACAGACTTCCCTCTAAAAACACATCATTTGGCCACTACTAAAGGGAGAGGGGGTCAGCTATTTTGCTCCTCTTCTTGCTCGACACCAAAGAAAGCCACCTCAGCACCACCACAAACACCATTCGACCACCATTTCACTCGGACCCGACCTCACCATCACTCGGCCTCACTGTCTCACCATCGAGCCTTACCCGAAACAATCCCACTATCACCCAACCATTCGGCCACCACCACCGAAACCCCCAGACGCCATCACCAAAACCACAAAAAACCCCAAACCCGAGAACCTTAGGATCCCAAATCTAAAGCCCCAACCCTGAAAAATAAATTCCTGAATACCTGCAAGCAAGAAAAATCACAACAAACCACAAAACCAAGAACAGTCAAACCATCAACACCAAAAAAAAAACAAAAACAAAAAAAAAGGCAAAAGGTTTCGGTTTAGGGGTTTCAAAGCCCTTTAGGTTGCGAAATTTAGTGGAGTCGCCAAGGAAGAGGGGAAGACTGAACAACACGGCGGCGAAAGGTGTTTTGGGGTTTTGAACTGAGGACCTCTTTTGTAGATCTACAAATCTAGGGCCAGTTTTTGTGGAAGCTAAGGCCAGAATCGGAAAGAGGGAGGCGAGTAGAAGAGGAAAGTGGTGAACTTTTTAGGGTTTGGCCACCGGCGGCGACGGCTGACAACGGACCCAGCGGTGGCTGGGAATCGCCTGGCCGAGAGCCTTCAAAGGCTTTGGGGTTTTTTTTGTAAAGGAAAGAAGAAATGAAGAAATAAAAAAAAGATAGGTTTTTATAGCCGAAAAAAAAAGAAAAGGAAGACTCGCACGTGGACCCTACCCGACCCGAGAATCCGCGCGCCCAACCCGACTCCGCCATCTGCTCGCGATTCGCGTGCACTCCGGACTCGGCTCCGGGATCCGACTCCGCGACCCGCTTCCGCTGGCAGATTTGGGCTTTGCTGTTTGGGCTCGGATTTTGGACTCTTTAGAAGGCTTTTTGGGTTTTGAACCCAAATTATTAGGGTATAATTTCTGTTTCCTATTTATTTTATTATGCCATTCATTTATTTAATTACTTTGTTTTCATATCATTGTTAATTAATATATTTTAATAATTTGTTTTAAAAAATAATAATAATAATAAAATTAAAATATTAGTTAATATAATTTGAGAATATGAAGATATATAATTTATTTTATTGTTAAAAAATATATATTTAAAAAATAAAAAAATAATAATAAAAATATGTTAAATAAAAAATAGAAACCCATGTGTACCATATGTTATTTATTTGCATCATGTGCACAAATATTAATTTCAAAATAAATGAAATTCGTCCGATGATGGGATGTCATGAAACTCACAAGTAGTGATTTCTTAACTGATCCCTAGGTGAGAAGAGTCTACTAAATGTTACCAGAGTATTGGGATATTTAGTATGATTTTTCAATAATTTAAATTTTTATTAAAAATGAAAATAAATAATTTTTTTTATAAAAAACAAAGAAAAATAAATAATGAAATTTAATAAATAATATCTTCTGATGATGAGATTCTATAGAACTCACAAGTAGTGATTCTTAAGAAATCTCTAGGTAAGAAAATTATCCAAAATGCTACCAGAGTATTGGGGTAGTTCGGAAAAATTTTCAATACAAAAGATTCACTTATTTCAAATAAAAAAATAAAATTTAAATGTTTCAAAATTAATACAAATAAAAAATGATTTCAAAATAAATGGAGTTCTTTTTAAATGTTAAATTAAGACCATTTCATTAAAATCAAAGGATAACACATGACTATTGTGGTACCGTTTTTAACGGGCGTTGTGGGAGTGCTAATCCTTCCCCACGCGTAACCGTACTACCGAACCCGATTTTTGTTTTCGCAGGCCAAAAATTGTCTTTTTAATAAAACTTAATTAATTTTAAGATTTTGTTAAAAAGATAAATGTTTTTAGGTGGCCAATCACACATAACAAAAAAGATTGGTGGCGACTCCCTCTTGTTTTTAAATATTTTCAAAATCGTCAAGCGCGAAACCGTTACGATAGCTTGGCGACTCCACTGGGGAACTTTTTGAGAGTCAAGCCATTTATTAGTCATGTGTTATCCTAAGTTTTAATTTAATAGTCTTAACTAATATTTAAATTTAATTTCTTTAATTTTAAATAATTTGTTGCATTTGTGTTTTAGTTATTATGTTTATTTTACGGTATTCTTTATCTTGTATATATTAATGTTAATAAATTGTTGGGGCATTTGGGATAGGGATTGTAATGTGATGAATGATTGATGTGTTCCCTCTCACACACACTCGCACTTGCATTTGCATAACATGAGCTCTATACCCGAGTTCCGTCCCTTTTAGGAAGGGGTAGAGTAGCTATGCTCTCGTGAGGTAATAACCTCCGCAATGGCAAGTGAAATACTCCCACTTAAATTATTTCTCTACTAGTCCAGAGTGGACGTATGTAAAAACTACAAATTTTGTACCATGTTAGTAAATAAATAAGAGACACATACAAGCTTGGTACCATGATGCACCTTGTAGTTAGTAATATCTCAAGTAATGAAAATGAAATTGGCAAGTTTGGTGAATTTGACAACAAAAGATCCTTGAGATAAAATTAGAAATCTTATAAGAGTTCAAAAAAAAAAATTTATATGAGAACAAATAAGTGCTTGTATTCCATAATATAGAAGTGTAATTATTTTAAAGGAAATAAGGACACAAGTATACTAAAAGAAATGTAGTATACTTGAATATTAAAATAGTTAGAATAAAATAAACAAGGGAATAAATATATGTATATATATGTATGGAATATATATATATATATATGATATAAAAGAATGTCATTATAAAATAAAATAAAATAAAATAAAATAGATGAAACAAAATATGTTAAACACATATATAAGATGTTAACAAAAAAATAAATAAATAAATAAATAAATAAAACACATAAATAAATGAATAAACCATATAGTAATATTAACAATATAAAAGGAAATAAACAATAAAATAAAGTGGAGTTGATGGAAACTTTCCATCAAACTTCCAATCCCGTCAGACAACTCCCACTCTTTCATTTTTACTGCAGTTGAGAAATACTTCTTTTTACTCTTTCTCATTCTTCCAGCCGGCCCCCACTTCATTCTTTTCTTTCGGTCAAAAAAGGGGTTGCCACTGTTACCCTATCCTTCTCAGCCCATCTCCTGCAGATCGTTCCTATTTGTTTCCTTACCTGCCATTCGACCATCATGCCATTGAAGGAACATTGAAGACCAAAGCTGCATCAAGCAACAGGAACTGACGCACCAGATGAAGAAAAATACTGCAGCAACAAGGTGAACACCAAATGGATTTTAGGAATGTCGTGAGGGTGCATTTGCAGACTTGAGAACAAGAGCCAAAAGGAGGCTGTGCATGGCATTTACAGGTCAAGTATAAGGCAGTAGCAAGGGCTGTACTGGTGGTGTCTCGAACTGAAAATGGAAAAGGAATGGGCTGCGAATTTTATGAGTTAGGTTAGGGTTTAAGAAGACTGGACAGGGGAGGCCTTGTTGGCTGGAATTGTAGTTGAAAAAGAACACTAAAAGGAGGGTTTTATAGTGGCAGAATGTGGACAGCTTAGTGGAGCCGTGTGTGGACTGAAAAACTTAGGTTTTTGGAGGAAATGTGTAGCCTCCGCCCTTCCTTCGTGAACAGTCAGATGTGAAACTGAAAGGGAAAAACCTCCGGCTGGAAATGGTGGCTAAGCAAGGCGTGAGGGTGGCCACTCGTGAGGGGTCTTCCAAGGGCAGTCCAAAGCTGCCATAGGAGGGTGTTCTACACCAAGTTGCTGGAAATGCAAGGTAACCGAAATAACAAGAAAATAAAAGAAAAAAAAAAAAGAAAGGAATAAAAGAAAAAGGAAATGAATTAAAATATATATGTAGTACATATATATATATATATATATATATGTATATATATATATATAGATGTAGGAAAGTAAGGGAATTGAAATTGGAAATTTATACCATGTAAATGCTATGTATTTAAATATATTATTTACTTGGAAACAAGTAGGAAACAAGAGAAAGAAACAAAATGAAAAAAAAAAAAATATAAGTAAAGAGTCATTAAATCGAATAAGTAATGTTTGGCGAGACACATAAAGAAATTTAATTCCTCGCCAAAGAAATGAGTTGGAATAGTTAGATTCTAAGATATACAATTGATATATGATCAAGACGTAATTAAGACATGTTATTGAAACATCATTTGATTTAATTGTAGTGAATTTGGAGCGGTGTAGGAGTTTAGCTTGAGTTGAGGATCGAGGAAAGGTAACCTACCAAGCATCGAGGTAAGTGGGTTAAATAAATCTTACTAGTATCATCTCGTAAGAGATGAAAGAATCCTCATTAAATAACTAATTAAATTTATATAGAATTTTAGGTTGGACATTACGATTAAGTCAAATAGAGTACGTATGGTAAGATTTTGAATTGGACATCATGCGCTTGTGAAATATACTTATTTGAAAAGTGAGCTTGTTGTGAATTGTGTGATGTGCCATGATTTCCTTATGATTACTGAATATGTCATCGTACTGTTATGTTTCGAATAAGCATATGAGCAAAGACTCGATTTCCGAACCGTGGGAGCCACCTCTAGAGTCCTTCGGGAACTAAGTGCTACACGAGTTTCGATGTACTAAAGGCCATATGAGCAAAGGCTCGATTTCGAACCGTGGGAGCCACCTCTAGAGTCCTTCGGGAACTAAGTGCTACACGAGTTTCGATGTACTAAAGGCCATATGAGCAAAGGCTCGATTTCCGAACCGTGGGAGCCACCTCTAGAGTCTTTCGGGAACTAAGTGCTACACGTGTTTCGATGTAAAGGCCAAACGAGCAAAGACTCGAGTTCCGAACCGTGGGAGCCACCTCTAGAGTCCTTCGGGAACTAAGTGCTACACGTGTTTCGATGTAAAGGCCAAACGAGCAAAGACTCGAGTTCCGAACCGTGGGAGCCACCTCTAGAGTCCTTCGGGAACTAAGTGCTACACGAGTTCCGACGAAATATAAGAAATCGTGGAATATTGCGATGTTAAGTAAGGGATTGTAATTCCTGAATGAGATGAATGTCGAAGGATGAAATGGATCTGAGGCATATGACATACGAAGTGTGTGATTATTGAATTATATTTGTACATGCCATTTGAATATGTACTACTTGAATGTTTGTTTCTTTCGATTATTGGATTATGTTATATGTGCCATTTGAATATGTACTACTTGAATGTTTGTTTCTTTCGATTATTGGATTATGTTATATGTGCCATTTAAATATGAGCTTCTTGAATGTTGGTTCTTCCACATATAATCATACTGATAAAGAGAATGATATCTTGTGAAATCAAGGATGAAATGTAAGCATGAACAAGTTTATTACATTTGTGCACTTACGGAATGATAATAAACCTTAGTATAATCCATACATGCTAATTTACAATAACTCAAGCATGTATGATCGTGTTTTACGATATGAGCCTAGTATGTTTTATTTAAACTACTTACTGAGCCGTGGATTGCTCACCCCTAAATTTAACATCTGCAGATCATACGAGTTGATAGCCGGCTCAGGCTTCGCGCAAGCTCCCGAGAAACCGTACCTAGTAGTGGTACCCATTTGCGTTCTCCGGAACTAGCATTTTGTATTTTGAGGTATACTGCTAGTATATCATTTTGATAATCATGTGTACGTTAAATTTCACAGTACTAGGAAAGTATATGGGATGTAACTTTGGATCGCACTAGATGACTATGTGAGCCTAGGTCGTTATCGAGTCCGATCCGAGTCCTAATGCATGTTTTGAATTATATATAATGTGGTAGATACGAACTTAGTAATAATGCAACTCTTGAGATCCTTGAATTACATGATTGCATGAAACTGTGGAGAAACACCAGCTGCTGTGTTATGAGATTTAAAATGTGTTTTAGTGTAGGAAACTATACCTGGGGAAATTGATAAAATACAAAGGGGAGGTTTTCGACCTGTTTCTTTTGGGAATAGTAAAATAAGACGAAAATCGTAAGAAAAACCTCTTTGAGAAACGTGACATAGCTCGAGAAATAATATGAGTTAGATAGGATTGGATTTTAGATACTACACTAACACCGAATACAAACCGTAAGTAAAGAAAAAAAAATGTTTCGAAATTTTCATAAGAAATCAAGTAAGTGTTAAGTGGGCGTCATTGGCCTTCGGGTCGTGACAGATTTAATGGTATCAGAGCGTGGTTTGTCTAGTACGTATTAGTGTAGTTTAGACTGTCTGTAGCGTTACATCCCATGTACTGTGAAATTTATGTGAAAGCTTCCAAATTTGACTTATACTGAGATTGATCTGCTCTTGGTATAGGCACTTGAAATTTGAGTAGAATGAGGAGAACGAGACGTAGAGGTGGACCCGGGAGGCCATCTCGGGGGTCAGCAATACCACCCTCGACTCCTTCACCTTCTGCACCTCCATCACCTCCACATCCGACTCCTCCACATCCAACTCCTCCACCTCCGGATAGCATGGAGGCGAGAATGGCTAGAATGGAGCAAAATTACGAGGTTATGACAGCCTTGCTACAACAACTTGTGGCAAATCAAACTAGTACACCTCAGGCTCCGCCACCTCCACATGCACCTTCAGTACCTTCAGTGCCTCCATCTGCACCCGTAGTGCCTCCACTTGCACCACCACCACAGGTGCCACCTCCACCAACTCCCGTAGAGCCACAGGTTGCTCCTACTCCGGTTACACCTCAAGTAGCCGCACCTCAGCCAGCTACTACTCAGGTTGGGAGTTCAGTAGATCGGAATATGTCTCTCTTGAAGCAATTTCAAAAGATGAATCCTCCACAGTTCAAGGGGGAAAAGGATCCTACTAAGGCAGAAGAGTGGATAGAGGAGATGGAGTTCCTCTTTAAATATATGGGCTGCAATTCCACCGAGAAGGTATCATTAGCAGTGTATATGATGAGAGGTGAGGCTCAGAAGTGGTGGAAGACTAATGAGCCCTTAGTGTTGGCCAAAAATCCCATTATTACATGGGAGAAGTTTGTTGAGACCTTCATGGATTATTATGTGTCGGTTGTGGCAAGACGAAAGAAGAAGACAGAGTTTCTTGAACTGAAGCAAGGGTCTATGAAAGTAGATGAGTATGAGACCCGATTCACTGCCTTAGTCAAATATGATGCGGATTATGCCAACAATGATGAGAAGAAGGCAGAGAAATTCACTTCGGGTTTGAGGTCCAATATTAGGGGTAGAGTTAGGCCCTTTGAGCTTACGGAGTATGCGGCTGTTGTGAGGAAGGCATTGACAGTTGAACAAGAAATTGAGGCTTCACAAGCCGAATATGATGCTAGGAGACAGCCCAAGCCGAAACAGCCCACTAATAAAAGATTTGATAGAAGGAGGCCCGAGCAAAGAAGATATCAGGGCCCTAGTAAGAGGCAGAAGTTTGTTGCGCCTCGACCACAGGCTATTAGGCCTATTGCTACAGCTACACCCACAACTCGAGCCATAACTGCAGCACCCATTGATGCTCCTCAGCTGTGTACTGTTTGCGGCAAATTTCACCGAAGTGGACCTTGTTATAGAGCTTCAGGAGCTTGCTTTAATTGTGGTGAGAGAGGCCACGTGATGAAAGATTGCCCCCAGCCTAAGGCCACAGAAAAGCGAGATGATAGACCACCAATAGCGCAACAGAAGAAAGTTCATGATAAGGGCAAGAAACCCATGGAACATGGAAGGGTGTTCGCTCTCGACCAAGAGACGGCCGACGCTTCTGGTTCGGTCATTAAGGGTAAGCTTACTATTTGTGATTTAGAAGCATTTGTACTTGTTGATCCAGGCTCAACACACTCCTTTATTTCACCTATGTTTGCTAGTAAATTGCATATAGAGTGTGAGCCCTTAGGACATCTATTGCATGTGATTACTCCTCTTAAAGAGTTTCAAATGACCGAACATGTGTATCGTAAGTGTAAAGTAAAGGTGGGAGATAAGTACTTAGTGGTAGATTTGGTGTTATTAGACATGTATGACTTCGATGTAATACTAGGCATGGATTGGCTAACCAACCATCATGCTAGTGTAGACTGCTATAGCAAGGTTGTTACTTTCTCCTTACCTGAAAAGCTTGTATTACGTCTTGGAGATAATAAATAGAATGTTTATGATTTTATTGGTGTCTCACTAATATGAGATTAATTTGTTTATGAAGGCTATCTCGCGTTTGTCGAGGATGCCGAAAAGAGCCAATCGGAACTGTCTGACATACCAGTTGTCAAGGACTTCTCCGATGTATTTCCGGATGAGCTACCAGGGCTACCCCCGGAAAGAGAGATGGAGTTTGCTATAGAGCTACTCCCAGGCACTCAACCCATATCCAAGCCCCCGTATCGAATGGCCTTAGTTGAGTTAGAGGAGTTGAAAAAGCAATTACAAGAGTTGTTGGACAAAGGGTTCATAAGGCCGAGTGTGTCGCCATGGGGAGCTCCAGTGTTGTTTGTGAAAAAGAAGGATGGCAGTTTGAGGCTATGTATCGATTATAGGCAGTTGAATCAAGCAACGGTGAAGAATAAGTATCCCATGCCTAGGATTGATGATCTGTTGGATCAATTGAAAGGTGCCCAAATATTTTCGAAGATTGATTTGAGGTCGGGGTACCACCAATTGAGGATTAAAGGGGAAGATGTGCCAAAGACAGCCTTCAGGACTCGGTATGGCCACTACGAGTTCCTGGTCATGCCATTCGGCCTAACGAATGCCCCTGCAGCATTCATGGCATTGATGAATGAAGTATTCAAGCCTCACTTGGATAAGTTCATCATTGTGTTCATAGATGACATACTGGTGTATTCACGATCCCGGGAAGAACATGAGCACCACCTCCACATAGTACTCCAGACTCTTAGGAAGGAAGGGCTATACGCGAAGTTCAGCAAGTGTGAGTTTTGGTTGGAACAAATCAGTTTTCTGGGGCATGTGGTATCCAAAGATGGTGTAGCGGTTGATCCAGTTAAGATAGAGGCCGTGATGAATTGGGAGAGGCCTAAAACAGTGACCGAGATTCGCAGCTTTTTAGGGCTTGCAGGTTACTATAGGAGATTTGTAGAGGGATTTTCCAAACTTGCTGCTCCACTAACCCGACTCACACGCAAGGATGTCAAGTTTGGGTGGAATGATGCGTGTGAGCGCAGCTTTCTAGAGCTTAAGCAAAGGTTGACTACGGCTCCTGTGTTGACGGTTCCAAGTGGATCCGGAGGATTTGCAGTGTATAGTGATGCTTCTTTACAGGGTCTAGGTTGTGTATTGATGCAGAATGGTGGAGTAGTGGCATATGGTTCAAGACATTTGAAGGACCACGAGAGGAACTACCCTACTCATGATTTGGAGTTGGCAGCGGTAGTGTTTGCGCTAAAGATATGGCGCCATTATTTGTACGGTGAGCGGTTCCAGATTTACACAGACCACAAGAGTTTAAAGTACTTATTCTCGCAGAAAGAGCTGAATATGAGACAGAGAAGATGGATGGAGCTATTGAAGGACTATGACTGCGAGATTCTCTACCATCCGGGTAAAGCAAACCGGGTAGCGAATGCATTAAGTAGGAAGAGTGTGGGTTTTGTTAGTTACATGATGGTTCGAGAATGGGATTTGATGGAGAAATTTTCGGAGTTGAATATCAACCTAGAGCCTGATGGTGAGTGTTTGATGGCTAGCTTGAGGATAGAGCCTAGCATTATGGATCAAATTAGACAAGCCCAGAAAGAGGATCCTAGACTTGTGGAGATTATTGGTGGAATACAACCGGGCCAAGACTCAGAGTTTGAGATTTCGGATGATGGATTGTTGAGATATAGGGGCAGAATTTGTGTCCCGGTTGATGAGACGTTGAAGAGGAAAATTTTAGAAGAGGCACACAGCTCCAAATACACTATGCATCCAGGGAATACGAAGATGTATCAGAATTTACGAAAGGTGTTTTGGTGGGCTGGTATGAAGAAAGATATAGCGACCTTTGTGTCCAAGTGTCTAGTGTGCCAAAAGGTTAAGATTGAACACCAGCGGCCAGCGGGCTTACTAAAGCCTTTGCCCATACCTACATGGAAGTGGGAGCATGTGACTATGGACTTCATTATGGGGCTCCCGAGGACTCGTAGGAATCATGATGCGATCTGGGTGATAGTTGACAGATTGACAAAATCCGCTCATTTCCTAGCTATGAAGGCTACCGACTCGCTTAGTGCCTTAGCAAATATGTATGTTAAGGAGATTGTGAGGTTACATGGAGTCCCAGTGAGCATAGTTTCGGACAGGGATTCTCGGTTTACTTCCCGTTTCTGGGAACACTTCCAAGATGCCTTGGGAACTAAACTAAGCTTTAGCACAGCCTTCCATCCTCAAACCGATGGGCAATCAGAGAGGACTATTCAGACACTTGAGGACATGTTGAGGGCATGTGTTATGGATTTTCGAGGCTCATGGGATGATCATCTGGCACTAGCGGAGTTTGCATATAACAACAGCTTTCACTCTAGTATTGGGATGGCACCTTACGAGGCATTGTATGGGCGTAGGTGTAGGTCTCCCATTGGCTGGGAAGAGGTAGGTGAAAGAAAGTTATTCACTCCGGAGATTGTAGAGAAAGCTTCCGAAGATGTGAGATTGATATGTGATAGACTGAGGATAGCCCAAAGTAGACAGAAAAGCTATGCCGACTGTCGAAGGAGGCCTTTAGAGTTCCAAGTGGGTGATAAAGTGTTCTTGAAAATCTCCCCGTCTAAAGGCATAATGAGATTTGGCAAGAAAGGGAAGTTGAGTCCTCGATACATTGGTCCGTTTGAGATATTGGAGAGAGTGGGTGACGTAGCATATCGACTAGCATTACCCCCGGAGCTATCGGGTGTGCATAACGTCTTTCATGTGTCGATGCTACGGAAATATCATCCGGACCCATCTCATGTGATCGAGTATGAGCCACTGGAGATTAGAGAGGACTTAAGCTATGTCGAGAGACCAATTCGGATCTTAGACAGGAAAGATAAGATATTGAGGTCTAAGACAATCCCTTTAGTCAAAATGCTTTGGCAGCACCACTCTTCAGAGGAAGCCACATGGGAGTTGGAAAGCTTAATGAGAGAGAAGTACCCTCACCTATTTCAGCTTGACACGAAAAATTTGGGGGACCAAATTTCCTAAGGTGGGGAGGATGTAAAAACTACAAATTTTGTACCATGTTAGTAAATAAATAAGAGACACATACAAGCTTGGTACCATGATGCACCTTGTAGTTAGTAATATCTCAAGTAATGAAAATGAAATTGGCAAGTTTGGTGAATTTGACAACAAAAGATCCTTGAGATAAAATTAGAAATCTTATAAGAGTTCAAAAAAAAAAATTTATATGAGAACAAATAAGTGCTTGTATTCCATAATATAGAAGTGTAATTATTTTAAAGGAAATAAGGACACAAGTATACTAAAAGAAATGTAGTATACTTGAATATTAAAATAGTTAGAATAAAATAAACAAGGGAATAAATATATGTATATATATGTATGGAATATATATATATATATATATATATATATGATATAAAAGAATGTCATTATAAAATAAAATAAAATAGATGAAACAAAATATGTTAAACACATATATAAGATGTTAACAAAAAAATAAATAAATAAATAAATAAATAAAAAACACATAAATAAATGAATAAACCATATAGTAATATTAACAATATAAAAGGAAATAAACAATAAAATAAAGTGGAGTTGATGGAAACTTTCCATCAAACTTCCAATCCCGTCAGACAACTCCCACTCTTTCATTTTTACTGCAGTTGAGAAATACTTCTTTTTACTCTTTCTCATTCTTCCAGCCGGCCCCCACTTCATTCTTTTCTTTCGGTCAAAAAAGGGGTTGCCACTGTTACCCTATCCTTCTCAGCCCATCTCCTGCAGATCGTTCCTATTTGTTTCCTTACCTGCCATTCGACCATCATGCCATTGAAGGAACATTGAAGACCAAAGCTGCATCAAGCAACAGGAACTGACGCACCAGATGAAGAAAAATACTGCAGCAACAAGGTGAACACCAAATGGATTTTAGGAATGTCGTGAGGGTGCATTTGCAGACTTGAGAACAAGAGCCAAAAGGAGGCTGTGCATGGCATTTACAGGTCAAGTATAAGGCAGTAGCAAGGGCTGTACTGGTGGTGTCTCGAACTGAAAATGGAAAAGGAATGGGCTGCGAATTTTATGAGTTAGGTTAGGGTTTAAGAAGACTGGACAGGGGAGGCCTTGTTGGCTGGAATTGTAGTTGAAAAAGAACACTAAAAGGAGGGTTTTATAGTGGCAGAATGTGGACAGCTTAGTGGAGCCGTGTGTGGACTGAAAAACTTAGGTTTTTGGAGGAAATGTGTAGCCTCCGCCCTTCCTTCGTGAACAGTCAGATGTGAAACTGAAAGGGAAAAACCTCCGGCTGGAAATGGTGGCTAAGCAAGGCGTGAGGGTGGCCACTCGTGAGGGGTCTTCCAAGGGCAGTCCAAAGCTGCCATAGGAGGGTGTTCTACACCAAGTTGCTGGAAATGCAAGGTAACCGAAATAACAGGAAAATAAAAGAAAAAAAAAAGAAAGGAATAAAAGAAAAAGGAAATGAATTAAAATATATATGTAGTACATATATATATATATATAGATATGTATATATATATATATATATATAGATGTAGGAAAGTAAGGGAATTGAAATTGGAAATTTATACCATGTAAATGCTATGTATTTAAATATATTATTTACTTGGAAACAAGTAGGAAACAAGAGAAAGAAACAAAATGAAAAAAAAAAATATAAGTAAAGAGTCATTAAATCGAATAAGTAATGTTTGGCGAGACACATAAAGAAATTTAATTCCTCGCCAAAGAAATGAGTTGGAATAGTTAGATTCTAAGATATACAATTGATATATGATCAAGACGTAATTAAGACATGTTATTGAAACATCATTTGATTTAATTGTAGTGAATTTGGAGCGGTGTAGGAGTTTAGCTTGAGTTGAGGATCGAGGAAAGGTAACCTACCAAGCATCGAGGTAAGTGGGTTAAATAAATCTTACTAGTATCATCTCGTAAGAGATGAAAGAATCCTCATTAAATAACTAATTAAATTTATATAGAATTTTAGGTTGGACATTACGATTAAGTCAAATAGAGTACGTATGGTAAGATTTTGAATTGGACATCATGCGCTTGTGAAATATACTTATTTGAAAAGTGAGCTTGTTGTGAATTGTGTGATGTGCCATGATTTCCTTATGATTACTGAATATGTCATCGTACTGTTATGTTTCGAATAAGCATATGAGCAAAGACTCGATTTCCGAACCGTGGGAGCCACCTCTAGAGTCCTTCGGGAACTAAGTGCTACACGAGTTTCGATGTACTAAAGGCCATATGAGCAAAGGCTCGATTTCCGAACCGTGGGAGCCACCTCTAGAGTCCTTCGGGAACTAAGTGCTACACGAGTTTCGATGTACTAAAGGCCATATGAGCAAAGGCTCGATTTCCGAACCGTGGGAGCCACCTCTAGAGTCCTTCGGGAACTAAGTGCTACACGAGTTTCGATGTACTAAAGGCCATATGAGCAAAGGCTCGATTTCCGAACCGTGGGAGCCACCTCTAGAGTCTTTCGGGAACTAAGTGCTACACGTGTTTCGATGTAAAGGCCAAACGAGCAAAGACTCGAGTTCCGAACCGTGGGAGCCACCTCTAGAGTCCTTCGGGAACTAAGTGCTACACGTGTTTCGATGTAAAGGCCAAACGAGCAAAGACTCGAGTTCCGAACCGTGGGAGCCACCTCTAGAGTCCTTCGGGAACTAAGTGCTACACGAGTTCCGACGAAATATAAGAAATCGTGGAATATTGCGATGTTAAGTAAGGGATTGTAATTCCTGAATGAGATGAATGTCGAAGGATGAAATGGATCTGAGGCATATGACATACGAAGTGTGTGATTATTGAATTATATTTGTACATGCCATTTGAATATGTACTACTTGAATGTTTGTTTCTTTCGATTATTGGATTATGTTATATGTGCCATTTGAATATGTACTACTTGAATGTTTGTTTCTTTCGATTATTGGATTATGTTATATGTGCCATTTAAATATGAGCTTCTTGAATGTTGGTTCTTCCACATATAATCATACTGATAAAGAGAATGATATCTTGTGAAATCAAGGATGAAATGTAAGCATGAACAAGTTTATTACATTTGTGCACTTACGGAATGATAATAAACCTTAGTATAATCCATACATGCTAATTTACAATAACTCAAGCATGTATGATCGTGTTTTACGATATGAGCCTAGTATGTTTTATTTAAACTACTTACTGAGCCGTGGATTGCTCACCCCTAAATTTAACATCTACAGATCATACGAGTTGATAGCCGGCTCAGGCTTCGCGCAAGCTCCCGAGAAACCGTACCTAGTAGTGGTACCCATTTGCGTTCTCCGGAACTAGCATTTTGTATTTTGAGGTATACTGCTAGTATATCATTTTGATAATCATGTGTACGTTAAATTTCACAGTACTAGGAAAGTATATGGGATGTAACTTTGGATCGCACTAGATGACTATGTGAGCCTAGGTCGTTATCGAGTCCGATCCGGGTCCTAATGCATGTTTTGAATTATATATAATGTGGTAGATACGAACTTAGTAATAATGCAACTCTTGAGATCCTTGAATTACATGATTGCATGAAACTGTGGAGAAACACCAGCTGCTGTGTTATGAGATTTAAAATGTGTTTTAGTGCAGGAAACTATACCTGGGGAAATTGATAAAATACAAAGGGGAGGTTTTCGACCTGTTTCTTTTGGGAATAGTAAAATAAGACGAAAATCGTAAGAAAAACCTCTTTGAGAAACGTGACATAGCTCGAGAAATAATATGAGTTAGATAGGATTGGATTTTAGATACTACACTAACACCGAATACAAACCGTAAGTAAAGAAAAAAAAATGTTTCGAAATTTTCATAAGAAATCAAGTAAGTGTTAAGTGGGCGTCATTGGCCTTCGGGTCGTGACAACGTAAGTAAGAAATGGTTTGGGAACCTTTTTGAGCTTTTAGAAATGTACACCCAGCATGTAAAGGACCTTATGAAACCAGCTTTAGGTAGAGCCATGCCCAAATTCCGTAGAGATTACCCTAAAATTAGGACACGAAGGAACATATTCGACCCCTTTTCTCATATTTATAATAAAAATACTATTGATTTTGGCTTAAATTGTATATAATTTAAGTCTTTGATTTTTTTTTAAAAAGAATTTTTGTAAAATAAAAATAAAAAAATATATTTTGTCTTTATAAAAGATCTTTTAAAAAAATTCACTTTTTTTTTGAAAAAATAAAGATGTGTGATAAAAGTAATAGAACAAATATGTAACTTTTCTTTTAAAAATGCGAATAATTCTTCATTCTTTATTTTTTTAAGGAGGAATTTTTTTGAAAATAGGTACATAAAATAGGAACTAATAAAAATATGTTCTCCAAAGCAAGAAAAAAAAGGAGGTTTCTACATTTTTGCTATAAGAGGTTTTTGTATCTACAAGAGCAACAAGAAAGTTTTAGTTTCTTCCACCATTTTAAAAAAAAATGAAAATGATAAAAAAGGATCATAAACTATTCTTTTTATAAAAATGAAATAATTTGTAAAAAAAAAAAGGTTGAGAAAAATAAGATTTTTGTTTCCCTTACTAAAAATAATAAGAAGAAATTTAATTAAGTCTTTTGTTTTAATTCATATTTTTTTTTCATTCCTCATTATTCTTGTAAAAGAATTTCTTGAGACAAAATCAGGAAAAAGGAAAATAAAAGGGACTAAGAGAGAAAGGTATTCATTTTTTTTCTTCCAAAATAAAAGAATGGATAAAAGAAACTTTTTTATTCTTTGTAGAGTCAAAACAAATAATTAAGACTGAAGGAGAGTCAACAAGATTTTTTTTTCTTTTTTTCCTTTGAAGAATTTTCAAATAAATTATATGATGTAAAATAAAGATGAGGACAAAATAGTGTTGGATGGCAAGGTTAGGTTAACAAATGTGGAAATGGTTTAAAAAAAATTTTGAAAAAAATTAATTTGAAAGGAAATTAAAAAATTAAAAGTTGATAAGAATGGTCTTTTGATTTTAATTCATGGACTCTTAATCCATTTTTTTTTTTGCTTGCTCATTTTAATGTTACATATATAGAAATGTTATTGTCATGGCATTGTACATTAAAAAAAAATCATTTTTCTTAAGCACATTTGCACCTCATAATATTTTTTATTTTGTATCATTCAATTCATCAGTCATCAATGTGTTTATATATTCGTTAACATGTCATGTGCATTTTGTCATCATGTAATTTAGGTGATTTAAAAAAAAAAAACACAATCTTCGTTTTATTTGCATTTAGCATATATTCCATTTCATGCAAATATGTTTCGTAATTCATCCCATTCTATCATATCTCATGCATTTTACATCGCATTTCAAAGTGGAAGAAATTCTTTCTGATTTTTATGAAAAAGGAAACTTTTTGGAACATTTTGTGGGGCATAAAATGATTCTTTGATTTTTTTACCTTGTCATTTCTACATGTTTCAGATTTGATTTTCCTAGTTGATATGTGAAGTTGGCAAATATGAGGGAATTTTCAACAAGAATTTTTGTATATTTTACTTTGTTATGCCATTAATTGTTGTAAATAGATTTTTTGAAAATATAGTAGAAAATTTTTCATGTACATTTTTTATTTTAATTTGTCATTGTATTTGATATATATAAATGGCATTGATTGATTCTTTTTGTAAAGAAATCACAATTTTTAATATATATATATATATATATATATATATATATATATAAAATGATTCAAATAAAGCCTTACATGACTAAACCAAATGATCAAAGAAGTTGAACAAAATGACAAAATAAAAAAACTTTGAAGAGAGTTTTGAAAAATTAGTGATTATTATCAGAAAAATTTATCTCATCAATTACCTTCTTCAATTGTTTCCATGCCCTAAATCTCTTATAAAGCCTTCATGCATTTGAGGAGGATAAGTGCAAACTTCATGATCCATGTTTACTAGGTCACAATATACCATCAAAGTGTAATGACCTTTACCTAGGCAATGAACAATGAAATTATCAATTTGATAAAATTCATTTTTGGATTCCTTGAAAAATCAAGCATGATACTCTTTTAAAATTTGAATTTTGATAATTTGATATGTGTCAAAACTATGCTAGAAACCACTCCTTTCTATCAATGGCCACAGGAGCGTCATACTTGTCAGAATTACCCGAATCTGTTTGAAAAACCACAAACCATGAGATTCCTTAGGCCATTTCTGAATCTTTGATTCATTTATGTGACTGAAACCAAAATTGAGGAGGACAAACTACCATACCCTTAACTTGCCCAAATAATGCAATACCTTTTTCCTCTCTCGGTAAAAACACTATGAGCAACCCAAAGTTAAAAATGCCAATTCTAACAATTTTCACTAGCTTGTGGGCATTTTGTAGCAATGTTTTGTTGCCGCATGAGTTGTAAAAAAAAAGCAAAAAAATGAAAAAAAAAAAATGAAATGAAAAAATGAAAAAGAAAAATCGATTGTGACATCATGCACTCAGGATATTTGAATGATTCCAAATAACACAAAAAAGAGAAAGAGAGAGAAGAAGAAGAAGAAGAAGAAGAAGAAGAATAAGGAACCAAAATTTGAAAATATCCAAGAAATTCCATCTTGAAAAACCAAAAAAACAACAGAAAGATAAATATTTAACTTTTTTGACTCAAGGAAATTTTTGTCAATTTAAGTGACCATGTTTGAAATGACAAATGGCCATTTTTCATCATCCTTTTCACAAATCTGAAGTTTATCCATTTGCTACCCTCTTTGAGTCTTATAAATTCTTTCTAAATAAACCTTAAGCAAGGATCACTCTCCTCATTAGGGGGGTATATATAGAAAGAGACTTTTTCTAAGAGTTTGAATGACCAGTCCCAATTTTAGGTTGAAAAGGTTTATCATGTTAAGGGGCAAATGTGAGATGAATTAACTACAAAATTTTGACCTCACTCCATTTGAAGTAAAAAAATGCAAAATAAAAAAAGAGGAAAAAGAAATTGCAAAAAGAAAAAAAGAAAAAAGAAAAGAAAATAAAATGAAGGTGTGGTGAAATAAAAAAGATAAGGACAAATGTCGAGTTAAGCCTTCAAATGATATTAAATGATCCTTGGTTACCACCCTTAAACACATTTTGGGCCTTATTATCCATTCTTTCAGAACCTCAAACTCGAGCCTACATTACGTACTTTGAAAAGTCCATTCCGATCAAACGTGGATACTTAAACGTGAGAGATTTTTTCTTGATGAATTATCATAATCAATGAGGCACTTAGCTCATTTCTCAACCAAGATTATCCTTCAAGAATCTTCACAACCAATTTTGGATGAATTTTGAATTCTTAAGTGCATGATGGAACAATAAAAAAAAAAGAAAAAAGGAAAAATATGAATGAGGCTTTAGGGTGAAAACTCCAAAAAGGGCAGTCTATAGCAAAAGTAAAAAACCTTTTGAGGCCATTCACGATAATGTCAAGGTCAAATAAGAAATGACATTACGAAATAATTTTGATGAGACCTATAAGCATCTGTGACCCTTAAGAAAACCAAGAATGTCCACTTTGATGATCCATTGAAGGGGTTGATATAGAATTTTGAACCTTCTCTACATTCCCAAATAACTCAACAAAAGCCTGGTCCATTATGGCTAGTTTTGACAACTATCAAAATACATAATTTGAAAATTAAAAGAGTGTCAAATTTTGTCTGCATTTCAAGATAAACCATTTTTGCAAAACCATGATTTGCAAGGAATTTTTTTTTCTTTTTTGAAAAACTCATGTTTTATTTGTGAGCCTAAATGAAGGAATATTCATCTCTTTTTCTACCAAGTTGTAAGGCTTACTTGCCAAACCAAAATATTGATGTGTAAAACCACCTGATTCATTTGATGAGAATAAATTCCTATTCCCTCCACATCCACCCAAATAGTGATCACCAATCTTTAAGAGACTGAAATGTCATAATTCTTTGTTGTATTTGTGTTTAACTTTCTTTGGTCATAGTTTGTGGGGCAATCTTGTACAATTAAAAAGTTTTAGGCTAGATAGATATTTTTCAAAAATGAAAACCGTTTATTTTTTGAATATGAAAATGGGAAGGATGCTTGAGGCAATTTTGTTTGAAAATTTTTTGATTGCTACTTAAATTTTGATAGTGTTTTAGGCAAAATGAGAGAGAATTCAACAATTATTATGAGGTAGGGATATTTTATGCCATTTTGGGGCAACCGTGATTGAGGAAGTTTTGATGGTGTTTCCAAAAGAAAATAAAAAGAATTTGATAATTATGGTGGGGTAAAGAACTTCTTGTGCCTTCTTGGGGCAATTCTTATTAAGGAAAATTTTGATGGTGTTTTAAAATAATAATAAAAAGGAATGTGATGATTAGGGCAACTCCTGAACAAGAATAGAACTTCACGAAATAAAGAATTTTGCTGACAAAGGGATCAAATAGAAAATTCTTGATCATTGTGTTTGAATCTTTATAGTGCAAATTGGCATTTTCTTGACATGTGATTTTGCATTTAGACAAAAGTTGTTTGCATTGGCATCACAATAGCTAATCATTCATTGAAATAAAATTGCATTTGCATCTTCAATCATTGCATTTGTCAATGTTGATTAAAAAAAAAAGAGAGAAATGGAGGATAGAAGTTTTGTGAATGAGAAAATAAAATTGAAAAAGAAAAAGAAAAATTTGTGTGAAAGAGAGGAGGAAAGAAATAATAAACAAGTTTCTTTTTGAAAATGACAAGAATATGAAGATGTAGCTCGAAAAGCAAAAAAAAAAAGAGATACTTTTTTAGAGAACAAAAGAAAAAGCAAGAAGAACAAAAGTCAAACAAAAAAAGAGAAAATGAGATGAGTTTAGAGGAATTTTGAGAATATGAGAGATAAAATGGAAAGTTTCAAAATTTTGACAATTTGAAAAAAAAAAACTTGAGATGAGATGGTAAAGAATTGTTAAAGAGAATCAAGAATCTTCGGAAAATAGTTACATATTTGATATTGGATAAAAGTTTAAGCCCAGTAAAGTTGGCACATAAGATGAAAATTTAAGCCTAATGTAGCTGGCACCTAGATGAGGTTTAAGCCCGATGTAGTTGGCACCGTTATGTGGTATTAAGCCCAGCGAAATCGGCACATAATGAGACGAAATTGTTAAGCCCAGTAAAGTAGGCACCCAAGATGAAAATTTAAGCCCAATGTAGCTGGCACCAAGATGAGGTTTAAGCCCGATGTAGTTGGCACTGTTGTGTGGTATTAAGCCCAACGAAATCGGCACATTATGTGATGAAAATTTTCGAACAAAATTTCAAATGTCAATCTCTAAGTTAAATTTTTGGATGTGAAATTAAAATTCTGGATGTGAATCTCCAAGTTAAAATTCCGGATGTGAATCTCCAAATCAAATCTCTGGATGTGAATCTCCAAGTTAAAATTCTGGATGTGAATCTCTGAATCAAATCTTTGGATGTGAATCTACAAGTTAAAATTTTGGATGTGAATCTCCAAATCAAATCTTTGGATGTGAATCTCCGAATCAAATTTTTGGATGTGAAACTCTAAGTTAAAATTCTGGATGTGAATCTCCAAATTAAAATTCTGGATGTAAATCTCCAAGTTAAAATTTCGAATTTGAATCTTCGAATCAAAATCTTTGGATGTGAATCTCCGAATTAAATCTTTGGATGTGAATCTCCAAATCAAAATCCAATTTCTGGATGTGAATCTCCAAGTTAAAATTCTGGATGTGAATCTCCAAATCAAATATTTGGATGTGAATCTCCAAACCAAATCAAAATTTCAAATCTTTGGATGTGAACCTTCAAATTAAAATTTTGGATGTGAATCTCCAAGTTAAAATTTCGAATGTGAATCTCCGAATTAAATCTTCGGATGTTAATCTCCGAATTAAATCTTTGGATGTGAATCTCCAAATCAAAATCAAATTTCTGGATGTGAATCTCCAAGTTAAAATTCCGAATGTGAATCTCCAAATCAAATCTTTGGATGTGAATCTCCAAACCAAATCAAAATTTCAAATCTTTGGATGTGAACCTCCAAATTAAAATTCAAGATGTGAATCTCCAAGTTAAAATTTCGGATGTGAATCTCCGAATTAAATCTTCGGATGTGAATCTCCAAATCAAAATCAAATTTCTGGATGTGAATCTCCAAGTTAAAATTCCGGATGTGAATCTCCAAATAAAATCTTTGGATGTGAATCTCCAAAGCAAATCAAAATTTCAAATCTTTGGATGTGAACCTCCAAATTAAAATTCTGGATGTGAATCTCCAAGTTAAAATTTCGGATATGAATCTCCGAATCAAATCTTTGGACGTGAATCTCCAAACCAAATCAAAATTTCAAATCTTTGGATGTGAATCTCCAAATCAAAATTTCAAAAGTTCGAATGTGAATCTTCGAGTTCAAATTTTGGGTGTGAATCCCCAAGTTAAAATTTTGGTTGTGAATCCCCAAGTCAAATTTTTGGATGTGAATCTCCGAATCAAATCTTCGGATGTGAATTCCCCAACAAATTTCTAGAAGTGAATTCCTAGACCTTTCGGATGTGAATTCTCGAAATGAAATTTTAGATCTTCGGATGTGAATCCCCGAAACAGAACCTTCGGATGTGAATTCCCGAAATGAAATTTTCTAGAAGTGAATTCCCAAAATAGAAATTTTCTAAACCAGAATCCTTAAATTATTGGAAGTGAATTCCCGATATAAGTCTAAGTTCAAAAAAAAAGGAAAAAAGAAGAAAAAAAAAGAGAGAAAAAAGAAAGAAAAAGAAAAAAATTTAAAGTTTCAAGGCCTCTGCTGCAAGAGGAACGCTTTTCGAGAAAGAATTTTAAAGTTTCAAGGCATCTGCTGCAAGAAGAGCACTTTTCAAGAAAGGAATTTAAAGTTTCATTGCCTCTGCTGCAAGAGGAGCACATTTCAAAAAAAAAATTTAAAGTTTCAAGGCCTCTGCTGCAAGATGAGCATTTCAGAAAATTTTTTTTTTAAAGTCTCACTGCCTCTGCTCAAGAGGAGCTCATTTCAGAAGAAAAATTTAAAGTTTCATTGCCTCTGCTGTAAGAGGAGCACATTTTAGAAAAATTTTTTAAAGTTTCATTGCCTCTGCTGCAAGAGGAGCACATTTCAAAAAAAAATTTAAGTTTCATTGCCTCTGCTGCAAGAGGAGCACATTTTTAGAAAAATTTAAAGTTTCATTTCCTCTACTGCAAGAGGAGCGTATTTCAGGAAAAATTTAAAGTTTCATTACCTCTACTGCAAGAGGAGCCCATTTCAGGAAGGAATTTAAATTTTCATTGCCTCTGCTGCAAGAGGAGCACATTTTAGGAAAAAATTTAAAGTTTCATTGCCTCTGCTACAAGAGGAGCACATTTCAAAAAAATAAAAATGAAAAAATAATAAAAAATTTTTCAATGCCTCTGTTGTAAGAGGAGCACGTTTCAAAAAAAAAAAACAAACAAAAACAAAAGATTAGGTCATGAGTCGGATAAAATTATTGTCTATTTTCTTTGCTTTTTCCTGATTCTCGCAATGAACAAAGAGGGGCAGTTGTAGACACCTATTTTGTCCGGATTTACAAATTATTTTGATAAATTTGATACTTATTAATATTATTATTATTATTATTATTATACCTATTCCATTTTAATTTTAATTTAATTTAATTTAATTTAATTTTTATTATTATTTTATTTTATTTTATTTGTTTTTATTTTTATTTGGTTCCATCAGCATTGATTGGGGTTCAGTACCCCATACTCGTCGGCCTCCACCATTGCCCATCTCCCTAGGCCGTCCCATCTCTGCCGGTCACCAACTCTGTCACCCCATCCCATCTACACCAAACCTTATGCAGACTTCCCTCTAAAAACACATCATTTGGCCACTGCTAAAGAGAGAGGGGGTCAGCCATTTTGCTCCTCTTCTTGCTCGACACCAAAGAAAGCCACCTCAGCACCACCACAAACACCCTTCGACCACCATTTCACTCGGACCCGACCTCACCATCACTCGGCCTCACTGCCTCACCATCGAGCCTTACCCGAAACAATCCCACTGTCACCCAACCATTCGGCCACCACCACCGAAACCCCTAAATGCCATCACCAAAACCACAAAAAACCCCAAAACCGAAACCCTTAGGATCTCAGATCTAAAGCCCCGACCCTGAAAAATAAATTCCTGAATACCTGCAAGCAAGAAAAATCACAACAATCCACAAAACTAAGAATAGCAGAACCATCAACACAAAAAAAAAAACAAAAAAACAAAAAAAAAAAAAAAGGCAAAAGGTTTCGGTTTAAGGGTTTCAAAGCCCTTTGGGCTGCAAAATTTAGAGGAGTTGCCAAGGAGGAGGGGAAGGTTGAACCACACAGTGGCGAAAAGTGTTTTGGGGTTTTGAACCGAGGACCTCTTTTGTAGTTCTACGAATTAGGGCCAGTTTTTGTGGAAGTTAAGGCTAGAATCGGAAAGAGGGAGGCGAGTAGAAGAGGAAAGTGGTGAACTTTTTAGGGTTCGGCCACCAGTGGTGGCTTCCAGCGAACAGCGAACCCAGCGGCGGCCGGGAATCGCCTGGCCGAGAGCCTTCAAAGGCTTGGGATTTTTTTTGTAAAGGAAAGAAGAAATAAAAAAAGATAGGTTTTTATAGTAAAAAAAAAAGAAAAGGAATACCTGTGCGTGGACACAACCCGACCCGAGGATTCGCTCACCCGACCCGACACCGCCATTTGCTCACGACCCACGTGCACCCCCGACCCGACTCTGCAATCCGACTCCGCGACCCACTTTCGCTGGCAGATTTGGGCTTTGCTGTTTGGGCTCAGATTTTGGATTCTTTAGAAGGCTTTTTGGGTTTTGAACCCAAATTATTAGGGTATAATTTCTTTTTCCTATTTATTTTATTATGCCACTCATTTATTTAATTACTTTGCTTTCATATCAATGTTAATTAATATATTTTAATAATTTGTTTTAAAAAATAATAATAATAAAATTAAAATATTAGTTAATATAATTTGAGAATACGAAGATATATAATTTATTTTATTGTTAAAAAATATATATTTAAAAAATAAAAAAATATGTTAAATAAAAATAGAAATCCATGTGTACCATATGTTATTTATTTGCATCATGTGCACAAATATTAATTTCAAAATAAACGAAATTCGTCCGATGATGGGATGTCATGAAATCACAAGTAGTGATTTCTTAACTGATCCCTAGGTGAGAAGAGTCTACTAAATGTTATCAGAGTATTGGGATATTTAGTATGGTTTTTCAATAATTTAAATTTTTATTAAAAATGAAAATAAATAATTTATTTTTTTATAAAAAACATAGAAAAATAAATAATGAAATTTAATAAATAATACCTTCCGATGATGAGATTTTATAGAACTCACAAATAGTGATTCTTAAGAAATCTCTAGGTGAGGAAATTATCCGAAATGCTACCAGAGTATTGAGGTACTTCGGAATAATTTTCAATACAAAAGATTTTCACTTATTTCAAATAAAAAAATAAAATTTAAATGTTTCAAAATTAATACAAATAAAAAATGATTTTAAAATAAATGGAGTTCTTTTTAAATGTTAAATTAAGACCATTTCATTAAAATCAAAGGATAACACATGACTATTGTGGTACCGTTTTTAACGGGCGTTGTGGGGGTGCTAATCCTTCCCCACGCGTAACCGTACTCCCGAACCCAATTTTTGTTTTCGCAGGCCAAAAATTATCTTTTTAATAAAACTTAATTAATTTTGGGATTTTGTTAAAAAGATAAATGTTTTTAGGTAGCCAATCACACCTAACAAAAAAGATTGGTGGCGACTCCCTCTTGTTTTTAAATGGTTTCAAAATCGTCGAGTGCGAAACCGTTACAACAATAATTATGCATGTAAACGATGCAAGTATGCATAACTGACACATGCCTATACAATATCATTTCATTTTCGATTCTATACCATTCTTATAATTCCAAATCCAATACAATTCATAACGTCCAATCGTTAATCCTATATAATCATCAACCAATCCTAAAGATTTCCTTTCATTCAATATTAGTTAACCATTTTAATTTGTCAAAACTTAAAATCTATTCAATCATTTTGATGCTTTCCATTTTCAAACACTGTACTTTAAAATCTTTTAGTACTTCATAAACTTTCAACCATGTAACACAATTCAACACATTCAAAATGTATACATTTAAATCAATACCAATCATTTCGATCCAAAGTCTCATTCTAAAATCATCATTCACTACCAAAATCCAACGATTCCAAAACGATCATTAGACATTAAAGCCTTTTAAAGTCCTTTAACCTATGTAAATCATTACTTTACCTAACATTTTCTCAAGCCAAACAATTTTGACTTAGGGTAGTTGACCGCTCTTTTGAGACAGTCGGCTGCCATACATTTCTCTATTTTTCAAATTAACATTTCACAATATTTGAGGCTGACTATACCATGGTTAGTCAACTGATTACTTAGGCAATCGACTGGTTTTTAGACAGAAAGTTTCTGGGTAAAAAGTGCTCGCTGGCCTTCATGATGGTCGATTATTCTTTAGATAGTAAGTTTCTAGGTAAGGAGTAGTCGACTGGTCTTTAAGGTAGTCGGCTGGTCTTTAAGGCAGTAAGTGTCTGGGCAGTTAACTGCTCCCTTGGGCAGTCAATTGCTCCTAGATAGAGTACTATCTAGGAGTTAAAAACTCATTTTCAAAACCTCCTATATATTTAAACATAGTTTAATATACCAAAATTCAACCATAACTCAATACAAACATGATATCCCTACATTCCTTTACACATATCCCTTACTAAGCAATCGCGATTTCGCGACAGTAGTCTCTTTACAACCAATCTACAATGAGCAAGCTTAGATGCCCAATTTGTTTCAAAGCTACAGAGATCAATTCAAGCACAGTGTTTTAGATCAGACTTCATATTCATGCTTACAAACTCATAACTATCACATATATCCAATTGGATCAAAACTGAATTTTCTCTCTCTTACCTTCTCTTGGCCAAAATTTTGAGCTTGCTTTTTCACCGTCCAAATGGTCACTCCAACACACCATGCCACAGTATGTTGTAGAGCTCGTCAAGCTGAACAACTTTCATTTAGGTCACTTTTCAGTTTGGAGTGGTTACACAAGATTTTTACAAGCTTTCTCTCTCTATAAGTGTGAAACCATAAGCTTTCTCTCTCCTTCCTTACTAAGGCGACACACATATATGGCGAGGACGAGATTTTTGACTTAAAATATCTCATATATATTTTAAATATCTTTAATGGTAAATTACCATTTTGCCTTTACACATTTCATTAATTCCCTTTATGTCCCAACTATTTTAATATTCATTTAAATATTCAATTTAACTTCAAACTGTTTTTATTTCAATGCCAAATATATCTAGTTGACATAATTCAGTCAAAACATTAACTTTTATAAAGGTTTGACTTGTCATTTTGGTGAAATTACCAAAATAGCCCTAATTGTTATTTGCGTAGTTCTTGGCCTTTTCTTGTGATTCAATCTACAGATTGGAACTAAATGAGACATCTTCACACAAGGATTCATCTATGATAGTCTATGGATCAAAAGTCAAACTACGTTGACTAATATTCATGAATATTTTTTCGACCAATGGACACTATGTTGCACATTTCCCAAAACATGCATAAAAGGTGAAATTTTGAGATGCAGATTCTTACCATCTCATTATTTTGCTCCAAATATCAGTACTCTAAAGTTTCACTCCAATCTAGAATGTAGAAATCCTAATGGGGCACACATCTAATTTTCTTTAACATAATCGCTATATAGAAATATTAGCGATTAACTCTTGCTTTTCGATTTCCATATTGAATAACTTATATTGGTTATTGGGAAAATGAGGTTCTCACACTCTTCCTTCCATGAAGAATTTGGTTCTCCAAATTCAACACAAGTACTTTGATAGTTCGATCTCCTATCCATTCATATCACTACTATGCTTTATCACTTTTCGATGGACATTTGTTCTTAACAATCAATCCTTCCTTTCATTCCTATCAGTCATTCTGTACGCTGTCTATACTATTTATTAGCAATTCTCTTTCATCTGTCAATCTTTGTCAATTTCCATATCAATCATATCTTATACGATCATTTTATTAACTTCGAAACAAAACATATCTCTATTAACCATTTTCCATCATTCAAAAACTATCTTGGAAATACTTCTATACAATATCTACATCAGTCAGTCAAAATTCAATCACATATTCCAATCAATCATCAATTTCCTATGCAAAACAAACATTTCCATACATATCATTACTATACTCTAACACCTTTTAATCAAGGTCAAGTCTTGACAATCAATCATTCTGCCCACTCTTATCAATCTCATAATGCCTATACTACTCATTAATTATCCACTTTCATCTTTCAATCATTACTTGTTTCCGTATTAATAATTACCTACTTAGGGTATAGTTATACTATCACTTTAAAGCAACATATCTCTATCAATCTTTTCTGTCATTTGATATCTATCTCCACAATATTTTAAAACGATAACAGTCTTAGTTATTTAAAATCCTATCATATATTTGAATCAGTTATTAAATTTCTATACAAAACAATCATCTCATTAAATTTTCCAGACTTTATTCACAATTTATATTCAGACAAGTATAGTACTTAAGGGATGTAAACCATTTCTAACCTATAGACACCGACTCACATCAGAATAACTTTACTTTGATACCAACTTTGTCACGTCATTTTCACCAAAAATTAGGGCTAACTTTTTCTTTTTCATTCATTTGGTTGAGCTATGTTTAGTGTCATCAATTCAATGTTAAGCTAAAACTTAGCTAGATCAATATCCAATTATTTAGATTGGTCCCAGTACAATGACTTACAATACACATTTACTGTTATATTCTAATTTCATTTACATCAAGTCATGTACGATTAGTTCATAACTGTACTCAACTAAACCACCTCAAACTATATAAATATCACGTGTCAAACTGTTAACCTCAATATACATTCATTTCTATATTGAAGACTATCATTGACATTTAGACTCTTTTAGTTTACATCCTTTTGACACACTAGAGTATTGTATAATAAAGTTTGAATACATAAAGTAACTATACGATTATACCTCTACAGTACAGTGCCAGAACCTTGAAGGAATTCGACCAAACTCCTTCCTTAACAAGATAGCTACTACAACAGATTATCTATGAGATGGAAGAGGGGGTGAGCTTATGTCCAGTAAAAAATATATATAAAAGAGCAAATACCATACTAACTATATGCACGTATCCTATACATGTTCTTACGATGACAATTTACCATTAATAACATTAGTCTTGAACTCAAAAGGAATAGATACTATGCAACTAACATGCATGTATCCTAACTATATCTCTTATATTTACATTTACTATTGATAACCATAACATGGGACCTGGAAGGAAGGAATTGCTATAACCGTTAGGGATACTAAGTTGAGTAAAGAAGGATGCTTTGAAGCACCTCACTTGTCCTAGTCCCTAGGTCCGAGTATAGGTATCCTAAGTGAACTTACAGAAATTGAATTCATGCATTTTCGAAACAATGGAATTTTAATACAATATTTTTGAAAACCATGAAAATGCAAATGATGCACATTTTATTTCAAACCCATAATTTTGGCTTTCAAACCAGTAACCGTTAAAATGATAAAATCCGATAGAAAGTTTCAATTCCAATCGATAAAAATCACGATGATATTATTCATTAGACAATTTACATTCAAATCGATAATCATATCGTATAAAACTATTCGTTGGAGACAGTCATTAAATCAATATGAATTAATAAACGATAAAATAATATCAATAACATTTCGAAAAATCTTTTCTTTCAAACAATAAAACCATAATCCTAGTACATTCATTTGCATTAAAACATTTCATTTCAATAACTGAGAATCAATAAAACCATATCACAAATACATTTCTTTGCAGTAAAGCACTCCATTTCAAGAAATAAAATTTAATAGAAACATTTCATTTCAATAAAACATTTGATCGAAACAGCTCATTCCAATGCATTTCATTTCAATAAAACACTCAATAGAAACATTTTATTTCAATAAAACATTCAGCGGACATAGTCAACATCCTAATAGAATCATGCAATATTAAGTTCCCAAGTGAGAATAACATTAAGACATATGGCCATAGTCATAGTGGTGTCCATCCAGTGTCATGGAGCTAGTGATACCCTTTGAACTACTAAAGACTTGTGTAGGATCAACAGCAAACAATACACCCCACAATACCATGAAGCAGGTGATATAAAGGTAGCTGTAGACTTGCTCAAGTCTAACAGCAAACATTACATAACATTACATTAGCATGATTACCCAAAGGTAACTGTGGGAGCTAACAATCTCAAAACAATTATGCAACATCCTTTTTACCTAAAATTCGAACCAAAATTTTCTTTTTCATTTACATGGTTGGGCTATGCTTAGTGTATTAGATTCATTGTAAAGCTAAATTTTACATTAGCTAAATCAATATATATTATATTGTTTGTCCTAGTTTAGTTTTTTCTGAATAAGCATGCAATCTCATATAAGCTATATTGATTAACAAAATTCATATCTTTCGAATTAACTTGCACCTCTTGCATGCATCAATACAAGTTGTAAATATAATGTCTACTTCTTTAGATTACATCCCTTTTATCTATATAAGTACTGTAATAAAAGTCTGGATAAAAAAAGATAACTATACAATCATATACCTTCAAGATCGGTACTAAAAGTGTAAGAGCCTCGCCCATCTCACCAGGCCGTCGACGAGCATCCCCTAGGCGTCCTCCTCACCCCAGGTTTGGCTTGACAGCGTGAGTTGGGCGGTCGCCCATCACACACCATTCACGTATTGTCTGCTTTGGTAGTCGCACAACTTACGGCTTTGTCCTAAGGCTCTTGAAGAACTCAGGATTAATGCCTTGAGCGCGTTTGCTGAGGCTCGAACCCTGGCACCCTTAAATATCTGAGCCTTACACTTATGTTACTAGCTGTCAAGGCAAACCTGGGGAGTGTGGGACTCCGAGGGGATGCTCGTCGACGGCCTACTGGAACAGGTGAGGCCTTGACGTTGTAAGAGTAAACCTGGGGAGTGTGGGACATCTAGGGGATGTTCGTCGACTGTCTGGTGAGATGGGCAAGGCTCTTACAACACCAGGCCGTCGGCGAGCATCCCCTAGGCATCCTCCACATGCCCCAAGTTTACTCCTACAATGTCAAGGCCTTGCCTGTTCCAATGGGCCGTCGGCGAGCAAACCCTTGGAGTCCCACACTCCCTAAGTTTGCCTTGATAGCGTGAGCTGGGCAGTTGCCCATCACACACCATTCACGTATTGTCCACATTGGCAGTCGCCCACCTCACGGCTTTGTCCCAAGGTGTCTCAATGGTAACATGACTGTAAGGCTCGGGTACTTAAGGGTGCCAGGGTTCGAGCCTCAGCAAACGCGCTCAAGGCATTAATCTTGAGTTCTTCAGGAGCCTTGGGACAAAGCCGTGAGGTGGGCGACTGCCAAAGTGAACAATACATGAATGGTGTGTGATGGGCGACCGCCCAGCTCATGCTGTAAAGGAAAACCTGGGGCAAGGAGGACGCCTAGGGGATGCTCGCTGACGGCCCACTGGAACGGGCGAGGCCTTGACATTGTAAGAGTAAACCTGGGGTGTGTGGGACGCCTAGGGGATGCTCGCCCATGGCCTGGTGAGATGGACGAGGCTCTTACAATGTCTCGATGGTAACATGAGTGTAAGGCTCGGGTACTTAAGGGTGCTAGGGTTTAGGCCTCAAAAAATGCGCTCAAGGCATTAATCCAGAGTTCTTCAAGAGCCTTGGGACAAAGCCGTAAGGGTAGGGGACCGCCCAGGGCAAACAATACATTGAAAGTGAGTGTTGGGCGACGGCCTACTCTCGCTGTCAAGGCAAACTGGGGTAATGAGGAAGCCTAAAGGATGCTCGTCGACGTCCCACTGGAACGAGTAAGGCCTTGTCGTTGTAAGAGTAAACCTAGGGCGTGTGGAGTAGGGGATGCTCACCGACGGCCTGGTGAGACGAGCGAGGCTCTTACAAAAAGCCTCAAAGGAATAATGTCAGAACTCCTGACGTAGCAAGGCCTACTATAGATAATCTGGAAGGAAGGGTAAGGGGGTGAGCTTACACCCAGTAAAGAATACATATAAAGAGACAGATACCGTAACTATATGCAAGTTTTCTAAATCATATGTTGACTACAAAAATTTAAAGGATAATTCAAAAACAAAGTTTGGAAGTAATTTTCTCTAAGCTCGTTAGGGTTTTACGGCTGAGTTAGAAAGGATACTTTAAAGCACTTCACTTGACCCTTTCTCCTATCACCTAAGCTATAAAGAGTATTGAAGAAATTTATCAAAGAAGGAATTCATGCATTTAGAAAACCAATTCAAATCTAAGTATTGCATCAGAAAATTAAATTTTACAAATAACCATATAATTCTTATAAATCAACCATATTTGGAACATAAATCATATATATTTATATCATAATTCAAAGTCAAAATCATAAATATTTGTAATAAACCATTTTGGGGTTTCCAAATTCAGATATCAAATTTCAGAGTTCATATATAAAATACATACACATACTAATAAATGAAGACATGATAACGACTAAATAAAAATCATATAGTTCAAATATCCCATAAAGGAAGTGCAAATCAAATAGACATATGGCCATAGTCCAAAGGGGTCCTCAGTGAGCACTGATTAGGTGTGAGCACTAGTTATTTTGTATTGTATATGTACAGTTATTCATTTATTTATTAATAAATGATTTATTTGTAAATATTTTATAAATTGTAAGTATACAATGATGTGGGCCCCATTTGGATTTTCGCGCCCAGATGAAATTATGAATGACGGATCAATGTACTGTTGATGTAATGATTATAAGGAAGAAATTTTAGAGACTTGAAATCATTTTATTTTCAATATTTGGAGTTGTTGGCAAACAAATTGAAAAATGACTGATACGTCCCAAGGGTATATTTCTAAATTCCTCTCAAACCAAAATGAATTGGGACAAAGTAAAAGTATCATGTTATTCTACATGAAAAGGAGTTTAAGATAGAGGCCTTGGATTTAATTAAATCGGTGGTTAAATCAAAATTTATGCGATTTACCCGGTAAGGGTAAAATCATAAGTTCTCACAATCCGTGCACCGCGCGTGCATGAAATCACTTCCATTCATCAAAATACATTTAATAAGAATTCTTGATGATTAAATCTGAATTTTTGGAGCACAAGTACTTAGTTTTTACAATGACAAAGCTTAAGGGCAAGCAAAGTTCGAAAAGATTTTAACCATGGGCAAAATCGTAATTAGCTAGTTGTATAGAAATTTCTACATAATTCTTTCCTTTTGGCTGGCCACTATTCACCATCTTCCTCCATGCTCTCTACTCCATTTTTGAAGAAAGAAAAGAAAAGAAAGAAAATCAACCTAAAACTTACGAAATTTCCATTATTTCAACAAAATCAAAATTAGGAAATTGTTCTATTCTCTTCCCTCTATCTACCCACACCATTAACTCATTGAACAAGCAACAAAAAAAGGAGAAAGAACATCTTGAAGCATTCAGCCAAGGTGAGGTTATTGCCATTCCTTATGTTTCTTTTAATTTTAATGGTGCCAAATGATTCCTTTGAGCATGTTAAGCATGTTTCTACCATTAGTTTCAATTAAATCTTGCAAAATTAATTCCCACCATTAATAAGGGTTTCGGCCATGGCATGTGCTTAGGGAATTCTTGAGCTTCCATGCATGAAATGCATGCCAAAATGATGAATGAGTATGGTAGAAAATGAATTAACCATTGAATTGTTGAAAATCATTAAGGAATGGAAGAGGAAGAATTCAGCCATGGTAAGGGGAGAGGGTTTCATGGCTGGTTTTGATGGTTTGAGGATAGATTATGATTGTAGAAATTACAAGGAGTCTGCCGCTATGCTCAGATTTAAATTTCGACGCAAAATGAAGAAGTTACGTTATACTACCGATAGAATTTATACTGCAAAAATATTTGTAGTGTATAATGTGGCTGCATATATATATGAATAATATTTTAAAAATAAGTATGTATTAAGCTAATAATTTTGGTGGAATTATCTGTAGCCCAGGAATAACGAATTGCAAGTGGTGTATCCAAAGAGTTCGGTTATGCTATATAGGTAAGGGATGCGTATGTAAGCTGTAATGATATTTCGAATGCGTAATTATTATGCATAAATTTTATAATAATATTTTTGCAATGAAATGAATTGAAATCTGTGGAATTAAGGTTCTTTGATGTATATGAAACTGTGTTTGAGCTACAAGAGGGCTAGAGTGTTACCAGCTGATATACTGCTAAAATTTTCTGGAATATTTTCTAAAAATATTAGAAAATATTTAATTACATGCTTTGATGATTTCCTTGCCTTGAAAATAAGGAATTTATTATTTTTCATAAAACATGAATATACTGAAAAATATTATTTAAATATTCATGTTACCAATTTTACTGGAAGTGAGAATACAGAATATTCCTTTTACATGTTTTATAGTATATGATATGGTTTATGAGATGAAAAGACAGAAAGTGAATATTTTATAAATTATTTTCCATAAATATTCACTTTATGATTTAATAAAATCCTTTATGGACTGATTGAAGATTTATTGATTTTAATTCTTTCCATAAAGGTGAGATGATTATGAAAATACTATTTTGAGACTGCTAGGCCCCATATCATGCCGATATGTGATATGTAATACGTGATATGTGACATGTGATATGTATTCACTCCCGGTTGACACCTGATCAGTGTTCGACTAAGGACTACCTTAGACTATGGCCATAGATCTGACATGATTATTATTGCCCTACTGGGTATTTTCTCTCTAGTATGATATATTTTGGGTGATGCCTTAGTCTCCACTTTTATGAGATAGGAAATGATATGTGATATAGAAAATGTATTTAAATGAAAAAGTATATGAATATGTTTTTATATGAAAAGGAGAATAAACTCTAAACAATTTTCTGTACTACATGGAGTACCCTACTATTTATGGTTTATACAGTGACATGTGATATGGATTTAAATGAGAAATATGATTTATTTAAAATAATATTTTTTTAAAGAGTATAAGAATATTAGTTTATTTTATTTAAATGCTTTATTTTCATAAAAGCATTATTTTGAAATGAATATGATAAGATATGAGGACTGATAGATTTCAATATCAATATTTACTCTCTATAGTCACTTCTAGATGCCGAACATGAACGATACTCTAAAGTACCTCTTATTACTCCACCCGGTTACCTGGCCGACTGTAGTATCCTTCCTATTTCCGTCCTTAAAGCACCTACAGGAAAATATGAATTTTTACTGCATATAGATTTCAAGATATCTAGTTTTGCATACAATTCTTTTACTGAGTTGTGGTTTGCTCACCCTTTTATTTTAACATCTACAGAGTATTTCCAGTAACTGCATGATTTTCATCCGGGGATTGTTGGCTGCGCATTTAGTGCCCCGAAGCAGCGAGCTTATATCCTAAAGGTATAATCATTTATTTTATATGTTCATACATGTTTTGCGGCTCGCAAATTAAACAGGGGATGTAAACGATAAATAACTTCTTGATATGTAAATATTTATTTAATTATAAATTACAGATTTTAAATAGTTACTGTATAAAGGTAAAAAAAGGAAAGTAAGGCATCGCAGACAGCCCAACCATATAAAATATATGGAAAAGTGGTTAATACTGTATATACAGGATGTGACATCAGGTGTCAACTAGCCTGCTGTAGACTGGATCAAGGTCTCATAGCAAATCAAATTTCAAAGGTCTAATGCTGCAACATCTTATATAATCAATGTCTCAAAACATACGATTTCATAATCCAAAATTCAATTATAGCATTTTCAAGTTTCACAGAGATTCATAAACAATTTAAATTACAAAGTCTTCCAAAATCAAGTAATTATAAGTAGTCATAAATATTTCTAAAATACAATATTTTAGTAATTTCCAAAAATCAAAATTATAAATAGAAATTCAGGAATATTCTAAAATCATATAATTTAATATTGTTCAAAACTAAATTTCATAGGAAATTTCTTTTATTAAAATGTTTCTTAAGTCCTAGCCTAAATCATAGTAACTAGTATATTTTACGAAAATTTGGCAGTGTAACGGTATAAATTTCTAAAACTTCATGCAATGCAAACACAGTTTATAAACCCAAGGTAGTTAATTTAAAATCATTTCAATATCTCCCCATGCATTCCTTATATATATATAAATATATATATATATATATATATATATATATCCCTTACCTCAATCAAGCATAGTCGTAGCCAAATCAAGCAATCCAATAGTCAATGTTCAATAACCAAGCTCGTATAATCCCAGTCAGCAACTTACTCTCAGACTGCAGAAAAGTCATTTAAATATTTTAATTTCCAAAATTACTTTCAGATAATATTATAAATCTTAGAGATCTCTCAAAATTCCTAATAGGGAAGCAATTCGGTCTATTTCCTAACTAGCGCTAAAATTGCAACTGCTACCAAATTATCTCCGTTTTTGAATCCGACTTCACCAATAGTCTTCTACTATTCTATACATTATTTTAGAACCCATTTTGTATCAAATTGGGTATGATTTCATATGCCCCTTCACTTGGCCGAACATGCACACTCTCACTAAACTCCTCATCTTACAAATTTAACACCATACCTAAGTTCTTCACATTCTCTACATTAACATACATTTAAATCTAATCAAATAAGACTTCATACACAAAACTCTAAGTGGCCGAAACCCTATACCCTCCTAAGCATGGATTTGTTTCATTTCAAGCCTATACATACCTTTAAATAACCATAAAACTACTAACTATACAATAAAAATGAAGTGTCTTTCTCTCACCTTTTCTTTGGTCAAAACTTGGAAGAAGATTTTCACCAAGGAAATGGCTTCTCCTAGCTTCCAAACTCTAGTATGGGGTACAGGAAATCAAGATGTACAACTGTGCTTAAAGGTGATCTTGGTTTTGATATTGTTTTCCTAAGGTTTCTCTTAACTTTCTTTTTTTCCTTAAGCTTTGAAAAGAAACCAAAAATGGAAGAAATGGCGTGAATAAGAAGAGTGGCCAGCTAGTGTAGTGGAAGATGGAAATATCTTCATATTTTATCATTTAATGGTTAATGTCATGGGGGTAACTATGCTTGAATAGTTCTTCCTCTTACTTATATTTGCATATATTAAATCCTTATAATTTCCAAACTTAATGTGAGAGAGGATGAAGGGAGAGTGTGCTGCCAGTTGGGTGAGGAAAATAAGTGAAAAATTCATAATTTTAAATAATTTAAACGTACGCGTAGTCAGGTAACTATGCTTAAATAGTTACTCCACTATTTTTTATTTATATATTTCATTTTATTTAATTTATAGTATATTTGTTTTCTTTATTTTTTTATTTATTAATTTCATCATATAATATATATTTATGAGTCAAAATTTGACTTCCTTAAAGAGGTGGCCAACCATGGGTATAAATTTACCAAAACACCCCTTATAACTTCATTTATTCTATTTATGTCCTAACCTTCACAATATTATTTAAACTATTTAATTAGCTTACCAAATATTTTTATTATACTACAAAATATAACTATTTAACATAATGGGGCTCAAACCTTGACTTTTAATGGGGTTTGACTAATCAAAACATGAAATTACTAAAATACCCCTAATAAATTTTTAGGCATTTTCATGTGATTCAGTCTACAACTTGAAACGGAGTAATACATCTTCACACGAGGGTTCAATTATTGTATTTTGTGGGTCTAAAGGTAAATTGTGTTTACCTATATTTAAAATTTACATTTCTCAAGCTAGAGGCAAAATCATCATTTTTCACATTTTTGCCCGTTTTCCAAGACATGCACAAATGAAAGGATTCGCAATGCGAGTACTTACCATTACCATATTTCACCCTAAATGTCTTTATTATGAAATTTGGTATCTCTTTAGACCTTAAAATTCTCAGCGGGACCGACGATTCATTTTCATCCTATATAGCAAAACATAAAAATTCACACACTTATCATTAATTCTTATAATTCAAGTTTCGAATTTAAATATATGAATGAAAGAAATTAGGAATTTCACATTCTCCCTGTGAGAACCATTTATATTGTACTGTACATGTACAAATATTTATTTATTAATTAAATTTTGGTGTATTTTGTAAATTATAAGAAAATAGTGATGTGGGCCCCACTTGAATTTTAATGCCTAGATGTATGTATGATTGAAGAAACAGTGTATGGAAGGTGTAATAATTATATTATGAAAATTTTGAGATTAAAATATCTTAGTCTCATTATTTTGGGAAGTGTGACAAACAAATTAAAAAAATGACCGTTACGTCACGAGGGTATTTTTGTAAATTGCACCCAAACTAAAATGAATTGGGATGAAGTAAAAATATCATGATATTCTACATGAAAGAGAGTTTAAGATAGTGTCAATAGATTTATCAAATCAGTGGTTAAATCGAAAAATTTCGTTGGCGGTCTGTTAGGGGTAATTTCATAATTTCATGCATTCGATGTACTGCGCGTCGACGAAACCACCATAATTCATCAAAATACATTCAATAAGATTTTTTGGTGATGGAGTTCGAAATTTTGGAGTACAATTACATAGTTTTTATGATTACGGAAGCTTAAGGGCAAAATCGTCCAAAATTTTCATAACCAAGGGCATTTTAGTAATTTTACCTATTTCTAGAAGAGTCTTTATAATTCTTCTAAGTTATGGCTGGCACTATTCATCTTCTCACTCCCCCTCACTCACACCACCAGAGAAAGAAGAAAGAAGAAAGAAACAAAAAGCTTCCATTTCTCCTTATACACATACAATCTCACTAACTTGTCTTCAACAAAATTGTTCTATTTTCTCTCCTCTTTCTAACCATACCCATAGATCATAGAAAAAGTGACAAAACAAAGAGAAAGGAGAAAGGAAAGTTTCGGCCAAGGTAAGTACTCCACCATACATTATGCTTTTTTGAATTTTAATGGTGTAGAATGATAGATTTAACTATGCTAAACATGTTGGTAGCATTAGTTTTGATTAAATTAAGCTACATAAAATTTTTCCATTGAAGGGGAGTTTCGGCCTTGAGAAGAACCTAAAGAGAACATGAGTTTTCATGCATGAAAATGATGCTAAATGATGTAATGAGAATGGTTAAGCATGGATATGGAATTAAATTGTTGAAAAACACTAAATTTGGCTAATGGGAGGATTCAGCTACATGAAGGGGATAGGGTTTGGAGCTGCATTTTGATGATTCTAGGGTGCCATTAACTGTAGAAATTACAAGGAGTCTATTGGTTTGCACAAATTTAAAATCCGACTGAAAACGAAGAAGTTGTGTTTTAGTACTGGTAGAAAATATATTGCATAAATATTTGTAGTGTACATTGTGGCTGCAATTAAACATGAAAAGTAGTTTAAAAATAAGTATTAAAAGAGCTAATATTTTTAGTGAAATTATCTACAGCCTGGGAGTATCGGATTTCAATTGGTGCAATCGAGAAGGTCGATTAAGTCAGACAGGTAAAGGATGCGTGTGTAGATTGTTGTGAGACCTGATTATATTATACTGTATACCATGTTTTTGTAAATATTTAATAGTGGAAATAAATTATTTAGTAAAATTAAATAAATATTTAATATGGATCCCACTTTGAATTTTATGGATTTATTGGATTTATGATTGATAATATGGTGTACAAAAGGTGAAATAAATATTACATAATTATTTGGAGGCATAAAAATAATTTTTATGTCATTTGAAATTATTTTGAGAATTTTGGGAAACAAATTGAAAAATCAAAATTCTCAAAATGACGGATACGTCCTGAGGGCATTTTCGTAAATTACGCCCATATTAAAATGAGTTGGGACAATATCATGATAATCTACATGGAAAGGAGAATAACATGGTGTCAAAAGATTTATTGAAAAAGGTGGTTTGATTGGAAAATTTTGCTGGCGATCAAAAAGGGGTAAAATCGTAATTTCTTTTTATTGGTGCACTGCACGGCAACGAAACCACCGCCATGCATTAAAATACATTAAATGTGAATTATTGGTGCTGGAATCATAATTTTTGGAGGTCATTTACACGGTTTTTACTAAATCGGAAGCTTAATGGCAAAACCGTTAAAATTTTAAGTGACTTGGGGCAAAATCGTAATTAGGCCATTTTTGGAATTTTCTGCACAGCTCAGCAGAATTTTAGCTGAAGCTGTCGGCACTATTCATCATCCTCACCAGCCTCCCTCACGACACCAGGAAAGAAGAAAAAGAGAAAGAAAACAAAAACTAAATAAAAACCTATTAAAACATAATTATTTCCACTAACCTATTTCTACAAAAATCATTCTTCTCATCATGCTCTACAAACCCATGCCATTTATTTCATGAAAGAGCAACAAAATCAAGAGGAAAGTGGGCTGGAAAGTGGCGGCAAGACGTACCAAAATTCATGTTTAAAGATTCATTCAATTTTAATGCTTAATTTTGATGTTTCTAAGCATGCCATGTTTGAATCTAGCGTCCTTTTTGATGTAATCTAACTAGAACATGAAGAGAGGGCATATTAAGGTTTCGGTGTCGATGAGAATAAAGGGAAACCATGCTGGGAATTTTACAAAAATAACGAAAAATGGCTAAAGGAACAAGAATAAGATGATTAGGAAGCTTAAATTCATGAAATAGTTGAAAATCAAGAAAATGGGTATATGGAAGCTTTCGGCAATGGTGGTTTTGGGCATGAAATCATGCTGCATTTTATGGTTTGATGATAGAAAATGACTGTAGAAATTCAAAGAGGAAGACTGGTGAAATCGGATTCGACAAAGGAGTTAAAACGGGAAAGTTTAGCTTTAGCACCAGTGTAATTTATACTGGTTATACATATGGTGTATAATTAGTGGATGCATTTTATGAAAGTTAGTGGCTTAAAATTAAGAGAAAAATTATTGATAAATTTTAATAAAATTATTTTTCAGCCAAGAATTACGAATTTTGGTTGGTGCTACCGAAAAACTCGGTATCGCTAGACAGGTAAGGGGGAAGTGTGTAAGTTGTATGGATATGATGAATTGCATGATTTATCAAGTTTAATTTTATGAAATTATTGGAAGGTTGATTTGCTTTGAAATCATGCAAAATTGTGGTTGAAAGCTGGTTTATATACTGTTAAATTCCGTGCAGGAGGCTAAGAATTCGTAGCCGTTATGCTGTCGGAAAATTATCAAAATTATTCTAAAATATCATGAAATATTTTAGATGCATAAATGGAATAAGAATTTTGGAAATCATTTCCTTAAATTTTCCATAAAGTGGAAATTGTTGAAAAATGCTAAATTAAATATTCATGTTATGGATTTTTATTGAAAGTGAGAATGAAATATATTCTTTTTACTATTAATTATTCAAAAAATAATATTTATGAGATTCTCACTTGATACATGAATATTTATCGACTGTTTTCTCTGTATTTGGAGATATGAAATAAATACCTTTTCGGAATATTTATTTAAATAAATGATTTAATTCATTAGATTTCCTTAAAGGTATTTTTATGAGAAAATAAATGATTTTATACCTTTATGGAATTAATTAATGATTTTATTTATTTTATAAATTCCATAAGGGTGATGAGATGGTGAATAAAATGTATTGAGATGATTTTGAGAAAAATGTGAAAATGATGGAAATTCTTGAAAAGAGGAAATATTTAAAATTATTGAACCTTATGGATAAACATGAAATATTTCAAATTATTTTTGAATAAAATCCATAAAGGCTATAATACAAATTTTTATACTATTTTGAGACTTAGGCCCCAATTTCATGCTTACTAATTACTGTTACTATCATGTGGTTGATTGACCCACCAAGTCATCAACAGTCACGGAGTCATTTGGCAAGTGTACACCGAAGACGCCTTATAGACTATGGCCATAGATCTTACTGTATACTGTTACTGTGTCCCTTAGGGGATGATGATAGCATAATATGATTTAGGGTGATGCCTAGTCTCAACCTACTAAAATACTGTTTACTGAACTGTATGGTACTGAGAAATACTGTTTACTATTTACTGAACCGTATTGAGAACTAGTGTGATGGAAAAGAATATTATGAAAATTATTTCTAAAATTAGAAATAATTACTGAACTGTTTATCCAATGATTTTTAGATAATTATAACATACTGTACTGAAGTGATTGTATATTGTTTTTACAGTATTACATTTACTATTCACTGTATTGCTTTACTACTGAACTGTCACGTGTTTTGAACTGTTATTGAAGTAATGAAAATTAAATGGTTTATTCCATTTATATTTATGGAAAAATAAATATTTTTCAGCATATAGATTTCATTGTGTCAAGCAGCATACGACTCCTTTACTGAGCACGTTGTCGCTTACCCCTTTATTTTCCAACTCCCCAGATTTATTGCAATGATTGTTTGAGATCTTCCTCGAATAAATATAGCTGAAGTAAGCACACTAGGGCAAAGTGCATGAAATTTTAAAGGTACAGTCACTTCTCTTATATATATTCAGATACAGGTATACAGTACTACTTTATTGAAAAATAGAAACAAGGGATGTAAAGTGTAAGGAATATTGTAATAAATTTTATATTCCAAATTTATTAAATAAATGTTTACCATTTATTACGGTTACTGTTCAAGTGTTAAAGGCATCATAGACAGCCCAATCGTAAATTAGGTATAAAATATGTTATTTTACTGTACTGTGGACTGTTACAATTTTAATGGTATCAGAAAAGGTTGGCCTGATGTTTGTTGATGCCTTTAGAATAGAAAGTATTGAAAATGGTCAAATCGATAAAGCAAAATGGGAATAGCTTCAGCCCTCAGTATCATTTACTCCTTGTCATAACCTACTAAGTTCTAAAATGTAACTCGCTTGACATGATACTATGGAGTTGCCACCATCCACTCAATCTAAGGTATGATTAGTCACCTATACAAACTAAGTATAAGGACGAGTCTATGTTTCAAATTTAAGGTTTGAGAGTACGGTTACGTATGAGAAAGGTGTTAGCACTCTCACAAAGCTAGTCCAAGAATGGTACCATCTAATCATAAATTATTCTAATAATAGCCTTAATCTAAAAATTTTCTTATTCTTATTTTATTCTAGGAATTTATTTAATTTTATATTTAAATATTTAAATATTGAAGATTCATTTAAATGTCCTCTAATGCTCTGATTGAACACTTAAGTAATTTTCTTCCCTCAAGAGTATTCATAGAACTTGCTCGTTCTCATAAAGAGGCTTAGTTATCAAATTATTTTTAATATTTTTATATTACATTTTATGCTAAATAAATAAGAAATCTATAATTTTGAATTTATCTTTTTTCTAAATTTCTTAACACTTTAATTAAATTTAGTATCTCTTGCCTAGAAAATTTCTAAATTTATCTCACTCGCAAAATTAGGAATTTAAAACTTACTTATTATTTATATTTTTATTTTCAAAGTTGTTTATATTTTTTTTACATTTAATATTTTATTTTGGTATTTAAGTGTTATTTAAATATGGAAGATGAGAAATCTATAATCTTCAAATCAGTTCTTTCTAAATATCTCAACTCTCTGATTAAATTTAGAAAGAATAATTTATTACCTAGAAATTTCCTAAATTTCGATCGTTTGCAAAATTAGAAATTTTCATCGTCAGATGGACTTTTGAATAAATAGAAATTCTTATTTTCTACATCCTTTATCACTCTGATCGAACATAGAAAATTCTTATCATCTAGAAAATTCTAAGATCGTTGCCCGTTTGCAATTCTCTTAGACTTTCATCATCGATCAAACTTCAATTTATCCAAACTTTTATTTAATGATTTATAGAATTATTATTAATTTTTAAAACTATAAATAATGATTTTTAATAATAAAAATTTTATTAATTAATTTATATTTAATAGTCTCTTAATTTAATTCAAAATCTTATTAAGTTTTAGCCATTCAATTTATGAAATATGAAACTTTAACAATTTAAATTTAAATTTATTTTAATTTAATTTAAACTAATTATGTCTAATTTACAAATCATAACTTTAATTAATTATATCTTATTTACGAATCCAATTTTTAAACTAATTATCTAATATGATTATCTCTTACTTCTAACTTTATCAAACCACCTAGACTTTAATTTAATTTTATCTTGATTTTTATTCATAAAATTAACAAGTAAATACAAAATAAATAAATAAATGGATAAATGTACCTAAAATCAGGTCGGTGTCAAACTGTCCTCATCCTTCCTTATCTTCTTTATTTTGCTTCTCTCCTTATGTTCCACATTCCTTCTCTCTAGCAGTCTTCCTTTTCTATTTCTTTTTTTGTCTTTCTTCTTCACCATGTAGCTTTTACTCTTATTGTCTTCTCGGCAATAACTAGGCGGTGAAGAAAGGCTTGGTGCAGCAGGATAGCAATGAAGATTGGAATATTTAGTATGACTTTTCAATAAAATGGATCGTTGATTAAAATAAATAAATAAAGTTTAAAAAATAATACTAAAAATAAATTCTTCATATAAAAAATAATACTAAAAATAAATTCTTCATATGCATCATCCATAATATACTTGCATCATATGCATTCATGAAAATTTAAGTGTGAATCTTCCAAAGATGGGATTCCATAGAAATCATAAATAGCGATTCTTAAAAAATCCTTAAGTGAGGCAGTTATTCAAAATACTACTAGAGTATTGGATTATTTTGGTATAATTTTCAATACAAAGGTGTAATAACTAAAATTTCTATACTTGTTGGACCCATATACGACTATTTGAATAGTGTAGAATAGCTTGATGCTGATTTCTTGGTTTTTGGTGAAGTGAGACAAACTTTCATACGGACAGGTACATGGGTGCCACAAGAGCACATACCTACCTAGATATATCCGAGTCATCATGCAACAATGATATCCAACCTCTGGTAAGCCATTCTAACCATTTGAATTACGATTTTGACAATTTTTGGTAAATGTGCAATAAACAAAGAAATAATGGTTTTGACCATAGGTCACTAGGGCAATTGGTTAAAACCAGCCGTGGGAATTTGACTTTAGGGGTCATGTTGAGTTATGTCAAATCCCCGAATTGTCATGTTAGATCCTGTGTCAAAAAAGTTTACGACTGGATAAAAAATGACCGAAACTTATAAATTAAGCAAAATGCCTTTTTCTCTCTCCTATGGCCGGCCACCCTAGTTCATCCAGCATTGATTTTGTCTTTTTGTATGGGACATGCATGTCAATAACACAATTCTCACCTACCAACTTTCCATAGCCAATCAAAAGTGAAATAAATAGAAAATTTGATAAATGTGAAATTAAGAGTAATTACCAAACTTTATAACTTAATCCTACTGGCTAATGCTTCTAGTGCACTTGAATGGCTAACTTATGACTATTACTAACCCTAAACACCAGCCATCACAACCATCATCATCCTTAACTTGCAAGTGAAGAAAGAAAAGAGAGAAAGAAAATAAAATAAAAGAAATCATGAACTCCCATGAAAACCATAACCCCTTTGGTTCATTCTTCATGATTTTTTTTGTTCTAAACACTTCTACTAATCCCCTTGCACCTTTTATGCATCATAGCTTCATAGCAAATCCATTAGAGAAGTGAAACCAAGTGAAAACAACCTTGGAAAAAAGTTCAATCACGGTAAGCTCCAAGGCTTTAAAAATTGATTTAAGCTTTCATCTTTTAATATGTTGTTTAGTGGCTTAAACTAAGGTATTTCATGGTTTAATTTTGAAGTGCAACCACCTCTAGGGGAGGAATACACATTCAGCCAACAAGGGTTACTAGGGTTAAGTTTCATTCCAAGCTTTGAATTCAATATTTATGAAGTGTTTTAACATGCCATGGATAAAGATTGCGTTGAAAACAATTGGAGCATAGGCTTGTATGTTCAGCCACTTAGGGTTTTAAGTGAACAAGTGCTCGGTTTAATGGTCTTTTAAACTATGTTTTGTAATTTGTATAATTGAACATGTGTAGAGTGTTTTGGAGCATTAAATAGAAGTGTGTGGCATAATAGTGAGTTTGACCAAGGAGAAAGGCATGTAGGATTCCTTACATTTAGGCTTTTGTTAAGTGATATGTTAGTGCTAATGCAGTGTACAATTGATCGGTATAACTTGTACGAAGTGAAACTAAGTGAATATGACAATTTGATAACTTAAAGTCATAGATACATAATGGTATCCTAAGTGAACTAATGAGCAGTGAAGTGTATGATTGACTTTCGTGTGATTGTGAAGTGTAATGAAGTGTGTGGTATGTGTTTGTAGTGATTTGACATCGATCGATGGTGTGGTAATCATGAGACTGAGCCTAAACAAGTGCTCACTGTTCAGAGCATTGGTAAGTTAATTGTGCAAGATGCATGTTAGCATCATACAGCATAAGTTTGAACATTAGAACATTGATTTCATCGATATCAAACTATATGTGTGGATTTTAATCAATATTGTTAGTGAAAATATGTTAAGCTTGTTTTAGTGTTAGTAATTGAGTATAGACTCTAGACTATGAATATGGAAATCAGAATTGTGTACGTGAATATCAAATTGTGGACATGAACTGTCTGGATTGTGGATATAAACTATCTAGATTGTGGATATTAGTATTGACTTGCAGGCTGGGTTTTGACACTTAGTAACTGGGACCTAACGAAGTGAATTTTAGAAATTGTATACTGTAAGTGAATAGTCTTATTTAGTGAACCTTGTCTAATTGCATATGACATTTCATGCATAGCATGGTAGTGACGAGTTTTCAAGCTTGCATGAATTTTGTCATTCATGTTTCGTAAGATTTCAAGCTAACGAAATAATGTTATCGAATGTCTTTATTTTTTAATGATTTTCTATAGTACTGTAGTTTGGGATGTATATTAACTATGTATGTGGATTTATCAGACAATTTATCGGTTTTGGGATGTAAATGAATTTTTGTTGTAAAGCGCATCAAAAACTAAAAAAATATTACAATATTTCTTTGGGAATTTTTTAAGTGTCTTAATGATCTCTAAAATTACGAAATTCAAATATGTTATAAATTATAGTGTGTATGAATGCGATAGGACATTGAGATAGAGAAATGATTATGTTTGACAGTTAAATCGGGATATGATGTGAAATTCCCCAATTTCATGTGAATTCTCTATGATTGTAAAGTAACTCGGCTTAAATGAAGTATATAGATATGAGAATTATGAAAGGAAAATGATGCATGGAACATGGGAGAAGTAATGAGATGGAAGATTTCATAGTCAAGGAAATTAAATTGATGTTATAAGAATAATTGAGGTATGAGCAAAGAATTAATATCAGAAAATTAAGTGTAACTAAAGACAAGTGTTATATGGGAGAAAGAAGACCAATTAAATGAATGGTCAAATAATGATGGTTAAAGGTTAAGATGAATTGATTTAATTGGATGATGATAAAACAATATCAGATTTTCATAATTTAATGATTATGTGTGGCTGATATGAAAAGGGAAGAAGAGAATTAATGGTCAAATGAGTCAAAAGGGGTCAAGGAGTAAAGCATGGCTAAGATTGATAATGGGATAAGAAGCAATTAATGCATGTAGCATGACTCATCATCCCTTCCATCACCCTACGGCAGCAACTCTTCTAGCCCTCTCCATCGTGTTCTCCAAACTTCCATAGTTTTCTATTCCAAGCCCTTTGATAAACCACCTCATTCTTCCATCGATCCATTAAGTTTATTAAACGAAAAACGATCATAGTCACTAGACTAAATGATATCCGAGTTTGGTAGATTGAATCCAAGTATTGAAGGAGATCTCAAAGTTTGAGATTTTGGTCACTAGCAAAAGGTAAGAGAAGAAGATGATTTGTTCAATTATATTCATGGTATGGTGTTGTACTGAATTAGTATAACATGTTTATGGCAAATTCTTAAAGGTTTGCTTTGATATGATGATTTCAGATTTGAAGAAGAAAAAGGTTAGGGTTGGTAAATCAAGTGATTTCGTGTTCTCGAAGAAATCGAGGTAAGAAATTTATGTAACGGACGCAAGGCGGCTATGTCCGCATGTTTTATGATGTTTATATGTGGTTTGGAAAGAAACACCAGCTGATTTCATGTAGGAAAAATGACATTTTCGGACTTGTCTCCTAGTACCAATTAGGCTAAGAGCAGCCGACTGCCTTAAAGGGAAGTCGACTGCCTAGAGACAACCAAAACGTCGTTTTTCGAAAATCGACTCGAACCAGTCGACTGCTAATTACCCAGAAGCATTCTGTTTCAAACCAATCGACTGCTATATGGGACAGTCGACTGCTATTTGCTAAAATGCATTCTGTTTCAAACCAGTCAACTGCTATATGGGACAGTCGACTGCCATTTGCCAAAAATGCATTCTGTTTGAAAACCAGTCGACTGCTATATGTACAGTCGACTGCTATTTCTTAAGAAGCATTCTGTTTGAAAACCAGTCGACTGCTATATGGACCTCGACTGCCCTCATGCGTTTTCAAAATGAAAAATATCAGAATTTTAAATGAAAATAATTTCGATAAATGAAAGTATGAAGCAGCAGCCGACTGCCCTATTAAGCCAGTCGACTGCCCTGTTTTGAAAAGAGGTTTTCAAACCTATTTTCAGAAAGTATGAAATGTCATGGCAAGAAGATATATGGCATATGTTTTGAGATTATGCACTTTCACGTTTCTAGTAGGGGCTCTGATCAAGTCCTGAAATGATGTATGTTATGGGCTGAGGAGCCATAAGTCAGGCCTCCGTCGCTACAGAAGGACACCTGACTAGTGTTAACTGTAGCCACCCACAGTTGGCCAATTTGTCTATATTACATGTTCGGCTAAGGGAGGATTCCTGGCCCTACGGGGTACGCCACATGATATGATGATGATGATGATGCAGTGCATAACTCCATAAAAGTACAAATAGTTTTTATGTTATCAAAAACTATATGTATATGCGATTTCAAAGAATAAAGAAATCGAAAGTACTTGGTGTACTTGTATAAGAAGTTTTAAAAGAAGTATATGATGTATGATTTCAAGAAAGTATAAGATGTTTTAAGAGAAGTATGTATGTATGTAAATGATATTTGAAAGAAGTACTTGAAGTATGTTTTGAATGAAGTATATGACGTATGTTTTCCATGATGATTTAAAAGAAGTATACGATGGGTGTTGCATATGCTACTTTAAAGAAGCACATGATTTACTTGATTTATAAGCATAGGCTATTATGAACTTTCTATATTTGATGAAAGTACATGAATATGCTTTATAATGATTTTACATGACATTATAGAGCCAAGTAGGAAAAACTGCATATAGAGGCATAGCACGCTCTTTTACATATTTTTCTTACTGAGCGTAAACTCACCCTTTTACGAACATTTTTCATACAGACTATTTGAAGTAATCCCTCGCTCTCTATAGAAGAGCCTCCTAGTGGATCTTGAAAGTTTACCTTCGAGAGACGCTTCCCAAGTAGTATAGAAGGTATACTTATGTAATTATGCAAAGTAAATTGTAATTCAGCTATGGTACAATACAACTAACATTATTGAATATAAGATGTCGGGGATTTAAGTTAAGATGATGCATGAGATCCTGTGGAAACGGATGATACATATATACATGTATCATTATTCTGTTTTATTGAAATTGAATTATTCATATTGAGCTGTTAGATATTAAGCTTAAGAAAGAAAAGTATGATTGACATTGACAAGCAAATCTAATCAAGTTAAGTGAAAAGGGAAAAAGGTGAAAAATTAAACGTATGGTGACTGGGACGTCACATATGATGTGAATAGTGATAAATCAAGGTTTATCGCTTTTACGTTAGAATTGAATCAATGGCTTAAATGAATATTGATTGTCATAAATCAAACTGGGACTTTAGGCAGGATGCCTTAAACCGAACTAGGTAGTTAGATATTTGATTGTATAAGATGGAACGACTCACATGATAAACCAATGTAGTGGTGAATAAAAAAAAGTTAACCCTAAAGTACAAAATTCTGTGTAAATGTACGAACTATCATATGTTTTGGGATACAACAAAAGGATTCTCATTTACTTCTAAAAATTGAATTTTAACCTTTTAAAATAAAAATAAATAAACAAAAAATGGTTTGAAAAGAGAATTCTTTTTAAAAACGGAATTAAACCATTTTATTATGATTAAAGGTTAACACATGATAAAAATTGTACCGTTTTTAAATGTGCATTGTAGGGGTGCTAATCCTTCCCTGCACATAACTGAACTTCTGAATCTAATTTTTTTTTGTAGACTAATAAAGCAAATAATTTTAAAGTTTTTTTGAAAGATAATATATTTTAGGTAGCCAATCACACCTGGTTAAAAGTGATTAGTGGCAACTCCCTTTTTGTTTTCAAATTTGTTTAAGGGCAAGTCTTAATACGAAATCGTTACAACAGTGAAATTCTAAACTAGTCAGAGATTGATTGTCAGAGATTGATTATTGTTGATTGATTTGGTGATCTCGAATGAATGATTGTTGTGGATGTTTGGTTGCTATGTGGATCAACTTGTTTGAATTGAATGTTATGGATGATTCCTTGTGAATGATTGTTAAACTGTGGATGACATTTGTTTGTGCATTTATTGTTTTGGTGAACTTGAATGATTGTTTGCTCGTGGATGACAATTTTTTGTAATGTGATGACTTTGGATGAATTGTGACTGATTTGAGTGTGTTTGAACTAATTCAATGTTTTAGATGTTGAATAGAATCCCTTCTTGAATCTTCTTGATGTGAATAAGCTTGAATGATTTGGTGTCACCTTGATTGCTTAAGTGTGCTTACGTGCTTTACTGCTTTTGATTGATGGTTGAAAAGGGAAAATGATAGTCACCATATAATGACTATTTTGATTATTGGTTTATTGAATGTAATGCTTGTGATTATGATTAGTGTTATTGAATTAATGGTTAATAATGCTCACCATACCATTATATTATGATTGTGTTTGATTGGCTGAAAATGGTAGATAGCTCTCATCATAGATGTAATGTTAAATTATTCAATTTCATTATAATAATTAGTTTTGCTCCTTGATTACTAATTACTTGGGTTTGTGCTTAATAAAACTTGTGATTTCATCTATAACTCACTGTTCATGCTTGATAACTAATTAATCATGACGTTGTTTGAGCTTCTTGAAATACATATATCAATGTCAATCTTGATGCTTGCTTTTTCTTAAATAGCCTTTATCATCTTGTCCGCTTTGAAATACTTAGTCTTCTTATAATGAGAACAAATGGGAGATGAAGAGAAGATGAATAAACCCTTATGCAAAATTATAATGAATTTAATGCATATATTTATAAGGAGAAATGATTTTACAAAACTTAAAAGTGAATATCAAATTAAAGGGGAGTATAAATTAAAATTAATTTTTATTAAGTTTTCATATCAAAAAGAGGGAGATTATTAGATTTGAAATATTTAAAATTTTTATATGACCTTTCATGAACTTAAAAAACTATAATTTTAATTAATAACATGATTATTACTAAAGCGTTTACATGAACCAAATGGTTAAAATCGTGCTAAATGTTATTAAGAATGTTAAAACACAAATATGCACTTGCTTAATTAATTTGAATTATTTCATGCATATTTCATATCATAATAAAAGTGATTCCTTGCTTTGAAATACCAATATTGTTCTTTCTGTAAAAAAAGTATCGATACACTAGATATATGTATCGATACTTGTAATGTACCGTAATATACAGTAATAATCCATAATCACACATATAGTAAGTTGGTTGGGCTGTCTGCGATGCCTTTATCGTACTCACTTTTAACAGTAATATTTACAACAAAATATTATTTTTAGTATCTTCTACAAGTTTTACATCCACTGTACATAAATTATACAATATGTAGTACTGTACATGAAAGTCTAAACATATAAAAGAAATAAAATATACCTCCAGGATCCAATCACAGTTACCTTAGGGTACTAAAAAGCGCAGCCAAATCCATGGAATGGTATACTACTGCAGATTATCTGTGCGGTGGAAAAATAGGGGGTAAGCTAACGTGCTCAATAAGAAATTCGTATGCAGATTGATACTATGAAATCTATATGCATAAAAACATTTAATTCCTAACAATACACTAAGGTATAAATTAGGAAGGATACTATAGTCGACTAGGAAACCATATAGAGTATGGGAGGTACTTTAAAGTACCTTTCGTGTGCCAGCCCCTAGTAGCGATTATAAGGAGTAAACAGTTTAAGATGATATGTATAAATAGTGCAAATCACTAGAAAACATTTCATGCACTTTTCATTATATAAACAATATATAAAAACTTTAACTGAAAACATTTCAGTAAACAGTTCAATATAGAAGTCTAGTAAACAGTACAATAAACACTTTAAAATTTTCACATCACAGTCGATATGTAAATAATTCACTTCAATTTTAGTGATAAACTCCGTCCAGTAAAACAGTACAGTATAGTAGAGAACAAGCACCACCCAATAAATATCATACCATAACAGTATCCCAAGAAGGGAGAAATGGTAACAGTACAACATATGGCCATAGTCTTAGTAGTCCACAGTGTACACTTACCAGGTGACAACTGCAGAAGCTGAAGACTTGGTAAGTCTACCAACAACAATAACAGTAACAGTAACAGTCAGCACGATATGGGGCCTAGTAGTCTCAAAACAGTTTGTAAACAATAGAAACACTATTTATAAAACAGTAACAGTAACAGTCAGCACGATATGGGGCCTAGTAGTCTCAAAACAGTTTGTAAACAATAGAAACACTATTTATAAATCAGTTTCAATAATGAAATCTTCAATCAGTCCATAAAATAAATATAGTAAAAATATAACCAGTTCAGAAATAAAAATTCATAAAATATTCACAGTTCAGTATTCTTTTCTAAAAACGTTCTATTTATCTGTAGAACAATTATAAACATATTCTAGTATTCACACGTACGTAAATTTCATTAGCATGAATTTTTAAATATTGTTTTTCAATGTTTAAAAAGAGATGAGAATCACTTAGAAATATCTTTATTTTTAATATTTAAAAATATTAAAGATAATTTCATAAAATTTTTAAAATTTTCAGCAGTATAACTACTGTTTCTAACCTAACCCTCCTGCATTGAAAACACATTTCATAAACCAGCCAATATCCATAATTTCACCAATTCCAAAGCAATTAATTTTAAAACCATTTCATAAAATTATCCTAAACCATAACATGCATTCACAGTATCCGTACGGCTTCCATATTGATCCCTTACTTGTCTATTCTACCGAACTTGCCAACTACACCACACGATAATTTTTCACTCTCAGGCTGCAAAACATTATACCAACAATATTATTTCTACACATTCTAATTTTTAACTAATTTTTCTCCCTTAAATTCTACCACATTGTCTACAGAAATAATTAAACCAGTATAATTTAAGCCGGTGCTAAAACATAACTATACCTAAATTAACTCCGATTTTAATTTCGATTACATCGGTAGTCTCCTTTTAATTTATACGGTCTCATAGCACCTAGAACACATCAAATTGAACACCACTATATGGTCCCTTTACCTTGGCCAAATTCAACATGATGCCATAAACATGTTATTTCAACAATTTAGCCATTAAATCATGCTTAACCATTATCCTTCTTCCATCTAGCATCATTTTCATGCATCAAAACACAAGAATTCATAAGCTTCCTATCATGGCCAAAACCCTAAGGGGACATTTGAGTGTGATTTAATTCAATACAAGGCTAGAATCATGTTAACACACTTGATTTTATCATTTTCTATCATTAGAATTTAAAGAAAATAAAAGTATAAAAATAAACTCCGCCTGTGTGAGTTAACGCAGCCGGTCCCAAGCCCGGGTAAAGGCGGAGGGTGGCGGTAGGTTTGGACAACCAGCCTTAAAAACTAGTCCAATCTCATGAAATGAACCAATATCAAAACAAAGTTGGGGCGTCCACTACACAGCGACGCACTGCATCGGAGCCCGGGTGTAGTGAAAAGTGGGCAAGGGTTGCTAGGTCGTCGCCCAGAAGTGACGCACCACATCGACGCCTGGATGTGGTGTTAAATAGGCAAAGGTTCCCACACCACAATGGACGGGGGTGGGTAAAGAAGTTAGTCCATAACCATAAGCTTAGGTTAGGATCTTGGAATATAGGTACGCTTAGTGGTAAGTTAGGTGAGATTTGTGAGGTTATGAGTAGGAGGAGGGTTAACATCTTGTGTCTCCAAGAGACCAAATGGGTTGGGGAAAAGGCTAGGGAGATAGCACCTTGGCAATATAAGCTTTAGTACACAGGGAAAGATAGAGACCGAAATGGAGTAGGTATCATTATAGATAAAGAGTACCATAAGGATGTTGTACAGATTAAGAGACAAGAGGATAGGATTATTTTGGTTAAACTAGTTTTAGGAGAAGAGGTGTTGAATGTCATTAGCGTGTATGCACCCCAGATAGGACTTGATGAGGTTAGTAAACGACAGTTTTGGGAGGATTTAGATAAGGTAGTACAAGAAGTACCCATTGGAGAAAACCTTTTTATTGGCGGTGATCTTAATGGACATGTAGGTACAAGTAGAGAGGGTTTTGAGAGAGTACATGGGGGTTTTAGTTATGGTGTAAGAAACGAAGGAGGAGATGCTATCTTAAATTTTGCTTTATCTTATGACCTAATCCTAGCAAATACATTGTTTAAGAAGAGAGATTCTCATCTTATAACCTTTAGAAGTGGACCAAGAGCAAGTCAGATAGATTTCTTTTTAACTAGGAGTAGGGATAGACATAGATGTTTGGATTGTAAGGTTATCCCAGGTGAGAGTGTTACCGCGCAACATAGACTCTTAGTTCTAGATATGAAGATAGATAGACGACATCGAAGGAACCAACAAAAAGGAATTGAACAGATTCGATGGTGGAAGCTAAAAGAAGATTGTCATACAACATGTAGAGATAGTTGGATTCAAAAAGAGGCTTGGACAACAGAAGAGAACCCAAATGTAATGTGGAATAAGATGGCAAAATGCATTCGGGAGGTAGGCAAAGAGACATTAAGAGTATCAAACGGAAAAGTGCCAACTGGAAAGGACGCAACATGGTGGACTGCAGTAGTAAAAGATGCTCTAAAGACTAAGCGAGAGCGTTACAAGGCTTTAAAGAAGAACAATACAGAAGAGAGTTTTTCGGAATATAAGGTAGCAAGAAAGGAGGCAAAGAAGGCTGTGGCAGAAGCTAAGACGAGGGTTGCGAAAGAGATTTACGACAAGTTGAACACAAAGGAGGGAGAGAAAAGGATACACAGATTGGCACGAGCAAGAGAAAGGAGGAGTCGCGACCTAGGAGTCATGAAATGTATTAAGGATGAGCATCAAAGAACTCTCGTTAAAGATAATGACATTAAGGACAGGTGGCGAGATTATTTTAACAAATTATTTAATGATGGACAAAATAAAGTTTTGGATAATATTTCGATGCCTCTTAAGGATTTAAATCGGTGCTTTATGCGTAGATTCCAAGAGACAGAGGTAAAAGATGCACTAAAGATGATGAAGAATGGAAAAGCTGTTGGACCTGATGACATCCCAATTGAAGTTTGAAAATGCCTTGGAGATGTAGGAGTTAGGTGGTTAACAAATCTATTTAATAAGATTTGGCACACTAACAAAATGCCAGAGGAATGAAAGAAGAGTGTCTTAGTACCTTTATATAAGAACAAGGGAGATATTCAAAGTTGCGCCAACTACCGAGGCATAAAATTGATGAGTCACACGATGAAACTATAGGAGAGAGTGATAGAACGGAGATTAACAAAGAATGTAGAGATATCGGAGAATCAATTTGGTTTTATGCCGGGTCGATCAACTATGGAGGTAATATATTTGCTTAGACAACTTATGGAGCGCTTTCGAGTAATGGGTAAAGATCTTCATATGGTCTTTATAGATTTGGAGAAAGCATATGATAAAGTGCCTAGGGAGGTACTCTGGTGGTCCTTAATGAAGAAAAGAATTCTATTGAAATATATTAAACTAATTAAGGACATGTATAGAGGCGCAAGGACACATGTGAAGACAGGTAGGGGGCAAACAAGTGAGTTTCCTATCACGGTGGGATTACACCAAGGGTCAGCGTTGAGTCCATTCTTGTTTGCGGTAGTTATGGACAAACCGACAAAATCCATCCAGGATAAGGTGCCCTGGTGTATGATGTTTGCAGATGATATTGTCCTATGTGCGGAAACTAGAGCGGAGATCAATACAAAGTTGGAAGTATGGAGACAGACGTTGGAATCAAAAGGATTTAAACTAAGCAGAGTGAAGACTGAATACATGGAGTGTAAATTCAGTTCTAACCGACTGGAAGAGTATGATGTAGTGAAGTTAGATGGGGTGGCGATACCTAAGCGGGATCATTTTCGATACTTGGGATCAATAATACAGATGGATAGAGAGATTGATGGTGATGTGACCTATAGGATCCAGGCTGGATGGAGTAAGTGGAGAAGTGCTACAGGTGTGTTGTGCGATAAAGGAATTCCTACATGGTTGAAAGGCAAGTTTTAGAGGACAGTTGTTAGACCAATATTGTTATATGGTAGTGAATGTTGGGCGACTAAGAGGCTACATACACAAAAGATGAGTGTAACAGAAATGAGAATGTTACGGTGGATATGTGGATATACAAGAAAGGATAGAATGAGAAATGATGATATTCGTAAGATGATTCGAGTGGTACCTATTGAAGACAAAATGTGTGAAAATCGTTTACGTTGGTTTGGACATGTAAGACGTAGACCTGTAGATGCTCCAGTTAGGAGAATAGAGGCTATGGATGTTGAGAGAAGGGTTAAGACTAGAGGAAGACCGAAAAAGACTTGGAAGGAAGTAGTTTGGAAAGACATGGAGGTTTTAGAATTAGATGAGCAAATGGCCTTGAATAGGAATCTATGGAGGCAGAGAATACATATGGACGATCTAACATGATTTTAGATATTGGTTCATATGCCTACCCCAATCTATTGGGATAAAGGCTCTGATGATGATGATGATGAAAAGTATAAAAATACCTTGATGTGGCCGAATGCTATGGAAGCTCTTTCCTCTTGATTTTGTCCACTTTGCAACAAGATATGGCTATAGGCTTGTAGAGAATTGAATTTAGAACAACTTTGTAGAAGAAAGTTTGATGATTTAAGGTAGTTTACTATGTGTTTTCTAAGCTTTTTCTTTTCTTCACTAGGCTTGTTAATGGAGGAAGGATAGGAGGTTGAAGATGATGAGGTGTGGCCGGCCCCTTAGGTGTGGAGAGTTATTTAGAATCTTCACTTAATAGTAAAATGACCAAAATGCCCATGGTTATAATAATTTTGGATAATTTTACCCTTAAACTTTCATAATTTTTATAACTATCCAATTTAACTCCAAAATATTTTATTTCATCACTAAATATTATTATTGAATATAATTTAATGAATAGATAGGGTTTTATTAGGGTTTGATTGACCGTAAGGGTGAAATTACAAAAATACCCTACCAATCTAATCACGAAAATTTCTGATTTCACCACCAATTTAATCTATCTATTGACATAGCCTAGAACTTATTTATACGTAGATTATCATACTTCAGTAAGTTGGTAAAAAGTCAATTTTGTTTAACCATTGTTTACGAAAGTTCATCCGGACTATGTTCTTAATCGTCATTTTCTAATTTGTTGGCACACTTTCCAAAAAAACTTAAATAAGGGATTTTGGGTTCTAGATTCTTACCATAGGTTTATTCGACCCTCCGTACATTATCCGTTCACTCTCACATCCATCCTAGCATTGCAGGGCTTGTGGCACCCATCGCTCTATTTACTTTATTACATGCAAAATACACAAGAATTGAACAGTCGTGAGAAGTCTGACATTTGTAACAGTATTGGAATGTGACTCTCACATCCTCCCCACCTTATGAAATTTGGTCCTCTAAATTTGATCGGACCAATTGTCATAACGTGTCAAGTCCTAAAACCTAACCCGCTAGACTTTAAAATTCTAGGAGTCGCCACCAACCATTCAAACCTAAGGTGTGATTGGTCACCTATTCATGTCTAAAGATAAGGCATGGTCTACGTTCAAAGATTCTTAGACTCGGGAGTACGGTTACGTGTGTGGAAGGATTAGCACCCCCACAACGCCCACCCTAAGATGGTACCAACTAGCTTTAGGTTATCTTTATAGTTTGTCTTGGGTTCATATTAATTTCGATATACTTATATATCGGAAAATTTCCAAGATTTTTCCATCAATTTGGCTCCAACCTTAGAAATTCCCCTCACCTCAAGATATTCAAGGAGTCTCAATTGACTTTCTTGAACTCCATCGTCGGATAAATTTTAACATTTTATGAAATTCCTCTTTTCCTAATTTTGTCTCTAATTTTGACTCCATATTCATTTTATAAATTTCTTAGATTTTTTAATTTATTTTTATATTTTTATATTCTTATTTACCTTATTTTTTAAGAAATAAACACGAATTATGCTTTTATTGAAAATTCACTTTTAAGCGTCCCATCAATTTGGCTCAGCCCAAAAGGAATCTCCTCACCTAGAAATTTCCAAGGAGTCTCAATTGCCTTTCTTGAAATTTCATCATCGGTATAATCCATATTCATCCTAAGTATTCTATCTAAATTTATTTTTATCTTTATTCCATGAGGTTTTATACTTATCTTATTCTATTTTCTCAAAAATTATTACCGTGAATTTAATGTCCAAACAATTGATCATGCAAAAGTAATATAAATCAAGAATTACAGTTAATTATCATGCAACCAAATTAAATTATGCAACCACACATACCTTTTAATTCAAGTTTATCAAAAAAATTTTAAATTAACATGCAAATTAAGTAACATATTATATCAATCATCATGCAACAAATTAAGTTACACAAGTATACAAATTATATACAAAATCAACATCTTATAAAACAAATTATTAAATTTAATTTAATTAGCATCCAAATTTATATGAATTAAAATTCTTGGATTAATCAACATGCAAATTAAGATTAAATTATATACCAATTATTAAATCTAATTGTTATATCTTATTGTTAACACATACATTAATTTACAAGTTAAAACAGAGTTATCAATTCATCAAATCAATTATTATTATATAAATTATTATTAAAGTTAATTATTAAACCAAGGATTTTAAAGAAACAAACCTGAAAATGGCCAATCAAATCTTTCTCCTTTACTGTATTTATCAAACACTACAACAAGTGTCTTTAGCTCACAATTCTCGGTTTCTACTTCAAAGTTCTTATTTGGCAACAACTTCTAACAATTATTGCTTCAACTCACAATGTTTCAAACAGCAGCAAACACGTTGCTTCAACTCACGATGCTTCAACAAGGGAAGGTAAGCAGACTTCGAGTAGGGACGGTGGCGTAAAGGTGGCAACAGGCGGTTCGGTGCAGTAGTTGCTTGGGTTGCTGTGTTGCGGTAGTGGTTGATGGATCAGAGTATAATCGGTGATAATGTGGTTGCTGTATGATGCAAGAGAGGAGATTCGGTGGTGATGAGAGCAGGTACAGTAGCTGGGAACAAACGCTGTCGAGCGGCAAAAGCTTTAAACACAGGGCAAGGCTGCGACGCGAGTGATGACTCGATGAAGATGGTGATGAGGGCAGAAAGGAATGGTGAAGGATCGGGCAAGCAAAGACGGCCTGGATGTAAAGGTGCTACTTGTGCAATGGTATAGCTCGGTTGTCAGACCAGCGGTGGTTCAACAATGGTGGTCGGCTTTATGATGTTGATGGTTTCCCTAAATCTTAAGCTTTAATCTTTTTTATAGCCGCAAATTAGCTAGAGTCATAATACAACTATACTTATTCTAATAATTATCTCCTATTTTTAATATTTTATCTATTTAATTATTATGTTAATCCTAATCTAACTCTATCAAATTTAATATTAATCCAAACAATTATCCTAAAAATCTAATTATCCTAATTATCTAATCCTAAAATTAATTTTATTTTTATTTCTTTTTATCTTTTCTCTCTCTCTTTTTTTTTTTTCCTAAATCCTATTTTAATTTTAATTTCCTAATTAATGTTAATTCTAAATCTAAAAATTCTAATTTAATTCTAGCCTAATTCTAAATTGTTAAATTAAAATACAAATGTCACCCAACCTAATTAATTATTTATACAAATTAAGACCCCGGATAAAATAGGGTGTCTACAGCTGCCCCTCTTTGTGCATTTGCTGTGAAACAGTAATTGCACAAAGATATAGACACCTATTTTGTCTGACTTCTCTTTTTTTTAATTTTTTTATTTTTTCAAAAAGCTCCCTCTAAACAGAAAGGCAGTCAAACTTTAAAATCTTGTCTAAAAAGCTCCTCCTAAACAGGCAGGCAGTCAAACTTTAAAATCTTGTCCAAAATGCTCCTCTTAAACAGGCAGGCAGTCAAACTTTAAAAATCTTGTCTAAAAGCTCCTCTTAAACAGGCAGGCAGTCAAACTTTATAAAAGCTCCTCCTAAACAGGTAGGCAGTCAAACTTTAAAATCTTGTCTAAAAAACTTTGATTTTTTTTTTAAATTTTAGGAAACTCCTCTAAAACTTTTCTTGCCAAAATTTGGAATCTTAAGAAACTCCTCTAAAATTCCTTTCCTTATCCAATTTTGAAATTTTGGGAAACCCCTCCAAAACTTCTTTTTTTTGGCTAATTTTGAAATTTTAGGAAACCCCTTTAAAATTTCTTTACTTGTCAAATTTTGAATTTTAGGAAACCCCTCTAAAACTCCTTTTCTTGTAAAAATATGAAATCTTGGGAAACCCCTCCAGGACTTTTTTCCTTGTCTAATTTTAGAGATTTTATGCAATTTATCCTATTCAAGCAATTGCAATTTATCCTTTCCACGTAATGCCATTCATGCAATACCATTCATGCAATATATTCTATTCATGTAATGTCATTCATCCATTCTATTCATGCAATGTTTTCTTTGAAAATCATTTCATCCTTAATTGTAGCAACAACAAGATTCTTCTTCATCAATCTATCTCATGCATTCTTCTCTTTTCAATTGTCATCCTGCCTTTATTTTTCCTTTTCTTTTCTCATTTTCCTTCTTCCAATTTTCTTTCCCAATGAAGCTCTTGTCTTCGTGCCCTCTATACCTTATCTTATCCCTCGTTTCTTCTTTTTATTATCCACTCTATCTGGTCATTCATTTGTTCATTAAAATCTTTACTGAGACCTCATCATTCATTCTTTCTTATTCATTGGTTCTTCTTGATTTCCAATTTCCATTCATCCATAAGTTTCCTTTTATTTCATTTTCCTAAATAATATAGGAGTTTTCACATATTTGGCCAAGCAAACATTCATTACCATTCTAATTTCAAGATCAATGCAGCACAATTTCTCAATCCCTCAAGTTAAGGATATAGCAAAGGAATGATAGGTGAAAACAATAGTACTATTCAATATCTGAAAGTATTACAAGGAGTAGCCAAGCTGAAGGAAAAAAGGCTAGAAAGGAAAAGCTAGAATTATCAGGATTAAGTTTTAGGTAACAGTATCCAAACAACAAAAATTCAAATGATTTTGGTCAACGAATACAAAATTCCCTTCCAAATTTCTACTTTATCTGATCATGTTGAGTTTATCAAAACATCCTCTCACCCCAGTATCTTTGAGATCTAGCTTTTCTCGTATCCAAGCCGCCTTTTCAGATTTTCAACTTAGATGCACTCCAATAATCCAAACCGCCCTTTTTGGGTTTTCGATCTGAATCCTCCTTTCATTTTTTCTCTCTCTTTTTTTCTTTTTTTTCTTTTCTTCTTTTTCATTTTCTTTTCCTTCTTTTTTTTATTCATTTCTCTTCATTTTCAACTTCATTATCCTTAATGAAAACTTCTCTTATTTGTTCTCCATTCTGATTCATGCCCCAACATCAGATATTTCTTCACCCAATTTAATGCTCACATGGATCCAAGAGAGTCTTTGGTATCCCACTTCTTCCATCTAGACGAAATCTTTTTGCTTATCTCGATCTGCTTCTCCTAATTCCATCCAAAGGATCATCATCTCATAGTGTAAGTATGCCTTTATTCAACACATGATTCTTCAATAGGAGTACTCATATTTGATCAAAATGGACTTTTAAGGCACGTAATGTAGGCTTAGGTGAGGGTTCATGAAAGAAAGGAAATATAGGCCCAAAATAAGTGTTTCAGGGTTCATCAAACCAAGAATCATTTTTCATAAATCATTTAGGCATTTTGACTTTTGCCCCATTCTAATTTGCTTTCTTTCTTTTTTTTATTCAAATGTGACTAGGGTTTTCACTTTCTTGATTCAAACCCTCTTTCTTTCTTCATTCTCTTTTTCTTTTTTGCTCTTTTTTTTTCACAAAAGGTTTTTTTTCTTTGCCCTTTTTATATTTTTACTTTGCCCACAGATCTTTCATCTTCTATTTTCTTTTCCCCCCAGTGTGGAGGGTGATTCTTGGAAGGTCATATCAAAAAGAATATAATAGGCTCAAAAGGGGTGATCAATGGATAATTTTACTCACGCTTGAAAGGTAATGAACGAAGGCCATTTCTCATCTCAATACAAGTACTCTCATTAAAGGTCATCTTTTGAACAAAGACAAACTCATTAGAATTTCATGTAGAGATTCACCTTTACTCGTAACCCTTTACTCGTAACATTCTGTAGTTGAAGATTTTAGACAAATTTCTTCTATTCTCTTCTTGCTTGAATAATCTTGGCAAACTGGAAATCCATCCAACCAAACAAAGCAGTTCTTTCATAATTGAATTTTATACTCATTGCCATCATCATTATCATGTTCATTATTTGGATACTTTTAAGCTTGGTAACAATGTAGAGAATATGGGTATTGGTGTTTTGCATTAAAGAACAAGATTGGAATGAGGAATTAAGAAATATGCATCACACTAATCCTTTATTGAAAATGAAAATAAATGAAAGTTGGCCCAATACATAAAAGAAAATCTTAGTGCTTTTGGGTACAAGCACTCCTACATTACCTAAAAATTGAAAGATTCTAAGAAAACCTAAGACAAATGAAAATGAAAAGAAAAATCCGTTACTCTTGGGTGGCATAAACAACTGGCATCTCATAAACAATCGAAATTCCTAGCTCTGTATCTGAAGGGTACACGAACTAATCAATATCAAACCCCCAATTCCCTTCTTTGTCAACCACATTCACCATTACCCCAGCATGATCAGGCAATGGATATATATTGACATCTGGCTCACCTTTCTTCCTGAAACTCAAGAGTCCAACTTTGATGAGTGATTGGACTTTCACCTTCAAACCTATACAATTCTCAATAGAATGACCAATATTGTCATTATGATAGGCACATTTTGCATTGGGGTCATAGCACTTTGGATATGGAGGTTTCAACGGCTCTAAATAAATAGGGGCAATGAGATGACCGTCTACCAACTTTGGGAATAGCTCGATGTATGTCATAGGTATAGGGTCTATGGTAACATTTTGGCTAGGTCGGGTGTACCTTTGGTCATTAGGTGTGAAAGTGTGATTTGTCGAGGTTGTAGGTGTTTGTCGATGGAAAATAGGTTGATAAGTGTTCTGGGGATGAGCTTGTGGGTAAGATTGAGAATAGGTGTAATTTACTGAGGGTGAGTAAGGGTTATAAGGGTGACGCTAATTGTTTGAGACAACTTGTGCATCTCCTTCCTTATTCGAGAATCCACCCTTCTTACTATCATTCATTGGTGCTTCGATCTTACCGCTCTTGATGGCATTCTCAGTGGCTTTACCAGTTAACACCATGTTTACAAAGTTCTTGGTTACATTGCTAAGCATATGTTCATAGTAGGGTGCCTTGAGAGTGTTCAAAAAGAACATGGTGACCTCTTTCTCAATCAAAGGAGGCTGAACCTGTGATGCCATATCTCTCCGTCGCTGGGCATAATCTTTGAAACTCTCATTTTTCTTCTTTTTCCATACCTTAGAGGGATAGGCGATCAGGAGCTACATCAGACACATGTTTTTATTGAGCTATAAAAGCTCTTGCCAACTCAGACCAAGAAGAAACTTTGCTCCTTTCCAATTGATTGTACCACTTAGCGGCTAACCCAATCAAACTGTCTTGAAAAACATGAATTAATAGCTTGTCATCCCATGCATATGCCGCCATCTTTCTACAGTACATGGTGAGACGGTCTTTTGGGCACGATGTTCCATTGAACTTTTCAAATTCAGGTACCTTGAATTTTGGTGGAAGCACAACACCAGGTACCAAACACAACCTTTCCGCATCAAAGGGTCTGAAATAGTCAACTCCTTCCACAGCACTTAGTCTTTCCTCAATCAAGCTCAGCTAAGCTTTAGTACCACTATATTCTTCTTTATGCTTCAACTTTTCTAACTCTGTGGGATCATCTAAATTTGGTACTTCGATTGGATTTTGAGCCTGTATATGTAGAGGTATTGGAGCTTTGACAGTACTTCCGTCAGGGACGAAAACGGGATTGTCTCGCATGGTTTGTTGAGTCTCTTGGACAGACTCGTCTTGATTACTCATCTTCTCCTTTCCTCTAATCATGGCTTTTAGCAACTGAGTAATTTCGCTTAATTACCCCCTTATCTATGCATTTTCCTTTTTCAACTTCTCTATCTTACTATTTTGATCCTCTTCCATCATGCGTGCTTTGATACCTTGTATGATATCGGTGGAGAGCTAATTGTCTAGTGGATGCAATTTTGATACCTCTAGTGCCACAATTAAGTCGAACTTATTTTTCATGTGATGATATGTTTATGCACATACAAATGGATGAACTACATGATATGCACTAAAGTCTTGCAATCTCTCCTAACAATTAAAAGAATGTTCCATGATAAGACCAATGTAAAGAACATGTTATGCAATGCAGAATCAAATGTAAAGATGCATGACTCAATGATATAAACAAACTCCTTTTTTTTTTGAAAACTGGAAAGGAAAATAAAAAAACTATATTTTTTTTGAATTTTTTTTTAAAAAACAATGTACAAAAGAGGAAGTAAAATTTATTCCTTCATGTGTCCTATCTTGGGTTTGAGTCTACATTTCAATCTAGTATGGTTCCACTCTAAGGCTAGGTCTTATGTTTCATTACATGCTGGGTTGGGATAATTAAAGGTTCTAAAGGTTCCCAAAATGCTCCTCACTATCGTCGACATAAGACTAGTAAGGCACCTAATCCTTACCCATGATAGGCTACAAATGGAAAGGTTCAATTTGAGCGAGAGTATTTCACAGCCATTGTAGAGGTATTTACCTCACGAGGGCGTAGGTACTTTACTCTCTCCTAAGAAGGATGGAGCCCGGGTCGGGGGCTTATACATGCAATCCAAGTGATGTGTGTGTTGAAGGAACAATGTTTTATTAAAATTTTCCAAATTATGATTTCCCAAGCAAATTCTAAGATAACCTAAAACCAAGTATTGGCCTGACTCTCTAGAGTCCCCAGTAGAGTCGCCAAACTGTCATAACGTGTCAAGTCCTAAAACCTAACCCGTTAGACTTTAAAATTCTAGGAGTCGCCACCAACCATTCAAAACCTAAGGTGTGATTGGTCACCTATTCATGTCTAAAGATAAGGCATGGTCTACGTTCAAAGATTCTTAGACTCGGGAGTACAGTTACGTGTGGGGAAGGATTAGCACCCCCACAACGCCCATCCTAAGATGGTACCAACTAGCTTTAGGTTATCTTTATAGTTTGTCTTGGGTTCATATTAATTTTGATATACTTATATATCGGAAAATTTCCAAGATTTTTCCATCAATTTGGCTCCAACCTTAGAAATTCCCCTCACCTCAAGGTATTCAGGGAGTCTCAATTGACTTTCTTGAACTCCATCGTCGGATAAATTTTAACATTTTATGAAATTCCTCTTTCCCTAATTTTGTCTCTAATTTTGACTCCATATTCATTTTATAAATTTCTTAGATTTTTTAATTTATTTTTATATTTTTATATTCTTATTTACCTTATTTTTTAAGAAATAAACACGAATTATGCTTTTATTGAAAATTCACTTTTAAGCATCCCATCAATTTGGCTCAGCCCAAAAGGAATCTCCTCACCTAGAAATTTCCAAGGAGTCTCAATTGACTTTCTTGAAATTTCATCATCGGTATAATCCATATTCATCCTAAGTATTCTATTTAAATTTATTTTTATCTTTATTCTATGAGGTTTTATACTTATCTTAGTTTATTTTCACAAAAATTATTACCGTGAATTTAATGTCCAAACAATTGATCATGCAAAAGTAATATAAATCAAGAATTACAGTTAATTATCATGCAACCAAATTAAATTATGCAACCACACATACCTTTTAATTCAAGTTTATCAAAAAAATTTTAAATTAACATGCAAATTAAGTAACATATTATATCAATCATCATGCAACAAATTAAGTTACACAAGTATACAAATTATATACAAAATCAACATCTTATAAAACAAATTATTAAATTTAATTTAATTAGCATCCAAATTTATATGAATTAAAGTTCTTGGATTAATCAACATGCAAATTAAGATTAAATTATATACCAATTATTAAATCTAATTGTTATACCTTATTGTTAACGCATACATTAATTTACAAGTTAAAACAGAGTTATCAATTCATCAAATCAATTATTATTATATAAATTATTATTATTAAAGTTAATTATTAAACCAAGGATTTTAAAGAAACAAACCTGAAAATTGCCAATCAAATCTTTCTCCTTTACTATCTTTATCAAACACTACAACAAGTGTCTTTTAGCTCACAATTCTCGGTTTCTACTTCAAAGTTCTTATTTGGCAACAACTTCTAACAATTATTGCTTCAACTCACAATGTTTCAAACAGCAGCAAACACGTTGCTTCAACTCACGATGCTTCAACAAGGGAAGGTAAGCAAACTTCGGGTAGGGATGGTGGCGTAAAGGTGGCAACAGGCGGTTCGGTGCAGTAGTTGCTCGGGTTGCTGTGTTGCGGTAGTGGTTGATGGATCAGAGTATAATCGGTGATAATGTGGCTACTGTATGATGCAAGAGAGGAGATTCGGTGGTGATGAGAGCAGGTACAGTAGTTGGGAACAAACGCTGTCGAGCGACAAAAGCTTTAAACACAGGGCAAGGCTGCGACGCGAGTGATGACTCGATGAAGATGGTGATGAGGGCAGAAAGGAATGGTGAAGGATCGGGCAAGCAAAGACGGCCTGGATGTAAAGGTGCTACTTGTGCAATGGTGTAGCTCGGTTGTCAGACCAGCGATGGTTCAACAATGGTGGTCGGCTTTATGATGTTGATGGTTTCCGTAAATCTTAAGCTTTAATCTTTTTTATAGCCGCAAATTAGCTAGATTCATAATACAACTATACTTATTCTAATAATTATCTCCTATTTTTAATATTTTATCTATTTAATTATTATGTTAATCCTAATCTAACTCTATCAAATTTAATATTAATCCGAATAATTATCCTAAAAATCTAATTATCCTAATTATCTAATCCTAAAATTAATTTTATTTTTATTTCTTTTTATCTTTTCTCTCTCTCTCTTTTTTTTATTCCTAAATCCTATTTTAATTTTAATTTCCTAATTAATGTTAATTCTAAATCTAAAAATTCTAATTTAATTCTAGCCTAATTCTAAATTGTTAAATTAAAATACAAATGTCACCCAACCTAATTAATTATTTATACAAATTAAGACCCCGGACAAAATAGGGTGTCTACAGCTGCCCTTCTTTGTGCATTTGCTGTGAAACAGTAATTGCACAAAGACATAGACACCTATTTTGTCTGACTTCTCTTTTTTTTAATTTTTTTATTTTTTCAAAAAGCTCCCTCTAAACAGAAAGGCAGTCAAACTTTACAATCTTGTCTAAAAAGATCCCCCTAAACAGGCAGGCAGTCAAACTTTAAAATCTTGTCTAAAATGCTCCTCCTAAACAGGCAGGCAGTCAAACTTTAAAAATCTTGTCTAAAAGCTCCTCCTAAACAGGCAGGCAGTCAAACTTTATAAAAGCTCCTCCTAAACATGTAGGTAGTCAAACTTTAAAATCTTGTCTAAAAAACTTTGATTTTTTTTTTAAAATTTTAGGAAACTCCTCTAAAACTTTTCTTGCAAAAATTTGGAATCTCAGGAAACTCCTCTAAAATTCATTTCCTTATCCAATTTTGAAATTTTGCGAAACCCTTCCAAAACTTCTTTTTTTTTGTCTAATTTTGAAATTTTAGGAAACCCCTCTAAAATTTCTTTACTTGTCAAATTTTGAATTTTAGGAAACCCCTCTAAAACTCCTTTTCTTGTAAAAATATGAAATCTTGGGAAACCCCTCCAAGACTTTTTTCCTTGTCTAATTTTAGAGATTTTATGCAATTTATCCTATTCAAGCAATTGCAATTTATCCTCTCCATGTAATGCCATTCATGCAATACCATTCATGCAATATATTCTATTCATGTAATGTCATTCATCCATTCTATTCATGCAATGTTTTCTTTGAAAATCATTTCATCCTTAATTGTAGCAACAACAAGATTCTTCTTCATCAATCTATCTCATGCATTCTTCTCTTTTCAATTGTCATCCTGCCTTTATTTTTCCTTTTCTTTTCTCATTTTCCTTCTTCCAATTTTCTTTCCCAATGAAGCTCTTGTCTTCGTGCCCTCTATACCTTATCTTATCCCTTGTTTCTTTTTTTTATTATCCTCTCTATCTGGTCATTCATTTGTTCATTAAAATCTTTACTGAGACCTCATCATTCATTCTTTCTTATTCATTGGTTTTTCTTGATTTCCAATTTCCATTCATCCATAAGTTTTCTTTTATTTCATTTTCCTAAATAATATAGGAGTTTTCACATATTTTCCCAAGCAAACATTCATTACCATTCTAATTTCAAGATCAATGCAACATAATTTCTCAATCCCTCAAGTTAAAGATATAGCAAAGGAATGATAGGTGAAAACAATAGTACTATTCAATATCTAAAAGTATTACAAGGAGTAGCCAAGCTTGAAGGAAAAAAGGCTAGAAAGGAAAAGCTAGAATTATCAGGATTAAGTTTCAGGTAACAGTATCCAAACAACAAAAATTCAAATGATTTTGGTCAACAAATACAAAATTCCCTTCCAAATTTCTACTTTATCTAATCATGTTGAGTTTATCAAAACATCCTCTTACCCCAGTATCTTTGACATCTAGCTTTTCTCGTATCCAAGCCGCCTTTTCAGATTTTCAACTTAGATGCACTCCATTAATCCAAACCACCCTTTTTGGGTTTTCAATCTGAATCCTCCTTTCATTTTTTCTCTCTCTTTTTTTCTTTTTTTCTTTTCTTCTTTTTCATTTTCTTTTCTTTCTTTTTTTTATTCATTTCTCTTCATTTTCAACTTCATTGTCCTTAATGAAACTTCTCTTATCTGTTCTCCATTCTGATTCATGCCCCAACATCAGATATTTCTTCACCCAATTTAATGCTCACATGGATCCAAGAGAGTCTTTGGAATCCCACTTCTTCTATCTAGACGAAATCTTTTTGCTTATCTCGATCTGCTTCTCCTAATTCCATCCAAAGGATCATCATCTCATAGTGTAAGTATGCCTTTATTCAACACATGATTCTTCAATAGGAGTACTCATATTTGATCAAAATGGACTTTTAAGGCACGTAATGTAGGCTTAGGTGAGGGTTCATGAAAGAAAGGATAATATAGGCCCAAAATAAGTGTTTCAGGGTTCATCAATCCAAGAATCATTTTTCATAAATCATTTAGGCATTTTGACTTTTGCCCCATTCTAATTTGCTTTCTCTCTTTTTTTATTCAAATGTGACTAGGGTTTTCACTTTCTTGATTCAAACCCTCTTTCTTTCTTCATTCTCTTTTTCTTTTTTGCTCTATTTTTTTCAAAAAAGGTTTTTTTTCTTTGCCCTTTTTATATTTTTACTTTGCCCCACAGATCTTTCATCTTCTATTTTCTTTGCCTCCCAGTGTGGAGGGTGATTCTTGGTAGGTCATATCAAAAAGAATATAATAGGCTCAAAAGGGGTGATCAATGGATAATTTTACTCACGCTTGAAAGGTAATGAAAGAAGGTCATTTCTCATCTCAATACAAGTACTCTCATTAAAGGTCATCTTTTGAACAAAGACAAACTCATTAGAATTTCATGTAGAGATTCACCTTTACTCGTAACATTCTATAGTCGAAGATTTTAGACAAATTTCTTCTATTCTCTTCTTGCTTGAATAATCTTGGCAAACTGGAAATCCATCCAACCAAACAAAGCAGTTCTTTCATAATTGAATTTTATACTCATTGCCATCATCATTATCATGTTCATTATTTGGATACTTTTAAGCTTGGTAACAATGTAGAGAATATGGGTATTGGTGTTTTGCATTAAAGAACAAGATTGGAATGAGGAATTAAGAAATATGCATCACACTAATCCTTTATTGAAAATGAAAATAAATGAAAGTTGGCCCAATACATAAAAGAAAATCTTAGTGCTTTTGGGTACAAGCACTCCTACATTACCTAAAAATTGAAAGATTCTAAGAAAACCTAAGACAAATGAAAATGAAAAGAAAAATCCATTACTCTTGGGTGGCGTAAACAACTGGCATCTCATAAACAATCGAAATTCCTAGCTCTGTATCTGAAGGGTACATGAACTAATCAATATCAAACCCTCAATTCCCTTCTCTGTCAACCACATTCACCATTACCCCAGCATGATCAGGCAATGGATATATATTGACATCTGGCTCACCTTTCTTCCTGAAACTCAAGAGTCCAGCTTTGATGAGTGATTGGACTTTCACCTTCGAACCTATACAATTCTCAATAGAATGACCAATATTGTCATTATGATAGGCACATTTTGCATTGGGGTCATAGCACTTTGGATAAGGAGGTTTCAAGGGCTCTAAATAAATAGGGGCAATGAGATGACCCTTTACTAACTTTGGGAATAGCTCGATGTATGTCATAGGTATAAGGTCTATGGTAACATTTCGACTAGGTCGGGTGTACCTTTGGTCATTAGGTGTGAAAGTGTGATTTGTCGAGGTTGTAAGTGTTTGTCGATGGAAAATAGGTTGATAAGTGTTCTGGGGATGAGCTTGTGGGTAAGATTGAGAATAGGTGTAATTTACTGAGGGTGAGTAAGGCTTATAAGGGTGACGCTAATTGTTTGAGACAACTTGTGCATCTCCTTCCTTATTCAAGAATCCACCCTTCTTACTATCATTCACTGGTGCTTCGATCTTACCGCTCTTGATGGCATTCTCAATGGCTTCACCAGTTAACACCATGTTTACAAAGTTCTTAGTTACACTGCTAAGCATACGTTCATAGTAGGGTGCCTTGAGAGTGTTCAAAAAGAACATGGTGACCTCTTTCTCAGTCAAAAGAGGCTGAACTTGTGATGCCATATCTCTCCGTCGTTGGGCATAATCTTTGAAACTCTCATTTTTCTTCTTTTCCATACCTTGGAGGGATAAGCGATTAGGAGCTACATCAGACACATGTTTGTATTGAGCTATAAAAGCTCTTGCCAACTCAGACCAAGAAGAAACTTTGCTCCTTTCCAATTGATTGTACCACTTAGCGGCTAACCCAATCAAACTGTCTTGAAAAACATGAATTAATAGCTTGTCATCCCATGCATATGCCGCCATCTTTCTACAGTACATGGTGATATGGTCTTTTTGGGCACGATGTTCCATTCAACTTTTCAAATTCAGGTACCTTGAATTTTGGTGGAAGCACAACACCAGGTACCAAACACAACCTTTCGGCATCAAAGGGTCTGAAATAGTCAACTCCTTCCACAGCACTTAGTCTTTCCTCGATCAAACTCAGCCGAGCTTTAGTACCACTATATTCTTCTTTATGCTTCAACTTTTCTAACTCTGTGGGATCATCTAAATTTGGTACTTCGATTGGATTTTGAGCCTGTATATGTAGAGGTATTGGAGCTTTGACAGTACTTCCTTCAGGGATGAAAACGGGATTGTCTCGCATGGTTTGTTGAGTCTCTTGGACAGACTCGTCTTGATTACTCATCTTCTCCTTTCCTGTAATCATGGCTTTTAGCAACTGAGTAATTTCGCTTAATTACCCTCTTATCTCTGCATTTTCCTTTTTCAACTTCTCTATCTTAATATTTTGATCCTCTTCCATCATGCGTGCTTGATACCTTGTATGATAACGGTGGAGAGCTAATTGTCTAGTGGATGCAATTTTGATACCTCTAGTGCCACAATTAAGTCGAAATTATTTTTCATGTGATGATATGTTTATGCACATACAAATGGATGAACTACATGATATGCACTAAAGTCTTGCAATCTCTCCTAACAATTAAAAGAATGTTCCATGATAAGACCAATGTAAAGAACATGTTATGCAATGCAGAATCAAATGTAAAGATGCATGACTTAATGATATAAACAAACTCCTTTTTTTTTTGAAAACTGGAAAGGAAAATAAAAAAACTATATTTTTTTTTGAAAATTTTTTTTAAAAAACAATGTACAAAAGAGTAAGTAAAATTTATTCCTTCATGTGTCCTATCTTGGGTTTAAGTCTACATTTCAATCTAGTATGGTTCCACTCTAAGGCTAGGTCTTATGTTTCATTACATGCTGGGTTAGGATAATTAAAGGTTCTAAAGGTTCCCAAATTGCTCCTCACTGTCGTCCACATAAGACTAGTAAGGCACCCAATCCTCACCCGTGACAGGCTACAAATGGAAAGGTTCAATTTGAGCGATAGTATTCCATAGCCATTGCGGATGTATTTACCTCACGAGGGCGTAGGTACTTTACTCTCTCCTAAGAAGTATGGAGCCCGGGTCAGGGGCTTATACATGCAATTCAAGTGATGTGTGTGTTGAAGGAACAATGTTTTATTAAAATTTTCCAAATTATGATTTCCAAGCAAATTCCAAGATAACCTAAAACCAAGTATTGGCCTGACTCTCTAGAGTCCCAATGGAGTCGCCAAACTGTCATAACGTGTCAAGTCCTAAAACCTAACCCGCTAGACTTTAAAATTCTAGGAGTCGCCACCAACCATTCAAACCTAAGGTGTGATTGGTCACCTATTCATGTCTAAAAATAAGGCATGGTCTACGTTCAAAGATTCTTAGACTCGGGAGTACGGTTACGTGTGGGGAAGGATTAGCACCCCCACAACGCCCATCCTAAGATAGTACCAACTAGCTTTAGGTTATCTTTATAGTTTGTCTTGGGTTCATATTAATTTCGATATACTTATATATCGGAAAATTTCCAAGATTTTTCCATCAATTTGACTCTAACCTTAGAAATTCCCCTCACCTCAAGATATTCAAAGAGTCTCAATTGACTTTCTTGAACTCCATCGTTGGATAAATTTTAACATTTTATGAAATTCGTCTTTTCCTAATTTTGTCTCTAATTTTGACTCATATTCATTTTATAAATTTCTTAGATTTTTTAATTTATTTTTATATTTTTATATTCTTATTTACCTTATTTTTTAAGAAATAAACACGAATTATGCTTTTATTGAAAATTCACTTTTAAGCGTCCATCAATTTGGCTCAACCCAAAAGGAATCTCCTCACCTAGAAATTTTCAAGGAGTCTCAATTGACTTTCTTGAAATTTCATCATCGGTATAATCCATATTCATCCTAAGTATTCTATTTAAATTTGTTTTTATCTTTATTCTATGAGGTTTTATACTTATCTTATTCTATTTTATTAAAAATTATTACCGTGAATTTAATGTCTAACAATTGATCATGCAAAAGTAATATAAATCAAGAATTACAGTTAATTATCATGCAACCAAATTAAATTATGCAACCACACATACCTTTTAATTCAAGTTTATCAAAAAAATTTTAAATTAACATGCAAATTAAGTAACATATTATATCAATCATCATGCAACAAATTAAGTTACACAAGTATACAAATTATATACAAAATCAACATCTTATAAAACAAATTATTAAATTTAATTTAATTAGCATCCAAATTTATATGAATTAAAATTCTTGGATTAATCAACATGCAAATTAAGATTAAATTATATACCAATTATTAAATCTAATTGTTATATCTTATTGTTAACGCATACATTAATTTACAAGTTAAAACAGAGTTATCAATTCATCAAATCAATTATTATTATATAAATTATTATTATTAAAGTTAATTATTAAACCAAGGATTTTAAAGAAACAAACCTGAAAATGGCCAATCAAATCTTTCTCCTTTACTGTCTTTATCAAACACTACAACAAGTGTCTTTAGCTCACAATTCTCGGTTTCTACTTCAAAGTTCTTATTTGGCAACAACTTCTAACAATTATTGCTTCAACTCACAATGTTTCAAACAGCAGCAAACACATTGCTTCAACTCACGATGCTTCAACAAGGGAAGGTAAGCAGACTTCGAGTAGGGATGGTGGCGTAAAGGTGGCAACAGGCGGTTCGGTGCAGTAGTTGCTCGGGTTGCTGTGTTGCGGTAGTGGTTGATGGATCAGAGTATAATCGGTGATAATGTGGCTACTGTATGATGCAAGAGAGGAGATTCAGTGGTGATGAGAGCAGGTACAGTAGTTGGGAACAAACGCTGTCGAGCGACAAAAGCTTTAAACATAGGGCAAGGCTGCGACGCGAGTGATGACTCGATGAAGATGGTGATGAGGGCAGAAAGGAATGGTGAAGGATTGGGCAAGCAAAGACGGCCTGGATGTAAAGGTGCTACTTATGCAATGGTGTAGCTCGGTTGTCAGACCAGCGGTGGTTCAACAATGGTGGTCGGCTTTATGATGTTGATGGTTTCCCTAAATCTTAAGCTTTAATCTTTTTTATAGCCACAAATTAGCTAGAGTCCTAATACAACTATACTTATTCTAATAATTATCTCCTATTTTTAATATTTTATCTATTTAATTATTATGTTAATCCTAATCTAACTCTATCAAATTTAATATTAATCCAAATAATTATCCTAATTATCTAATCCTAAAATTAATTTTATTTTTATTTCTTTTTATCTTTTCTCTCTCTCTTTTTTTTATTCCTAAATCCTATTTTAATTTTAATTTCCTAATTAATGTTAATTCTAAATCTAAAAATTCTAATTTAATTCTAGCCTAATTCTAAATTGTTAAATTAAAATACAAATGTCACCCAACCCAATTAATTATTTATACAAATTAAGACCCCGGACAAAATAGGGTGTCTACACCAATCACTGAAACAGCTCTGAGTATTTCTCTCGCATCAAACTTTCTAACTCCCATGTCGCCTCCTCCTTTGAATGGTTCTGCTAGAGCACTTTTACCAATGTAATAGTCTTAGACCGCAATACCTTGTCTTTTTTATCCAAGATTCGAATCGACCTCTCTATATAACTCATATCCTCCCGAATCTCCAATGGCTCAAACTGAATTACGTGAGATGGATTTAGATGGTACTTGCTCTACATCGATACGTGGAAGACATTATGCACCCTTGATAGTTCTGATGGTAGTGCCAACTGATAGGCAACATCTGCCACACGGTCTAAGATCTCGAACGGCCCGATATATCGAGGATTCAATTTTTCTTTCTTTCCAAATCACATGATACCCTTTAATGGTGAGACCTTTAGGAAGACAACATCTCCAACAGAGAATTCCAATGGTCGGTGCCTGTTATCAGCATAGCTCTTTTGCCGACTCTGTGTATTCTTTAACCTCTCACAAAGGATCTGCACATCTTGGGAAGCCTGCTCTACCAAATCCGAAGCTAATAATTTTCGTTCACCCACTTCTTCCTATGCAACTGGTAATCTACACTGTCTACCATACAAAGCTTCATATGGTGCCATGCCGATACTGGAATGGTAGCTGTTATTATAGGCAAATTATTCCGCCAATGGCGAGTGATCATCCCAAGAGCCTTTAAAATCTAGTGCATATGCTCTCAACATATCCTCAAGCGTCTGGATGGTGTGCTCAGACTATCCGTCAATATGTGGATAGAAAGCGGTGCTAAAATTCAGTAGGGATGCCATAGCCTCTTGAAATCTCTCCCAAAAATGTGAAGTGAACCAAAAATCCCTGTCATAAGTGATGCTTACTGGAACACCATACAGCCTTACAATCTCTCGAACATATAAATCGGTTAAGGCACAAAGGGAATTAGAGATCTATGGCAAGAAAGTGTGCGGACTTCATCAATCAATCAACAATCACCCATATACCATCATGATTCCTCCGGGTCCTCGATAAACCCATAATGAAGTCCATCGTGATATACTCCCATTTGCATATTAGAATAGGTAGAGGGTATAGCAACCCTGCATGCTTCTGGTGCTCAATCTTCACCTGTTGACATGTAAGTCATCTAGCAATAAACTCCGCGATGTCTTGTTTAACCTTAGGCCAATAGTGCACCGTACGTAGATTATGGTACATCTTATTACTGCCTGGATGCAAAATGTACCTGGATGTATGGGCCTCTGTTAAAATCAAATCCTTTAACTGCTGATCCTCGAGAATCCAGATTCTACCTCTGAACCTCAGTATGCCATCGGTGCTAATCTTATAATCTGACTAAACACCCATCTGTACCTAACTAGCAACCTTTATGTCATGTTCATCACTCCTCTGAGCCTCTCTTATTCTATCCATCAAATTTGGCTCAATCCAGAAACTAGCAGTGAATCCATACCTCTCAGAGGAAATCACATTCAAACTAAGGCTCGAGAATTGCTCTAACAGATCATACTTCCAGACCATCATGTATGATACCATCCCAATATGCTTCTTGCTCAAAGCATCTGCCACTACATTTGCTTTCTCTAGGTAGTATAAGATCTCATAATTGTAGTCTTTTAACAGCTCAATCCATCTACGCTGTCTCATGTTCAACTCACACTACGAGAATAGATACTTGAGACTCTTATGGTCTGTATATACCTGGAATTTCCCCCCGTAGAGATAATGCCACCATATCTTCAATGCAAACACCACAACTGCCAATTCTAAGTCATGTGTAGGATAATTCCTCTCATGCTCTTTCAACTGTCTAAAACCATAAGCAATTACCGTTCCATTCTGCATGAGAACACAACCCAAACCCAATGCGGAAGCATCACTATAGACCAAGAAACCTCCAGATCCACTGGGAAGGGCAAGGATAGGAGCAGTAGTCAATCTCCTCTTCAACTCCTAGAAACTACGCTCACACGCATCTGTCCACTCGAACTTAACATCCTTACATGTGAGACGCGTTAGTAAAGGAACTAATCTTGAAAATCCCTCGACAAATCAGTGGTAGTATCCGGCTAGACCTAAGAAACTCCGTATCTCTGTCACCGTCTTTGGCCTCTCCCACTGCACAATGGCTTCTACCTTAGACGGATCAATAGACACCCCGTCTTAGACACAACATGTCCCAGAAATGTAATATGATCTAGCCAGAACTCATATTTACTGAACTTGGCATAAAGCTTCCAGTCTCTGAGGGTTTGCAAAACTATATAGAGATGCTGCTGGTGCTTCTTTGATGACTTGGAATATACTAGGATGTCATCAATAAACATTATAAGGAACTTATCCAGATATGGTTTAAACACTTCATTCATCAAGCTCATGAAAGTTGCAAGGGCATTAGTCAACTCGAATGGCATTACTAGGAACTCATAATGGTCGTATTGAGTCCTAAATGCCGTATTAGGGACATTAGCTTCCCGGATCTTCAACTGATATACCTTGATCGAAGATCAATTTTGGAAAACACCTGTGCACCCTTAAGCTGATCGAAGAGATCATCAATCCTGTGCAAGAGATATTTATTCTTGGGTAACTCTATTAAGCAACCGATAGTTGATACACAACTGAAAGCTACAATCTTTCTTCCAGACGAACAGTACTGGTGCACCCCACGGTGACACACTGGGGCGAATGAAGCCCTTATCTAATAATTCTTGGAGTTACTTCTTAAACTCCTCTAACTCCACCAATGCCATCCGATACGGGGGGCTTAGAAGTGGGCTCCATACCAGGTACCAAGTCAATGGTAAACTCAATCTCCTAATTCGATGGTAACCCTGATAAATCATCCAAAAATGTCGAGGAAATCCCTAACCAAAGGAATCTCGTGCAGCTCTGGCATTTCTTTTCTACATCCTCCATATATGTAATGAATCCTTCAAACACATCAACATAACACTCAAACAATTTAATAACAATATTTTACTTATTACTTATCCAATAATTTTGTAGTACAATGTTCAAGATGAGAGAAGGTAATAAACTTAGTGTAACAATCTAAACTAACATAGTTCGCAGCTAACCAATCAATTCCTAGGATTACATCAAAATCATACATGTTCAACAAAATTAGGTCAGCTGCCGTTTCCTTCTCCCATACCGTCACTTTACAGTTTCTATACACAATATCAGTCATCTAAGACTCTTTAAACGGCGTATTTATCTATAAGGTATACCATAAAGGTTCAGGTTCTATAGGTATCTTACTAGCACAAGTAGGTGACACAAAAGAATGTGTAGAACAAGGATCAAATAATGCAAGTACTGAAATATCAAAAATATAGATCTTACCATTAATAACATCTATGGAAGTACCAGTAGTCTCTTGCTCTAGTGTGTACACATGACCCTATGTCACAGCCTTCTTACCCTTCTCTGCTGCTATCGCTTGCCTAGGTTGTGAAGGTGTCGCCTTCTTAGACTCACTCGGTAATGGGGCCACTAGAGGTGGAACTATAGCTGGAACAGTGGATACAGCTGCCTCTCTTAACATTAGGCAATCCCTAACCGAATGCCCTATTTGTCCACAACAAAAATAGGTCCTAGTAAGCAGATAGCATGGCCAAGTACCGTGCGACTCCCACAATGTGCATACCTAGTCATTGTACTCCTCTGAGTAGTACTAAGGCTAGTAATAGGGGCAGTAGAAGTAGATTTATCTGACCTATTCTCTATAATCCAATGCTCGATGTCTTAGGCTTCCATCTCTCTGTGTGGTCCTTAAAACCTCTCTTTGCCTTCTCTTTCCCTTTACCCTTACCTTTAGACCCAGTATCAACATGGAACTGCTCATAATCCTACTCGCATAATTGAGCTCGTCCCACTACCTCATCATAAGTCTGGATATCGAACGAGACTAACCGGGTCAAAATCGAAGGTCTTAAACCCACCATAAACCTGTCAGTCTTTTGCTCTTCGCTCGTCCAGGTTTGAGGATCAAGTCAGCTAAGTGTGGTGAATCTTTACCGTACTGATCCACAGTCAAACTCCCCTGAGTCAACTCCAAAAACTTTGCTGTAACTTCTTCTGCACTGTACGGGGAATATACTGTCTATAAAATGCCTCCAAAAATATGTTCCAGGTCACCACTGGATGCTGGGCTAACAGTACAATCTGAGTAGATTTCCACCAATGCTATGTATCATCAATCAACTGGAATACAACCAAGCCCACTTTCTCTATCTTGGAACATCGCATGTACTTAAATAGCTTTTCAATCGCATTTACCAAATGCTTGGCCACCATCGATTCTTATCCGCCTTAAATTTTGGAGGATCTAACTTTTTAAACTGCCGCACAAGATTAACGTCACAGTAGGACTCGATATCTGCAGGCTGCAACTGTGCTGGTGGCTGTGGTGCGGCCTTTGGCTGAGGCTCAAGCTGTGGAGTAGGTTGTGGCTCGGGAGCTGGCTGTGCAGGGGCCTGTACAGGTGAGGTAGGGGTAGACTTTTGGGGCAAGTGCTGCTCTAGCTCTGTCAGTAGCTCTATCCGCATTATACATAGCGATAAAATCTGCCAACATCCATTCCACCCTCGTAATTCTAGTATTTGGACTTTCGAGCTATGAAGGGAGTGCAAGTTCTAGGGCGGTCAGTGCTAGCTTCAGAATTGACTCCGCCCTATCGTGTCCTTTACTTTGTCGGGTAACACTTCGCTCACTCATCTTTGCAGAACACAGACATTCAAATCGACTTTCAATCACTTAAATCATTTATACATTCAGACTATACAGTACTACAACGGATGTATTCCTATTTAAACACAGACATTGACAGACATCAGACCAACATTGCTCTGTACCAATTAAACTATAACGCACATAATATACAGTAATAACCATAATCACACACATAGTAAGTTGGTTGGGCTGTTTGCGATGCCTTTATCGTACTCACTTTTAACAGTAATATTTACAACAAAATATTATTTCTAGTATCTTCTACAAGTTCTACATCCCTTGTATATAAATTATCCAATATGTAGGACTATACATGAAAGTCTGAACATATAAAAGAAATAAAATATACCTCCAGGATCCAATCATAGCTGCCTCAGGGTACTAAAAAGCACAGCTAAATCCGTGGAAAGGTATACTACTACAGATAATATGTGAGATGGAAAAATAAGGGAGTGTGCTCAGTAAGAAATTTGTATGCAAGACTAATACTATGAAATCTATATGCATAAAAAATTTAATTCCCAACCATACACTAACGTATAAATTAGGAAGGATACTGTAGTCGGCTAGGAAACCAGATAGAGTATGGGAGGTACTATGAAGTACGTTTCGTATCCCAGTCCATAGTAGCGACTGTAGGGAGTAAACAGTTGAAGATGATATGTATAAATAGTGCAAATCACTTGAAAACATTTCATGCACTTTTCATTATATAAACAATATATAAACACTTTAATTGAAACCATTTCAGTAAACAATTCAGTATAGAAGCCTAGTAAACAGTACAATAAACACTTTAAAATTTCTGCATCATATGTAAATCATTCACTTCAATTTCAATGATAAACTCAGTCTAGTAAAACAGTATAATATAGTAGAGATCAGGCAACACCCAGTAAATGTCATGCCATAATAGTATCCCAAGAAGAGAGAAACAATAATAGTACGACATATGGCCATAGTCATAGTAGTCCACAATGTACACTTGCCAGGTGACAACTGCGGAAGCTGAAGACTTGGCAGGTCTATCAGCAACAGTAACAGTAACAGTCAACATGATACGAGGCCTAGTAGTCTCAAAACAATTTGTAAACAGTAGAAACACTATTTATTAATCAATTTCAATAATGAAATCTTCAATCAATCCATAAATAAATTTATTGAAAAATATAATCAGTGCAGAAATAAAAATTCATAAAATATTCGTAGTTCAGTATTCTTTTCTAAAAACGTTCTATTTATCTGTAGAACAGTTATAAACATATGCTAGTATCCTCACGTACGTAAAATTCATTAACATGAATTTTTAAAAATTGTTTTTCGGTATTTAATAAAATATGCAGTTTTAATAGAAAGAGATGAGAATCACTAAGAAATTTCTTTATTTCTAATATTTAAGAATATTAAAGATAATTTCATAAAATTTTTAGAATTTTCGATAGTATAACGACTGTTTCTAACCTAGTCCACCTGCATTGAAAACACAGTTCATAAACCAACCAATATCCACAATTTCACCAATTCTAAAGCAATTGATTTCAAAACCATTTCATAAAATTATCTAAAACCATAACATGCATTCACAGTATCCCTACGGCTTCCATACTCATCTTTATGTCTTTTCTACCGAACTTCCCAACTGTACCATGCGATAATTTCTCGCTCCCGGGCTGCAGAACATTATACCAACACTATTATTTCTCCACATTCTAATTTATAACTAATTTTTCTCCCTTAAATTCTACCACATTGTCTACAAAAATTATTAAACCAGTATAATTTACAGTGGTGCTAAAACATAACTATACCTAAATTAACTCCGATTTTAATTCCGATTGCACCGGTAGTCTCCTCTTAATTTATATAGTCTCATGGCACCTAGAACACATCAAATTGAACACCACTACATGGTCCTCTTACCTTGGCCAAATTCAACATGATGTCATAAACATGTTATTTCAACAATTTAGCCATTAAATCATGCTTAACCATTATCCTACTTCCATCTAGCATCATTTTCATGCATCAAAACACAAGAATTCATAAGCTTCCTATCATGGCCGAAACCCTAATGGGACATTTGAATGTGATTTAATTCAATCCAAGGCTAGAATCATGCTTAACAGACTTGATTTCATCATTTTCTATCATTAGAATTTAAAGAAAATAAAAGTATAAAAATGCCTTGATGTGGCCGAATGCTATGGAAGCACTTTCCTCTTGATTTTGTCCACTTTTCAAGAAGATATGGCTATGGGTTTGTAGAGGATTGAATTTAGAGCAACATTACAAAAGAAAGTTTAATGATTTAAGGAAGTTTACTAGGTGTTTTCTAAGCTTTTTCTTTTCTTTGCTAAGCTTGCTAATGGAGGAAGGATGGGAGGTTGAAGATGATGAGGTGTGGCCGGCCCCTTAGGTGTGGAGAATTATTTAGAATTTTCACTTAATAGTAAAATGACCAAAATGCCCATGGTTATAATAATTTTGGACAATTTTGCCCTTAAACTTTCATAATTTTTCTAACTATCCAATTTAACTCCAAAATATTTTATTTCATCACTAAATATTATTATTGAATATAATTTAATGGATGGATAGGGTTTTATTAGGGTTTGACTGATCGTAAGGGTGAGATTACGAAAATACCCCTATCAAGCCAATCGCATAAATTTTTAATTTTAACACCAATTTAATCTATCTATTGACATAGCCTATAACTTACTTATATGTAGATTATTATACTTTGATCAGTTGGTAAAAAGCTAATTTAGTTTGACCATTATTCACGAAAGTTCAACCGGGCTATGTCCTTAATCATCATTTTCTAATTTGTTAGCACACTTCCCAAAAATAACTTAAATAAGGGATTTTGGGTTCTAGATTCTTACCATAGGTTTATCCAACCCTTCGTATAGTATCTGTCATCCATCTCGATATTATAGGGCTTTGTTTACTTTGTTACCTACGAAATATACAAGAATTGAACATGTAAGGACCCGCCAAGCAGCACTTTGGTCCCCATTGGGATTCAAGAGGTGGCTCACTCGGCGCCCCTTACGTTTCATGTGAGTGTTGGCGATCGCCCAACACCCACCTCTCTGAACGTATTGTCCGCTTTAGGCGATCCCCTCACAGCTTTATCCCAAGGAACCTGAAGAACTCAGGTTAATTCCCTTGAGCGCGTTCCACGAGACGCTCGAACCCTAGCATCCTTGGATACCCGAGCCTTACAGTCATGTTACCATCGAGACAACTTGTCTCGATGGTAACATGAGTGTACGGCTCGGGTATCCAAGGATGCCAGGGTTCAAGCGTCTCATGGAACGCGCTTAAGGGAATTAACCTAAGTTCTTCAAGCCCCTTGGGATAAAGCCATGAGGGGATCACCCAAGGATAGGGATCGCCCAAAGCGGACAATACGTTCAGAAAGGTGGGTGTTGGGTAATCGCCAACACTCACATGAAACGTAAGGGGCGCCGAGTGAGCCACCTCTTGAATCCCAATGGGGACCAAAGTGCTACTTGGCGGGTCCTTACAGAATAGTAGTGAGAAGTCTGACATATGTAACAGTATCAAAATATGTGACTATCACAATACCACAAATTTAAATATTGGCAGGTCTAATAGGTGTACCGATATCTTTACCAGAATATTCAAGCATTGTGATAGTATCGATATGCTAAGATTTACGTATCGATGCACGTTTGTTTAATGTATAGGAATCCTTCATAAAGTATCGATACGCAGAAGGAATTTATCGATACCTCGACTTTGGCTGCACTTAAAGGACAAATTTTTGTATACACCAATTGGAAGAAATTCAAAGATTCAACACCAATGGCCAAGAACTATAGAGAAAGTTTAAAAGGAAGATTCAAAGAGTTCAATAAGTGAGAGCAAAATTTTGAAATCAACAATCATACCCATCTTCGAGACTTCCTTTGAAATTCCATGTCATGAGACAAAATACTCTCGCATATTCTTTAGCCTCTCAATTGTAATTTCTTCATTGAGCCAAATTATAATCACTAAACCTTTATAGAGGCACTCTTGATTACACTTCTTATACACCAATCCAAACATTGTAAAGGGGAGTAAATCCTTGTGGGCACAATTGTAAAGGGAGGATTGGGTAGTGATATAGGTTTCCTCCTTAAGCCTTAAAGTGAAAAGTGTGAAAGGTTTATTCCTTAAGCCTGTGAAAGGAAGGGTTATAGATTTTCTCTTTGAGCCTAAAAAAGGAAGAGGTTGTAAAGGTTATCCTTGGGCCTTAGTAAAAAGAAGGGTTACTCTTGAGTTTGTGAAAAAAAAAGGTTAGTTGTAAAGTCCAAAGTACAGTAGTGAATTTTGCAAGGCCTTGAGAGGAGCTCAAGAGAGAGGACGCAAGTAAGGATGTCGAATCTTTATAGATCCTTTGTGTACAATTTCTCTTTCCCTACACTCTTACTCTTTTTGTTGTAGATTTATTTTAATTGCTTAGTGTTGAAATTATAGGATAAATAGTGTAGAGAATTTAGAATGGAAAAGCAAATTTTAATATGGGGAAAAAACCAATTCACCTCTCTTTTGGTTTAGTTATTGAGCCAACATAAAGAACTTACAAACTTAAGTCTAGAAACAAAAGATCTACATGTTGAGACCAAAAGCAAGTATTAGTGATGCTTGAGTAATCCAAATTAAATTTCAAACATAAAAAATTATTCAATAACCAAAATTAACTTAACCACCTCAAAACGATTTTTGAAAGTTCCCGGACAAAATGGGGTTACCACATTTTTTTATTTTTCAATTTCTTTTAAGTCCAACTTTCTATATTTTCATTTTTCCTTTTTTACTCTATCAAATAAAGCTTAAAGGCATGCTTGGTAGTGTCAAAAAGTGGAAGGATATGAATAAAGGTGTGTAGAAAAGTAGAAATAAAATGGTTTTTGTCGATACTTGCTAATAGAGAAAAAGTGTGAGGAAAGAATAAGAAAAATTGTTATTTTTTTTCCTTATTAACAAAAGCAAATCATTCTAAATTGTAAAACTAAGTAGAAAGAAAATATGAGAAATATGATTCAAATTTGTATATTTACAAATTATTCTTGATTTTTTAATTTATTTTTTGATTTTTCAACTCATCAAGCAACAAAAGAAAATAAAAATACATTTAATTTCACTTCCTTATCTTTTTTCACGAAACACATTAAATGAAAAGAAAAAAAGATGTATTTTTCATCTTTTTATTTTTCATTTTCTTTATGCTTTATAAGTAAAGTCTAAGTATATCAAACCTATAAGACAAAGACTAGAGTGCACAAAACCCACATTAAAAAAGAAAAAAGAATTGAGTATTCCTCCTAGTGCCACTAATCTTTACTTAAGGCTTTGCTTAGTAGGATGGAAAGAAAAATGAAAAGATTGAAAATTGGAGGGAGGGAGGGAAAAATGAAGAGATAGAAAATATTAATTTTTTCCCTAGGTGTGCTTGGTACAAAAAATAAAAAATGTGAAAGAAAATATGATTTTCTTTCTATTGCTTGGTAGAGTTGAAAAATAGAAGGAAAGAAAATAAAATTATATTAATTTACTATTATATCATTAATGAGTTATGATAACAAAATAAAATTAAAAGAATAAAGGATAGTTTTGTAATTATACATAATTGACTTACACCTCTCTTATTTTCTCTCTACTAATCTTTCTAATTTAAAATAATTTGGTTTTGTTAATAAAGAAAAAAAATTACAATTTTTTTATTTTCTTTTTTTCACACTTTTCTTTTTTTACCAAGCATTAACAAAAACTGTTTTCTTTTTACTTTTCCACGTTTCTCTATCTATCCTTTCCGTTTTTTACCCTACTAAACACACCCTAGGAGCAAAATATTCTTTCATATTTATCACATTTTAAATTATGAATAGCTTGAATTTCAATAGGAAGGGCAGACCATTATGCAAGATCCGTGCAAAACGTTGAGTATACTTCCTTTAGTAATGAGTGATCAAAGTTCTTGTTTGCCGCCATGGTGCCTTCACCGTAACGCGAAAGAAGATTCCAGTTATTAAGTCAAAAAGAAAGCTACTGTATACGATGACTACAAATCATATTAGAGAAAGGGTTGCACAAAGGTTGATGAAAAATAAAAAAAACATGGATAACGTCACGCAAGGCATGCGAGGCGATTTCCAATTGTTGTTTGGCGTTTCCTTTTTTCGACAAAACAAAACAGTAGAAATTGACTCGAAGTCCATCCACCAAGCAATCGTGATTATTAGTTTTAAGTAAGAGTGGCATGACCCAAGCACTCCTAAACTTTTTGTTAAATATATTTAAAGGCGAAACACGTTTAATTTAATGAAAAATTAGAAATTTTCTATAGTTTATTCATATCTTTTAACCAAAGACCTATGATTTTTTTAAATAAACACCTATAAAAATTTAAGAATAATTATTCTATACAATGCAAGTAAAGTTATTTTACTCTAAAAGTGATGTTAAGATCATGATAAATATATTATAAAAATATTTAAAAAATAAAATAAGATATGTATCATAATCTTAATCCATTTGTGGAATAAAAAAAAACTCTAATGGAAGTGTATGAAATAATTATCCAAAATTTAATTCAACCATTTAGTAGATTTATCGAAATACCATATATAACAAATTAAAGTCTAACAACGAAAATTGTGTAACTAGTGCACCAAAAAACCAATTTACTTTTGATGTAAAATTAATAACCATTGTAATGTTTTGACAACTTACATGATAAAATAGTAGACTCTTTTAACGTTATAATAAGAATATTAAAAAAAATTACAAATATTAAAGATAGAGTCTGGCAGCAACTAAAAAAAAATTAAAACCCATGTTTTAAATTTAACGAGTTTTAATTGAAGTAAAAACACTCATTCATTTTGGTTGGGGATATGCTTATGTTAGCTGCCCGTCTCGTAAGAAGTCATGTCTCATTAAATGAATTTGTATCAGTTGGTCTAAAAATTGTTATCAAATTTTAAATGGGTGCAACAGTAAGTCGTATTTTGATTAGGCAATACAAAATTACCGGTATTTTTCATGTCTTACTGTTAGTCTGTTAAGCAACTGGATCTTAATGCAAAAATAAGACTTTTTTTTTCTTATAGACAGCTATAATATATCTACTTATATGTGTCACTATATATCATAAAGATTATTATTCAATAAATGTATAAATTTATTAATCCAAGTTAATAAAATAGATTAACATCCTATATATCGTCAGTAGATTTTTTTTATTACACAAGCAAAGTTAGGATGATGACACATATCACTTAAAATATTAAGAAAATAAAATAAAATAATACAGTGTCATCATTTTAACCTCACTTGTGGAGTCAAAAAACTCCAAAGACAATGTATTGGATAGTTATCATAAAATGGATTCATTAAAATTAACATAAAATATTTATAAGCAGTAAATAAAACATAATCTATCTTAAATTTTTTAAAACTCAAACCATTTATAAGCACAAAAAGTCATGTTTTGTGTAGAGGATTGAAGATATGATAAGATCATTACCATCCTATTTTATGTGTCGCAACATCTCAAGTCCTAAAACCTAATGCGCTAGACTTAAATTTCTAAGAGTTGCCACTAACCATTTTAACTTAAGTGTGATTGGTCACCTATTGTTGACTAAACATAAGGCTTGGTCTACATTCAAATATTCTAAGTTCAGGAGTACGGTTACGTGTAGGGAAGGATTAGCACCCCTACAGGTACCAAATAGTCTAAAATTATCTTAATTTTGCCTATTTGTTTGCTTTAATTTTGATATAATTAAATATTTAAAAATCTTCTAAGTCTCTTCCATCAAGCTGGTTGGACAACTTAAAAGTTCTCACCTCAAGAATATTCAAGTAGAACCAATCACCTTTCTTGAAGAGACTTTGTCGTCGAATGATTTGAATATATTATGAAAAATCCTATCTTAACCTACTACCCAATTTATTAATTGTTTATTATTTTCCTACTTTGTACTTTTTTATTTTATCTTAATTATTTATAATTTCTTTATATCCTATAATTATTTTTTTATTTTATATATTTTAAATAAATATGAATATTTAATATTGAAAATTTTCTGTAGACCTTCCATTAAGGTGGTCAGACCTTAGAAGTGTGAGATTCCTAATTTTCCTTATTCCTTCCTTACCTATATAGTATTTTAAGTTAGAATGATTGGATAAATTGTAATGAGAAGCAGCACCATGTTTTGTATGTAAAGGAGAAACTATAAGGTGGGCCCCACAGCATTATCTACCAAACGGATGGACACAGAAGTGGCAAATTCTTAAATTTCGGCTTAAAATACATAATTGGTAAGAAGATCATTCCTTGAAATTCCTTTAATTGAGCATACCTGGGTTTACATTCAACAATTTCAAAAATGACGATTTTGTCCATAGGCTAGAAGAACTTTATTGAATATTGGTCAACTTAGTTTGACTTTTGACCCACAGACTGTCATAGTCAAATCCCTATGTAAAGATGTCTTAGGCTACTCCAAGCCATAGACTGAATCACTTGAAAATGTCAAATTATGAGATTGTACTGTTATGGGTATTTTGGTAATTTCACCCCTATTGTCGCCTAACATATGCCTCCAAAGTCAAAGATTTGACTTCTTCTATTATTGGAGGATCATAATTATGGAAAATGAAAATAAATAAGAATTGAATAGATAAGGTAAATTGATATTGTATTACTAAGGTCATAAGTGGAATTATTGAAATTTTAAAAGGGTAAAATGGTCAAAGAGGCAAAGGACGATATTTTAATATTAAAAAAATAATTAAATGGGATATTTTGGAGTCTTCTTCTAGAAAGGGATGACCATCACCGTTGCTCTTCCTTTTCTCTCAAGTTTTGCTAAGTTCTAGTGTGAGAGAGTTTGAGAAACACCTTTAAACCTTTATCCAATCAACTTGCACCCTAAAGGAAAATTATTCCTCTTGCTTAGCTCTATCTATTCCTGGAGTATGGAAGCATGAATAAGCCATTAGAGGGCTATATTGGTTGCTGAAATATTGGTCACTATTGAAGGTGAGAAAAGATGAAGTTTTACGTGATGTTAACTAGTGTTCTTAATTGTTTTAAGATTGTTTAACATCTGCATAGCTTTAAAATGAAGCAAAACCAAGTGTGGAGATTCTTTAGGGTTTGGGTTGAGAGAAGGTTAATGAAAAAGTTGTATGATTTGCATGCATGGATGGTATAAAGTGAAAGTAGTGAGCAAGAGGAAGATTACTATAGGGTTAGAATTGAAAGAAGTGGAGTTTAATGCTTTGTGTGCACTAGGTTTAAAGAGAAAGAAAGGTTGGTGTGCTAAGTTTCATGTTTCGAGGGTTATATGATGAGGTTTAAGGGATAGGGAGAGTGGTTATTGAGGTTAAATTTAAAAGAGAATGAGATTTGATTGAAGTGTTGTTGTTTTGCAGCTATAGCTTTAGGTAACTAAAGAGGATCTTCTGTGCTGCAAACTATCGTAATTCTGTGATAGTTGAGGTAAGAGATATATGTAATAAGGCATATGGGGTACTATGCTTGCATATGGTTTATTAGTTAGATGCAAAATGGAACTGTTGTATAAGTGCAAGAAGTTTGAAATTCGGTTTAACTCCTAGAATCAATTCTGTCTAGGAGCAACCTACTGCCTTAAAGGGCAGCTGACTGCCCAAACACAAACACAACATACTTATTTTCAAAACAGACTTAAACCAGTCAACTGCCTTATATAGCAGTCGATTGCTTATTTCTATAACTAACTTAAAACCAGCCGATTGCTCTGAAGATAAGTCGACCACTTTATTTCAGTAGCATTCTGTTTTCAAACCAGTCGACTGCCATTTTTCCAAAAGCATCTGTTTGCGCACCAGTCAACCGCCACCTAGGCCATCGACTGCATTTTCTCCAAGAGCATTCTGTTTGAAAACCAGTCGACTGCCTAAATGACCAGTTGAGTGCCCTTTTTTGTATTTAATTTTCAAAAATTTCGAAATTATTTTAGAAATTTAAGTAATTTATCGAAAAAGTGCAAAGCAGTTGACTGCCATAAAAGAACAGTCAACTACCCCTTTTGAAACATTGCTTTCAAATTCTTAATAGGTACATATGTAATCGTTTGCAATTCCTATATCTCAAAAAGGGATTTTTGTATATATTAAAGATTTTAAAAGTAATTGATTTGCTAGCAAATGTTTTAAGATTGTCGACTCCCATATCATGTATTCAGATTGTATTGATTGATAACTGTATGACCCTAGTCAAGTCGTCAGCTCTAACAGATGTCACTTGACTAGTATACACTATGTGATTGTTCGATGATGACCATTAGTCTCTATTTCGTAGGATTGGCGTACTAGCCATTTCCTATATTGTATTGCCTGTGCATGATTATACTAGGATGTTGACGTCTCCATTGAATGTTTACAATTTTGACTTATTATAGATTTGAATGCTCCATGTTTAAAGAACATGTTAGATCAATTAAATGCCTTATGACTGAAAGAAAAGTGTGATTTTACTGACTTAAGTGTATTTGAAGTATACATATTTTATAATAGAATTGCATTCATAATTACATGATTGTTTTAAATCCTATTGTAACGCTTCAATATTCGTAGAATATCCTATCGCTTCCCTATAGTCGAATTTAGGACCCAAGCCAAGTGAGGTGCTTCAAAGCATCCTTATATACTCAGCTTGGTCATCCTAATCGACAATAGAAATTCCTTACCTGAAAGATATTGACCATTGTATGTCATTGTAGAGCCAAGTAGGAATCATACATCGTAGTTGCATAATATCGCACTTATATATATATATATATATCCTCTTACTGAGCGTAAACTCACCCCTTTCTTTTCCTCCCAAACTATTTGTAATGATTTTCGCTGGCTTATAGAGAAGCCTATATTTTTGGATATAGCAATCCCTCCAAGGCCATCTTGAAAACCCTTTAAGGTATAATGCTTTATTGTATTTTCAGACTTTGTATAGTACTAGATTATAATTTAAATGTAGTAGGATGCAAACTGATAAGGATAAATGTTGGGTACAGTAAATAAAATGCTGAACTGGATCCTATATTGATAATGTTAATGCTATTACAGTCTTTAAGGGGAGTAGAGATATTATATTGATACCTGAATAACCCTAATAGTGAATGTAATGTAAGAAAGAAAGACTAATGATACGACAAACGGCCTAACCAAATCGATAGAAAAGGAAAAAAGTTAACTTGTATTTTGATAAGAATAGGATGTTACAGAGTTGGTATTAAAGCAAAGTTAGTTTGACATTTATCGATGTCATTAGGTTAGAAATAGTTTACATCCCCAAGTACTGTACATGTCTAAATATCTATACATGGTATAACTGCTTAAAGTTATACTAAAATCATTGATTTTGCTGTGGTGTCAATAGAATGAGTCACCGTAGAAGGAGCGCTCAACGGAGACAGAAGGAGATGCCTCTTGAACCTATACTCCCCCATCTCCTCCAGATAGTCTTAGTACCCGACTATCGAGAGTCGAGCAAAATCTTGAGACTATGACGACATTATTTAATCAGTTCATGGCTAAATTTCCAAATGTGACCATGAACGCACCATCGGCTCCACTTGCCGTACCTACACCACCAGCACCTCTTGTGCCTCTAGTACCAACCCCACCAGCCCAACCAGAGCCTCCACAACCAGCTTCAGTTCTTGAAAGGCAGAGTCCCATAGCTTATTGCAGTGTTAGTTTGCTAAAAGAATTTAAGAAGCTAGACTCACCTAAATTTAAAGGAGATAGAGACCTATTAGTGGCAAAAAATTAGGTCAACGCAGTTGTAGACACCTAATTTTGTCCGAACAATTTTTTTTTTATATAATCAAAAAATAAAAAATCAAAAAAATAAATAATGATAAAAAGAAACAAGTCAATTTTTGTCAAATCTCATGTGAAGCACATGCAAAATTCACATCTTCAAGAGTTGACTAAAGTTGATATTGTTGCCAAAAATAAAAGAAAAAAATAATCAGCCATTAAATCAATGAATAAATCAACAAAAGGAAGGAAATTGGTTGAAATTAAATCTGAAAATTCATTGCCAAAAAAATAATAAAAAGGAAATAAATTAAAAAAAAGGGAGAAAGTCAAACAAAATAAATGAAAAATCCCATAATCATGGGATCAATTATAAATTTTTTTATTTCTTTCCATGAAATTTTGACAAGGATAAAAGGAGGAGAAACCCTAGAAGAAAAGGGGGGAAAAAAAAGAAGAAAACCCTAGAAAAAAAACCTTGGAGAGAAAAACCTTGGAAAAAACCCTAAAAAACCTTTCTTTGCCAACTTCACCACGCCTACTTTGCATTTCGCCACTTCATCACCAACACTGCCTAAAGTTTTCTCAAGCACCCTACACCATCGGCCTTGTCCTCCCCACACTGTCAAACCGTTCAGCTTTACTAACACTGCATGCATGCATCACCACTGCCCTGCATCCATCGTCATCTCCAGACCGCTCCTGATGCCATAACCGCACCATCTCTGCATCATCCAAGTGCCACTGCTTGGTTGCACCGCTACCTGTTATTCTTCATCGTGTCTCTGCATCACTGCAACCCTTGCATCAGCCCGCCTCTGCTGCATTACCATCACGTGCTACCTGCTAAGAAAGTAAGATCGAAACCCATCAGCTACTGCTCCTTCCCATCTCTGTCCGCACTGCCTTTGCTATCCAACTGCTGCTCCAACGCCGTCGCTTGTGCCTGCCCTTGCTGTTGCTTGTGCCTGTCGGTTCTCGCTCATCTTTCTTAAACGGGGGCTGCAGTTACTAAAGGATAAAAGAAGGCCACGTGAAAGCAGCAAAAGGAGATAAGAAAGAAACGTTAAAGCATAAAGAAAAGAAACAATAAAGAAAAAGAAAAGCTCCTAGTGGTGCTCGTTTTCCAGGTTTGTTTCTTTTTTATTGTTTAATTAATTAGTTAAAATAAATATAATTTTTTACAATATGATTAGATGATCTAATAATCATTGGCATGATTAATTTAGTGATTCATATGGTGATGGTCTAACTTTGATATTAAATTTGACTTAATAATTTGATTTAGAAAAATTTGCATGATAATGTTTAATTGGATCTGGTATGAAATTATTGCATGACATATTTAATTAGACTAATTTAGTATGATTATATATATTTTGCGTGTATGGTTTTGCTTTTTTAATAATGTGACCTAAGAAGTTGTATGATTAAGTATAGTATATTAAGATTAGTGTTTATGAAATAAATTTGGGACTATGACTGATTTAAAACTTATAAGATAAAAAATAAAATTATAGAAGTAAAATTAAATAAAAAGTATAAAAATAATAATAAAAAAATCAATAAAAGATGTGTTATTCCGACGATGGAATTTTAAAGGTACTGCGCTTGAGTAGTACTTTTAGATATCTTGAGGTGAGGAGGTTCTTTTTAAGTCTTACCAGCTTGATGGAAGATTTAAAAATATATTTCCGATATTTAGAATTCAAACTTATTATTAAAAATTGAAATAAGAATCAATTAAAATTAATTGTAATTAAAAGAATAAATAATCAAATTAGAAATAAAGTATTATAAAAATTAATATAATTAGAAATAAAATAGAATAAGATAATAAAAATATAAATATTCCGACGACGGAATTCTAAAGGGACTGCGCTTGAGTAGTACTTTTAGATGTCTTGAGGTGAGGAGAGTTCTTTTAAATCTTGCCAGCTTGATGGAAGATTTATAGGACATTTCCAAGATTTAATAAATTAAATTAGATTAGATTAAAAAATAGTAAATTAAAATTAAGTTTATTATAATAAAGAATAAAGATCAAATAAATAAATTGGATAAATAGAAATTAAATCACATTAAATATTTTAATAAATGTGAATTATTCCGAGGATGGAATTAAAAGGGAATTGCGCTTGAGTAATTTCTTTAAAAATTCCTAAGGTGAGAAAGTTTCTTTAAGGTCTTACCAGCTTGATGGAAGGTCTTTAAGAAAATTTTTAATATCAAATAATTCATGTTTATTTAAAGATATAAAAATATATGAAAATAATAATTTATATAAGAAAATAATAACAATAGAATAAAATAAGATAAAATAATAAATAGAAATTGAATAGGAGTCAAAATAGGATTTGCATAAAAATATCTAAACAATCCGACGACGGAGCCTCTTCAAGAAAGGCGATTGGTCCTACTTGAATACTCTTGAGGTGAGAATAACTTTTAAGTTGTCCAACCAGCTTGATGGAGGAGACTTAAAAGATTTTTCAATATTTAATTATATCGAAATTAAAGTAAAAGGCAAAATTAAGATAACCTTAGATCACTTGGTACCATTTTAGGATGGGCGTTGTGAGGGTGCTAATCCTTCCTCACACGTAACCGTACTCCCGAACTTAGAACTTTTAACGTAGACCAGGCCTTATCCTTAGTTTGAATAGGTGACCAATCACACCTAGGTTAGAATGATTGGTGGCGACTCCATAGTTTTGTGTCTAGCTATTAGGTTTTCCGAAACTTGATACGTTACGACAGTTTGGCGACTCCGCTGGGGACATTAGAGAGTCAGGCCATCAGGTAGTTTAAGGTTATCAAGATTTTGCCTAAAACTTTAAGTTTCATAAAATATTTAATACACACACTTCACATTCATGTGCATGCATTAGCCCTCGACCCGGGCTTATCCTTCATAGGAGGGGGTATAGTACCTTTGCCTTCGTGAGGTGATAACCTCCACACAGGCCAGTGAAATACTCCCACTCAAATTGAACCTTTCCGTTTGTAGCCTGTAATGGGTGAGGATTGGGTGCCTTACTAGTCTTGTGCGGACGACAGTAAGGAACAATTTTGGAACCTTTAGCCCTTTTATCTAAAGCCATGCATATAGTGAAATTTAGAAGACCAACTATAATATAGAACCATATCAACCCATGCTATAGAAAATACCCATTATTTAGGACACATGTTTGATCAAGTTTGTTTGATTTTGAGACACTAAGAGGGTACCATGAGTTCTTGACCCAAACATTTCATGCATTACTCATCCATTATTGTTACATGACCACACCATTCCATTCATACAGATCATCTTGTTTTGATTCATTGTTTTTAAACAAAGCATTTTCAAAATTTTTGAAGCATCACCACATGTGAAATGATAAAATTCTTAATTGTGGTAATAAAAGATTCGAAGATAGCTCGACCAAAGGTTCATTCACACAACACTCGTTATCAAGCTAAGATCATGGAAGAAGAATCAAGCATGCGCATGGAGAAGATGGAAAAAGCTCAAGAGGAAATGAGGGGGCAATTGGCCCAAATTACAGAGCTGTTGAAAAATCTGAGCAAGGGCAAAGGAGTGGTAGAGGAAGTTGTAGTCCAAGAAGGGGTTCAACAACGCAGTATGGAAGACCCTGTCTATCCTCCCGGATTTGGTCCATTTCCAAGTCAAACATCCCAAGAAGGAAGATATCCACCTGCTTACACTGCTATACCCCAAGTGTTTGGACAAGCTCAATTCCAAGGACCCGCCTATCCTTCCCAAGGCGCAAAATCTACTGATCCCATTGAGGTGCCCGACTTAGATGACCCAAGGGAAATTGAGAAGTTGAAAGCCAAACAAGCAGAAGAGAAAGATGAGGCGAAGTCGCAACGAAAGATTAATATGTTGGAGGAAAGGATTCGAGCTATTGAAGGCTTAGACTTTTATGGTTCCATGGATGCTACTGGGTTATGTTTGGTGTCAGACTTGGTTATTCCACCTAAGTTTAAAGCACCAGAGTTTGAGAAGTACAATGGAACTTCCTGCCCTAGGTCTCATCTTATTATGTATTGCCGAAAGATGGCTGCCTATGCTCAAGATGATAAACTTCTTATTCATATCTTTCAAGAAAGCCTTACTGGGTCTGCAGCGAAGTGGTATAATCAATTGGATGGAACTCGAATCACCACTTGGAATGACTTGGCAAGAGCATTTATGGCTCAATATCGACATGTTGCTGACATGGCCCCTGATCGTCTGTCTTTACAAAGCATGGAAAAGAAGGCTAATGAGAGTTTCAAGCAATATGCCCAAAGGTGGCGTGATATGGCTGCGGAAGTGCAACCTCCACTTTCGGAGAAGGAGCTTACCATTATGTTCGTTAATACTTTGAAGGCTCCATACTACGATAGGATGATCAGTAATGCCACTAAGAATTTTGCTGATATGGTATTGTCTGGTGAGATAATTGAGAATGCAATCAAGAGTGGAAAGATTGAAGCTCCCAACAATATTGAGAAGGAAGGAGGAGCCAACAAAAGAAGGGAAGAAGAAGTCCATGCTGTAGCATATGGAAGGCAATATGGAGGCTATGTCCCACAACACCCTTATCACATGCCACAACCTTACTATCCTGCTCAGAATCCTTACCATTCTTACCCCAAGGTTAATGTTCAACCTAATCCCCAGACACTTGCCCCAAATATTCAACCAACTAAGCAGTTCAATAAACAAGAGGGCAATCATAATGCATCATGGCCAAAAAGAGAAAGGACTCCCATTGACCCAATCCCCATGACCTACACTGAGTTATACCCGAAATTGATCAAAGGACAACTCATTGCACCCATTTATGTGGAACCTCTCAAGCCCCCATATCCAAAGTGGTATGATGAGAATGCCCGATGCGAGTATCACTTCGGGAACGTGGGTCACTCTTTGGAGAATTGCACTGCACTAAAGTATAGAGTGCAAGGATTGATAAAAGCTGGTATGTTGAGTTTTGAGGCGAAAGGGGAACCGACTACGAATGCAAACCCATTGCCTAACCATACTAATGAAGGATGAGTTTTGTGGGGGCATGAAGGGTTCGAGCCTGACAATTTTGAAGATCTATAAATTCTAGTTTTGTTTTTGCTTTCTTTTATTTCTTTAAGTAATGCAAGATAGTTTTTGAAAGTGCTTAAGCCCATAAGCACGAAATAAATTTTATGTATGGGTTAACTTTTATTTATTTCCTTTTCAATAAAGCGACTAGTGTGATGCACTGTCAATTTCTCATTCCATTCATTTTCCATTTCTCCACATACTCACCATATCTTTCATTCACAAGTATCCAAATAATGAACATGATGATAATGATAGATCTGGGATTCAATTTTGAAAGAACCACTATTGTTGATGAATTAATAGTATGCCAATGTTGCGAAAGCAAGAAAATGAAGGAAAGGTTGCTCACCATCCGCATTTGATAGACAGTACGAGAAAGGTGAATCTCTTACAGAAGCTTCCAACAAGTTTGTCATTGTTCAATAAATGATCTTTAATGAGAGCACTTGCATTTGAAATGATAAATGGCCTTCTTTCACTATCCTTCAAGCATGAGTAAAATTATCCTTTGATTATCCCTTTTGAGCCTATTATATTTTGTAATATAACCCACCAAGGATCACCCTCCACATTGGGGGCAAGGAAGATGAAATAAAGAAATTTTAAGGGCAAAAATGAAAGTGTTCATGATGAATCAAGGGGCAAAAAAACAAAAAAAAAAGAAAAATAGCCCAATTTTGTGAAAAAAAAAGGAAGAAGAAAAAAAAAAGGGTTTCTATTCAAAAAGAAAACCCCAAAAAAAGCAAGAAGGGGCAAAATGCCTGAATGTTTTACTTGATAAAGAAAGTGATCCCTTGGTTTATAAACCTTGAAACACATTTTGGGCCTACTATATCCTTTTCTTTCATAAACCCTCACCCGAGCCTACGTTACGTGCTTTAAAAGCCCATTTTGATCAAATGTAAATGCTTGAATTGAAGAATCATGCGTTGAATGAGAACATACTTGTACAATGAGATAATGATCCTTTGAAGGAAGTAGATCAAGTTGAATGAAGAAAACATGAGCTTTAGAAGATATCTTGGATCGAAATCAAGAACGCCTATTAAGGGGCATGAATTTGGATTGAGCACTGAAGGTTGAAGTTTGTCAAAGCCAATGAAGTTGAAGATGAAGAAGAAAAAAGAAAAAAGAAAAAAAATATGAAAAAAAAAGAAAAAAAAAAAAAAAAAAAAAAAAAAAAAAAAAGAAAAAAAGGAAAAAAAAAAGAAAAAAAAAAAAAAAAAAAAGAGAAAAAAGAAAAAGGGGGATTCAAATTGAAAACTCGAAAAGGGCAGTTTGAACCAGTTGAGGGGGGCACCTAAGTTGAAAACCTGAAAGGGCGGCTTAGGAAGAAGGTCAGCATAAAAAAGTTTTGATAAAGGGTAAGGTTGGCCGACACTACATGAAAGAACATATCAACCTAAGAGTGGGCTTTTGGAAAAGAATTTTAGATTGACTTGATTGAAATTGTCAGAATGTTCATTAAATGGATACTAAAAACCTTATTCCAAACAGATTGTCCCATTGGTTTTTCTGGATTTCATGTTCCTTTCCTAAGAATGAATATCTATACCTCTCATGATCATTTATTCCACCCCTATAATAAATTGAGAAGATGTATGAGTGCATTACATTGGTGGTCAAGTTGAAAGGAAAATAAATAAATGTTGGTAACCTTTTTTGGGTAAATTTTTGAAAAAAAAATTCTTTTGAGAAATCTTGCATTACTAAGAGAGAGAAGGAAACAAATGTGAATGATGAATATACAAATATGAAAACATGATGGCTAGTCTTCGTGCATAACTGGGCTAGGACTCAATAAAAGATGGGATGTTAAATGAAAGGAGATTTAAAGAATTCAGCAGATATGTGGGACTTGAGAAAGGCAAGATGAGCTTGAGAATCTTGTTACCACAATTGAGAATGCATTTGCATACATTCATGGAATAATTCAGGAAGCATGACATTGACACATGCATAACATTCATGGCATTCATTATATTCATGACATGCATGACATTTCACTAGTGCATTTTGGACATTGAACTATATGTTAAGACATTAGGATAAGAAGTTTTGAATGATTTGAATTTTGAGGAAAAGAGAAAATATAAGAGATGGTAATTTGGAAAAAATGATGAGGTATGAGAAGATAATGAGAAAAATACTTTTTTGAAAAAACCTTAGATGAGAGGAAAGCCCAATATTGTTGGCATCAAAATGAAAGTTAAGCCCAGTCAAACCCAGGTTAACTGGCATTCTAAAATGAAATTTTTATGTTCAAAGTTTCATTGCCTCTGTTGAGAGGAGCTCTTTATTTTTCAAAAGTCTCAATGCCTCTGGTGAGAGGAGCACAAAGTTATTTTTCAAAGTTTCATTGCCTCTGTTGAGAGGAGCTCTTTATTTTTCAAAAGTTCCAATGCCTCTGGTGAGAGGAGCACAAAACTATTTTTCAAAGTTCCAATGCCTCTGGTGAGAGGAGCACAAAACTATTTTTCAAAGTTCCAATGCCTCTGGTGAGAGGAGCACAAGGTTATTTTTCAAAAGTCTCAATGCCTCTGGTGAGAGGAGCATAAGATTATTTTTCAAAGTCCCAACGCCTCTGGTGAGAGGAGCACAAAGTTATTTTTCAAAGTTCCAAGGTTATTTTTTGAAGTTCCAATACCTCTGGTGAGAGGAGCACAAGATTATTTTTCAAAGTCTCATAGCCTCTGGTGAGAGGAGCTTTCATTTCATGATCATTTTTCATTTCCTTGGTCTTGTGATAGGAAAGACTAGGAATTTCATTTCACAGTCCTTAGTCTTATGATAGGAGAGACTAGGAAAACTTCATTCTTTGCATTTCCTTAGTCTTATGATAGGGGGGACTAGGAATTTCACTTTGCATTCCTTAATCTTGTGATAAAAAAGATTAGGAAATCTCATTCATTTTTGCATTTCCTTAATCTTATGATAGGAGAGACTAGGAATTTCATTTTGCATTCCTTAATCTTGTGATAGAAAAGATTAGGAAATCCCATTCACTTTGCATTCCTTAGTCTTATGATAGGAAAGACCAGGAAATTTCATCTCACATTCCTCAGTCTTATGATAGGAGAGACTAGGAGTTTCACTTTGCATTCCTTAATCTTATGGTAGAAAAGATTTGGAAAATTCATGTTTGTATTCTTTAGTCTTATGATAGGAGAGACTAAAATAGGAATTTCACTTTGCATTCCTGAACCTTATGATAGAAAAGGCTAGGAAACTTCATTTTGCATTTATTCCTCAATCTTTATAAGAGAGGAAGATTAGGAAATTTTATTTTGCATTTATTCCTTAGCCTTATGATAGAAGAGGCTAGGAAATATCATATTTTACAAAAAAAAAATCATTGATAGGTCTTGCATTCGGACAAAATGGTTGTCTATGTCTTTGCACCATTACTGTTTCACAGCAAAGCGCAAAGAGGGGCAGCTGTAGACACCTAATTTTGTCCGAACAATTTTTTTTATATAATCAAAAAATCAAAAATCAAAAAAATAAATAATGATAAAAAGAAACAAGTCAATTTTGGTCAAATCTCATGTGAAGCACATGCAAAATTCACATCTTCAAGAGTTGACTAAAGTTGATATTGTTGCCAAAAATAAAAGAAAAAAATAATCAGCCATTAAATTAATTAATAAATCAACAAAAGGAAGGAAATTGGTTGAAATTAAATCTGAAAATTCATTGCCAAAAAAATAATAAAAAGGAAATAAATTAAAAAAAAGGAGAAAGTCAAACAAAATAAATGAAAAATCCCATAATCATGGGATCAATTATAAATTTTTTTATTTCTTTCCATGAAATTTTGACAAGGATAAAAGGAGGAGAAACCCTAGAAGAAAAGGGGGGAAAAAAAAGAAGAAAACCCTAGAAAAAAAACCTTGGAGAGAAAAACCTTGGAAAAAACCCTAAAAAACCTTTCTTTGCCAACTTCACCACGCCTATTTTGCATTTCGCCACTTCATCACCAACACTGCCTAAAGTTTTCTCAAGCACCCTACACCATCGACCTTGTCCTCCCCACACTGTCAAACCGTTCAGCTTTACTAACACTGCATGCATGCATCACCACTGCCTTGCATCCATCGTCATCTCCAGACCGCTCCTGATGCCATAACCGCACCATCTCTGCATCATCCAAGTGCCACTGCTTGGTTGCACCGCTACCTGTTATTCTTCATCGTGTCTCTGCATCACTGCAACCCTTGCATCAGCCCGCCTCTGCTGCATTACCATCACGTGCTACCTGCTAAGAAAGTAAGATCGAAACCCATCAGCTACTGCTCCTTCCCATCTCTGTCCGCACTGCCTTTGCTATCCAACTGCTGCTCCAACGCCGTCGCTTGTGCCTGCCCTTGCTGTTACTTGTGCCTGTCGGTTCTCGCTCATCTTTCTTAAACGGGGGCTGCAATTACTAAAGGATAAAAGAAGGCCACGTGAAAGCAGCAAAAGGAGATAAGAAAGAAACGTTAAAGCATAAAGAAAAGAAACAATAAAGAAAAAGAAAAGCTCCTAGTGGTGCTCGTTTTCCAGGTTTGTTTCTTTTTTATTGTTTAATTAATTAGTTAAAATAAATATAATTTTTTACAATATGATTAGATGATCTAATAATCATTGGCATGATTAATTTAGTGATTCATATGGTGATGGTCTAACTTTGATATTAAATTTGACTTAATAATTTGATTTAGAAAAATTTGCATGATAATGTTTAATTGGATCTGGTATGAAATTATTGCATGACATATTTAATTAGACTAATTTAGTATGATTATATATATTTTGCGTGTATGGTTTTGCTTTTTTAATAATGTGACCTAAGAAGTTGTATGATTAAGTATAGTATATTAAGATTAGTGTTTATGAAATAAATTTGGGACTATGACTGATTTAAAACTTATAAGATAAAAAATAAAATTATAGAAGTAAAATTAAATAAAAAGTATAAAAATAATAATAAAAAAATCAATAAAAGATGTGTTATTCCGACGATGGAATTTTAAAGGTACTGCGCTTGAGTAGTACTTTTAGATATCTTGAGGTGAGGAGATTCTTTTTAAGTCTTACCAGCTTGATGGAAGATTTAAAAATATATTTCTGATATTTAGAATTCAAACTTATTATTAAAAATTGAAATAAGAATCAATTAAAATTAATTGTAATTAAAAGAATAAATAATCAAATTAGAAATAAAGTATTATAAAAATTAATATAATTAGAAATAAAATACAATAAGATAATAAAAATATAAATATTCCGACGACGGAATTCTAAAGGGACTGCGCTTGAGTAGTACTTTTAGATGTCTTGAGGTAAGGAGAGTTCTTTTAAATCTTGCCAGCTTGATGGAAGATTTATAGGACATTTCCAAGATTTAATAAATTAAATTAGATTAGATTAAAAAATAGTAAATTAAAATTAAGTTTATTATAATAAAGAATAAAGATCAAATAAATAAATTGGATAAATAGAAATTAAATCACATTAAATATTTTAATAAATGTGAATTATTCCGAGGATGGAATTAAAAGGGAATTGCGCTTGAGTAATTTCTTTAAAAATTCCTAAGGTGAGAAAGTTTCTTTAAGGTCTTACCAGCTTGATGGAAGGTCTTTAAGAAAATTTTTAATATCAAATAATTAATGTTTATTTAAAGATATAAAAATATATGAAAATAATAATTTATATAAGAAAATAATAACAATAGAATAAACTAAGATAAAATAATAAATAGAAATTGAATAGGAGTCAAAATAGGATTTGCATAAAAATATCTAAACAATCCGACGACGGAGCCTCTTCAAGAAAGGCGATTGGTCCTACTTGAATACTCTTGAGGTGAGAATAACTTTTAAGTTGTCCAACCAGCTTGATGGAGGAGACTTAAAAGATTTTTCAATATTTAATTATATCGAAATTAAAGTAAAAGGCAAAATTAAGATAACCTTAGATCACTTGGTACCATTTTAGGATGGGCGTTGTGAGGGTGCTAATCCTTCCTCACACGTAACCGTACTCCCGAACTTAGAACTTTTAACGTAGACCAGGCCTTATCCTTAGTTTGAATAAGTGACCAATCACACCTAGGTTAGAATGATTGGTGGCGACTCCATAGTTTTGTGTCTAGCTATTAGGTTTTCCGAAACTTGATACGTTACACCTAGGTTAGAATATAGAGAAGCCTATATTTTTGGATATAGCAATCCCTCCAAGGCCATCTTGAAAACCCTTTAAGGTATAATGCTTTATTGTATTTTCAGACTTTGTATAGTACTAGATTATAATTTAAATGTAGTAGGATGCAAACTGATAAGGATAAATGTTGGGTACAGTAAATAAAATGCTGAACTGGATCCTATATTGATAATGTTAATGCTATTACAGTCTTTTAGGCGAGTAGAGATATTATATTGATACCTGAATAACCCTAATAGTGAATGTAATGTAAGAAAGAAAGACTAATGATACGACAAACGGCCTAACCAAATCGATAGAAAAGGAAAAAAGTTAACTTGTATTTTGATAAGAACAGGATGTTACAGAGTTGGTATTAAAGCAAAGTTAGTTTGACATTTATCGATGTCATTAGGTTAGAAATAGTTTACATCCCCAAGTACTGTACATGTCTAAATATCTATACATGGTATAACTGCTTAAAGTTATACTAAAATCATTGATTTTGCTGTGGTGTCAATAGAATGAGTCACCGTAGAAGGAGCGCTCAACGGAGACAGAAGGAGATGCCTCTTGAACCTATACTCCCCCATCTCCTCCAGATAGTCTTAGTACCCGACTATCGAGAGTCGAGCAAAATCTTGAGACTATGACGACATTATTTAATCAGTTCATGGCTAAATTTCCAAATGTGACCATGAACGCACCATCGGCTCCACTTGCCGTACCTACACCACCAGCACCTCTTGTGCCTCTAGTACCAACCCCACCAGCCCAACCAGAGCCTCCACAACCAGCTTCAGTTCTTGAAAGGCAGAATCCCATAGCTTATTGCAGTGTTAGTTTGCTAAAAGAATTTAAGAAGCTAGACTCACCTAAATTTAAAGGAGATAGAGACCTATTGGTGGCAAAAAATTAGGTCAACGCAGTCACCAAGCTATTCAAGTATATGACTTGCTCAGATAGAGAAAAAGTAGGCTTAGCAACTTATTTACTAGTAGACGATGCAGAACATTGGTGGTAGTCTACTCAGATGATATTGGAGGCTACGCATCCTGAGGTTACATGGGATATTTTTCTAAAGGCGTTTAATAAGCAGTATGTTCCTCGCACTACTCAGAAGAAATTGAAGATGGACTTTCTGAATCTAATGCAAGGTAATATGTTAGTAGATCAATATGAATCGAAGTTTACAGTTTTAAGCAGGTTTGATCCTGAAACTTAGCGTAGTAAGGAGCATAAAATTTATAGATTCATGAAGGGACTGAGACCACCTATTTGGTCCAAGCTATATCCCATGGATATCACTACCTACGACGAGGCTATCCGTAAGGCTCAGCTGTGTGAGCAGGACTATGAGTTTCAACAGGCAGATTTCCGAGGAAAGGGTAAAGGTAAAGAAAAGGTGAAACGGAAGCCAAAAGAAAAAAGCTTGGCAGAGAGGTATCCATTTAAGAGGGCTAAAAGGGAGCAAGGGACTCCTAAGGTTACAGGGATTAAGATATCGAATGAGAAATCACACTCTTCAGCAGGCAGTACCACTAGCTCACAAAACTGTACATGGAGGAAATATGAGCATTGCGGGAGAATCCACAGATCACAGCCATGCTACTATGTGACCGAAGCCTACTTTGGGTGTGGATAGGTGGGGCACTAGATTAAAGATTGTCCAAAGGTTAGTCAGAAGGTGCCTGAAGAGCCTGAGAAGACCGCCCAATCTAAGCGAAAGGCTACGATAGCAGAGAAGGGAAAGAAAGTCATGACACAAGGACGAGTCTTTGCTTTCGATAAGGAGTCCGCAGACACCTCTTCAAAAGTAATTAAGGGTAAGATTTATGTTTTTTATATGAATGTTACTGCACTGTTTGATCCAAGTTCTACTAATTCTTTTGTATCCCTTATGATTGTGATGAAATTACCTGTAGAACCAAAACCATTAGGTTATTTGTTGCAAATAAATACTCCTTTTAGGGAATCACAAATGACAGATATAGGGTATAGTTGTAAGCTACGAGCAGGAGAAAATGAATCAATAGCTGACTTAATCCTATTGAACATGTATGGGTTTGATGCTATATTAGAAATAGATTAGTTAGCTAGAAATCATATCATATTGGATTGTTATGCTAAGACTGTAATCTTCTCTTCGCCTGATAGCTGTGTTGTAAAAATTTCCTAGTACTTAATGTATAAATGTATTTGTTAATTACCTTGTTTGAAAGTGATTTGACATAATATGTTTGATATTGTGAAGGATTCATAGCCTATGTTGTAAATGTAAAACAGAAACGATCGGAGCTTCAAGAAATTCCAGTAGTCAAGGATTTCCCCGATGTATTTCTAGTAAACTTCAAGGGCTTCCTCCTAATAGGAAAACTGAATTCAAAATTATTTAATTCTTAGAACTGAGCCGATCTCTAGGCTTCCCTATCGAATGGCATTAGAAATCGAAAAGTTACGATTCGACTATCAAATACAGTTCAATAAGTATAGCATTCACTTAATATGTATAGAAATAGCAGTTCTCACACTTAAGAAAATATCTATATTGTTTCCCAGACTGCTCTTTCATGGAATTACTAGATTCGACAAAATATTTAACTACTTTATACGTAACCATGGGGCTAAATTGTAAATAACAAACATTATTGGCCAACAACTGTATGATTTTTCAAATGGAACAGATGAAGAAAAAGCATCCGAACGTAATTCAAGTCTCATATTTCTCAATTCAGCTACAAAAGAAGGATATGTTCGATTAAAGTGTTGCCAAGACTCACCATCAATGGGGTGTTTAAGCAATCCTTCATCACTTTGGCTACAAGCGTACATATTATATTCTCAACAGTTTTAGTAGACATATAAAGCCTTTGTAACCTCAATGTCAATGCATACCGACCGATATGTCAAATTTGTTGTTTCCATATAAAACAACATGCAATTGTTTGGTGTACATTGATTTTTTGATGCTCCAATCCAAGTTTCATCATCTTATTCTTCATTTTATAAAAGATTTTTGGCAATTTTTCATCGTCTAGCATCATATCTTTCAATACGCTCAAAAGATGACCAAAACAAAACTTACTCATATTAAACTCTGACTTACAATTCAAAAGTTGCAAAATTGCAAAAAGGATTGTGTACTTTATGCAACTTTACCACAATAACTTATCTACCTCTTTCAACAAAGAGTAGAACCTTGCTACTACTAGACTTGGATTTTCTTTCTCAATTATGTCCTCACTACTACTAAAACAATCTACGCTAGAAACATGATATAGTCCATCCATAACCATTCTAGCATATAGATTTTCTAATCTTGATTGACTTATGTGTTCAAACTTAGGGATACTTGTTAATGATTATGTCACAACCCAGACACGACAATTTCGATAACTTTTGATAACTTATGTGGAAAACAAAAATCCGAGCTAACTTTTTCTTTTACTTTACTTTTATTCTTCTAACAATGGTTTGTCATGTGAGTACTATTTCATGTAAGTATCGGGTAGCTATCCACCAAATACAGGTTTAAGGTTTTGAACTTAAGGTCCCAATTTATTTTCATTTTAAAAATCACTTACTAACTTTAATCTATAATCAGTACCTTTAAGACAATCAATCAAATCTCTAATTGAAACTTGAAATTTCAAAACCAAATATATCTATTTTTCTCATATACCTCAGTATCTACCACATATTCAGATTTCATAATTTTCGAAGATCATTAAGACCATTAAAAAATTCCAAACAAATAATATAATATTTTCTCTCTGTTTTTACTTAGTCGACAATATCAAATTATTTACATCTTGACATATTTAACTTTATTACTTAAACATACGTATACTTATTAGACAGGCCATCCTATAGTATTGACACTAAACTATCTAAAAAATAATGCAAATAAAACACTTAAAACATATACCGAACTATAACTGTGAGCTCCTCGAGGTGACAACTCACGAAGCTCAATACTACTGTCAGTGCTGATTAATTCTACTTACCCTTTAATGGAAAACAGTGAAGGAGAGGGAGCTAAAGCTAAGTAAGTTAACCAAACAAAAGCAGAATAAATCATACTGTTCAGTAAGCAAGCATACACTTTATCTACATAAAGCAATAGTCACCACATTGGTAACTTCAAATGTATAGCCTTTCTTATCACTTGATCCAATCACTTTGGCCTTATAACATTTCTTATCATTCAATATCCTATCACTATAATCTTATTAGATTCTTATTGCTCATTATTCAATCACTATAATCTTATAATATTTCTTATCACTTGATATTTGATCACTTTAATCTTATAACATTTGTCATCAATTGATGTAGACACCGAATTTTGTCTGAGCAAAAAAATAAAGAAAATAAAAAAAATATAAAAATATGCAGACCTTAAAAACTCCATGCACATCATGCAATCTTCTCCTAAAAATTAAATCAAAGAGTTGACCAAAAGAGATTTGTTGCCAAAAAGAAAATAGATAAATAAAAGAAAGAATAAAGGAAATAATCAAGGATTGAGACTTAATTACCAAAAATAATACAATGAAAAAAGGAATAAAAAGACAAGTCGAACAAAAAATAAATGACAAAAATAAAATCCCTAATCACGGGTCAACACATTAAAATCATGATTTTTCTTTCTTAAAATAGAGAAACAAGAAAATAATGAGGCTACATGGTTATAAAAGGGGGACGATTAGGACAGAAACGGAGGAGAAAATTTTACAATTTATTCGGCAGCCTCTTTCACTATTCATCATCAAACCACCCCTGCCTTGCCTTCATCATCATCAAAACCACGGCCCAAGCCTGCTGCCGCTCCATTGCTGCACCATTACCGCGTGAAGACTCCTTCTCGATCTCGTTTCTGCCAACGCCACCTTTGCTGCATTTCCATAAGCCTGGCACTACTCTGGTTTTAGTGACTCTACAAAACACCATCCTCACTTGCTGCCCGTGTTTGCCTACCTTTGCTGATTGGCGTTACTACCCGGTTTACATCATCTCGCCACTTGCTTCTGTTTAAGGTAAGCCTGTTAATGTTTCAAATCAAATGTTGTTTGCTAATATTTCTTTTACATAAAATATAGATCATGTTTCTTAAAAAGCTTATTCACGTTGAAAGTATTGTATGTTTCAAATTGAATGTTGTTTGCTCTTTCTTTACGTGGCTTCTGCTTATATTTCTTTTACATAAAATATATATCATGCTCCTTAAAAAGGTTATTCACGTTGAAAGTATTGTATGAATTAAAGCAAAAGTTAAGAATATTTCTTTTAAATAAACATCAAGAGTGCTAGTCTATGGATCAATTATTATAATTTTTAATTCTAAAGATAAACAAATATTCCAAAGTGATGAAAGGTTATTCAATAAAATAATAAAAACCAATAAAGATAAATAATAAAAATGAAATATTTATAAATTTTAAAAGATAATTCCGATGATGAGATTTCAAAGGGTCACAAATGGTTGACATTTAAAAATCTCTAGGTGAGAAGATTTTTCTTAAATCTTGCCAGAATGATGGAAGATTTAAGCAAAATTTTCAATATTAATGAATTATATTTTTAATATTTTAATAATAAAATGTAGGATGTAATAATAAATTGAAAGCAAACAAAAATTATTCCGAGGATGAGATTCTAAAGAGTCACAATTGGTTGACATTTGGAAATCTCTAGGTGAGAAAATTTTTCTTAAATCTTGCCAAAATGATGAAAGATTTATGTAACATTTTCAATATTAATAATCTATATTTTTAATAATAAAATGTAAGATTTAATAATAAATTGAAAGCAAATAAAAATTATTCCAAGGATGAGATTCCAAAGAGTCGCAAATGGTTGACATTTGGAAATCTCTAGGTGAGAAGATTTTCCTTAAATCTCGCCAGAATGAAGGAAGATTTAAGTAAAATTTTCAATATATATTTATTTTTTGAAATAATAATAATAATAATTAAACAATAAAAATAATATTAATAATAAAATATAATAAGTTAATAAAAAATGAGGAATAAATAAAAATAACTCCGATGACGAAATTCCAAAGAGTCACAAATGGTTGACATTTGAAAATTTCTAAGTGAGAGAATTTTTCTTAAATTTTGCCAGTATGTTGGAAGATTTAAGGAAAGTTTTCAATATTAATAATCAATATTTATAATAATAATAAAAGATAAAATGTTTATAAAATAAATAAATATTAATAACATATGGATATAGGATTAACAAAAATTATTAATAATAAATAATTAGTAGTGCATAATAATTAATAATAATTGATATGAAATAATTAATAAAAATTATTTGATGATAAGAGTCCAAAGAGTCACAAATGGTTGACATTTGAAATTCTTTAGGTAAGAATTTTTCTCTAAGTCTCGCTAGAATGATGGAAGACTAAGAGAAATTTTCGATATTGACATTATTTCTTAAATAAAATTAGATAAAGAAAAGTAGAGAAAGATAAATTAAATAAAGATTAGGTTAAAAATAAATTAGGAAAGATTTAATCCAACGACAGAGCCTCTTCAAGCAAGTCAAATGGTACTACTTGAATACTCTTGAGGTAATGATAAATTTTCAAAAAATTCTGCCAGAATGATGGAGAATTTCTTAGAAAATTTACCAATATTTAATTATTTGTAATAAAATAAAAAATATGACATATTAAGATTATTCAAACAAAACCATCTTAAGATAGCACAAGATTAATTAGATACCATTCTAAGATGGGCGTTGTGAGGGTGCTAATACCTTCCTCACGTGTAATCGATCCCCTAACCCTAAATTTGAAATGAAGATCAATCCTTATCCTTAAATGAGAATAGGTGACCAATCACACCTAGGCTAAAAAATGATTAGTGGCGATTCCATTTAACCATGTCTAGCGATTAGGTCTAGGGCCTAAAGTCGTTACGACAGCTTGGTGACTTCACTAGGGACATTAAGGGTCAAGCCAATAGTTAATCTTGATGTTACCTTAGGTTTTGTTTAATGGTCTTAATTTTGTATTTATTTGAATTTGTTTTAGTTGTATACTATTACTATATATTGTTTTAATAATTGTGGGGGCATTTTAAAATAGAGGTATGTTCCCTCATACACATACACACACACACACACTTGCACATGCATATTCATAACATGAGCTCTATACCAGCACTCCATCCCTTTTAGGAGGGAGTAAAGTAACTACGCTCTCGTGAGGTGATAACCTACGCTCTCGTGAGGTGATAACCTCCGCAATGGCTAACGAAATACTCCCACTCAGATTGAACCCTTTCCGATTGGAGCCTGTGATGGGCGAGGATTGGGGGGTGCTTACTAGTCCTGTGTGGACGATAGTGAGGAGCAATTTGGGAACCTTTAGATCCCTATAAATCCTAACCATGCATATAATAAGCCATAAGGAGCCAACCTTAGTTAGTGCCATACCTATATTTTATAGAAGCTACCTTGAAATTAGGACACATGGGGGAATATCTTCGTGCAATATTTTTAGGGGCAATAATAAAATGTAAAAGTTGAGATTCGGTCACTTTCATCATTAATGAAAAGTTTTTCTCATTTTGTGTTTGGTCTAGAAAACCAGTATAGATATTTTCCAGCATTCTTTATTTTCTTCACTCATTTCTTTCCTACCTTATTTACATAAGCTTTTCAAAAAAAAAAACCATCTTACTTGTTGCATTGCATGGCTTGTCACCAAAAAAAAGGATTTTTTATACTTATATGCATTGCATTTCATACATATCATCACCACAAGATAGTGTACCTCATGCATATGCATTCATTCATATGATTTTTTTTATGCATTGCATTTCATACATTTTATCACTATAGGATAGTATACTTCATGCATATGCATCTATCCATTCATTTAGAAGATCATCCTAATGTTGGGAATTCTGATAATTGAGGTGTAAGGATAGCTCACGCATATAATACTCGCCTTAAAGCAAAGACCATGGAAGGGGAACAACAAGCTAGAATTGAAAGAATAGAAAAAGTTCAGCTGGAACTTGTCAGATCCCAAGAAGAATCTCGAGAACAAATGGCAAAGATGATGGAAATGATGATGACCCTAATGAAGAGGAGAGGAGTTGCTGAAGATTCAAGGGAGGAGCCTCAACCTTTGAGAGAGAACCCACCATACACACCTGGGTTTACACCTTTTCAAGCCCAAACTACCCAAAGGGCTCATCCCTAAGCCCAAGTTTTTATGAACCATCCACAAAAGCAAGGACAGTAGCCGGGATCTAGTCCTGTTGATCCTATTTTTGTACCTAATTTGGATGATCCCATGGAACAAGATAAGTTGAGGAAGGAGAGTTGGGAATCGCAGGAGAAATACAATCTGTTGGAAGAAAGACTAAAGGCGATCGAAGGAATGGATTTTTTTGGGAGTATAGACGCTAACGAGCTTAGCCTGGTCCCATATTTGGTTATCCCTCCAAAATTCAAAGTTCCTAAATTCGAAAAGTATGATGGAACCACATGCCCAGTGGCTCATATTGCTATGTTTTGTCGAAAAAAGTCCGGCTACACAAGTAATGATAAGTTACTCATTCATTATTTTCAAGACAGTTTGATTGGGCCAGCAGCCAAGTGGTATAATCAGTTAGACTGGAGTCATGTCCATACATGGAAGGACTTGGGAAAAGCTTTCATGGCTCAGTATAGGCACATGTCGGATATGGCACCGAACAGGTTGTCCCTATAGAACTTAGAGATGAAATCCGGTGAAAGTTCTAAAGAGTACACCCAAGGGTGGAGGATTTTGGCAGCTCAGGTGCACTCTCCTTTAACTGAAAAGGAAACTACAACTCTATTTGTTAGTACTTTACGACCTCCTTATTATGATAAGCTTGTAGGGAGTGCTACTAAAAATTTTGCCGATATGGTCATTTCGTGAGAGATGATTGAAAATGCCATTAAAAGTGGCAAAATTGAAGACACCCCAACTCCAAAGAAGGGTGCAACCAATAAAAAGAAAGAAGGAGAAGTGCAAGCTGCTACCATTGAAAAACAATCAAAAGCAAATCCCGCACCTCACTGCCCTTACCTTACATAACACCCTTATTATCCATTTGCAAACAATATTTCCCAAGGATCATACCCGGTATATTCAACTAGTTATCCAACCCCAATCTCAATTCCTGTAAGCACTTCAATCCACAGTCAAAAGGGGTAGAAGGATAAAGCGGAGAAACCAAAATTTGATCCAATTCCCATGTCCTACACTGAGTTACTTCCCCAACTTATTGAGCATCAACTTCTTGCCAAAGTTTCGGTGACACCTATCGAACCGTCATACCCTAAGTGGTACGATGAGAATGCTTATTGTGATTATCATTGTGGGATTCGAAGCCATTCCACAGAAAATTGCATGCCATTGAAACACAAAGTTCAAGCACTTCTCAAGACTGGGTACTTAGATTTTGAGAAAAATGGGTTCAACTTCTAGTTTCGTCCAAGTCACTTCATTCTGACTTTTGGTTTCATCCAAGTCACTTCATTATGACTTCTGGTTTCATCCAGGTCACTTCATTTCAACTTCTGATTTCGTCCAAGTCACTTCATTCTAACTTCTGGTTTCGTTCGAGTCACTTCATTTTGACTTCTAGTTTAGTCCGAGTCACTTCATTCTGACTTCTGGTTTCATCCAAGTCACTTCATTTTGACTTCTGGTTTTGTCTGAGTCATTTCATTCTAACTTCTGGTTTCATCCGAGTACTCCATTTCGACTCTGGTTTCTACCAGGTCATTTCATTCTGATTTCTGGTTTCATCCAGGTCACTTCATTTTGACTTCTGGTTTTGTCCAGGTCACTTCATTTTGACTTCTAGTTTCGTTGAAGTCACTTCATTTCAACCTCTGGTTTCATCCAGGTTACTTCATTTTGACTTTTGGTTTCAACATTTTAAATTAGAAAAAAAAAAGCAAACATTCAAGAATAAATTTTGTTTTTTCAAAGTCAAATCTATTTTCAAAAATAGATCAAGCCTTGGTATTAGAGTCAAGGTATTGTGTTTCAAATCGAATCCATTTTTCTAATAGGTCGAGCCTTGATATTGGAGTCAAGGTATTGTATTTCAAAGTCGAACTCATTTTTTCTAAACTGGATTGAGCCTTAGTAGGGAGTCAAGGTATCATGTGTCAAAATCGAATTCATTTTTTCAAAGTGGATTGAGCCTTGGTATGGAGTCAAGGTATTTTGTTTCAATATCGAACTCACTTTTTTAAAAGCGGATCGAGCCTTGTAGGGAGTCAAGGTATCATGTGTCAAAATCGAATTCACCTTTTCAAAGTGGATCGAGCCTTGGTATGGAGTCAAGGTGTTGTGTTTCAAAGTCGAATTCACTTCTCTAAAGTGGATCAGTCTTGATAGGGAATCAAGATATTATGTGCTTCAAACTGAATCCATTGTTCTCATGGGTCGAACCTTGGTATGGAGTCAAGTATTATCTTCGAGAATCAAACTTGAATTTTCCCAAAAAAATAAAAAAAAAGTTCACAAAATTGTTGTCTAAAGTCTTTGCCCTATTCTTGATTCTCAGCAATGTGCAAAGAGGGGCAGCTGTAGACACCGAATTTTGCCTAAGTAAAAAATAAAGAAAATCAAAAAAATATAAAAATATGCAGACCCTAAAAACTCCATGCACATCATGCAATCTTCTACTAAAAATTATATCAAAGAGTTGACCAAATGAAAAAAGGAATAAAAAAATAAGTCAAACAAAAAATAAATGACAAAAATAAAATCCCTAATCACGGGGTCAAAACATTAAAATCATGATTTTTCTTTCTTAAAATAGAGAAACAAGAAAATAAAGAGGGCTACATGGTTATAAAAGGGGGACGATTTGGACAGAAACGGAGGAGAAAATTTTACAATTTATTCGGCAACCTCTTTCACTATTCATCATCAAACCACCCCTGCCTTGCCTTCATCATCGTCAAAACCACTGCCCAAGCTTGCCACCTCTCCATTGCTGCACCATTCCAGCGTGAAGACTCCTTCTCAGTCTCGTTTCTGCCAACACCACCTCTGCTGCATTTCCATAAGCCTGGCACTACTCTGGTTTTAGTGACTCTACAGAACACCATCCTCACTTGCTGCTCGTGTTTGCCTACCTTTGCTGTTTGGCATTACTACCTGGTTTACATCATCTCGCCACTTGCTTTTGTTTAAGGTAAGCCTGTTAATGTTTCAAATCAAATGTTGTTTGCTCTTTCTTTACGTGGCTTTTGCTAATATTTCTTTTACATAAAATATAGATCATGTTCCTTAAAAAGCTTATTCACATTGAAAGTATTGTATGTTTCAAATTGAATGTTGTTTGCTCTTTCTTTACGTGGCTTCTGCTTATATTTCTTTTACATAAAATATATATCGTGCTCCTTAAAAAGGTTTGAAAGTATTGTATGAATTAAAGCAAAAGTTAAGAATATTTCTTTTAAATAAACATCAAGAGTGCTATTCTGTGGATCAATTATAATAATTTTTAATTCTAAAGATAAACAAATATTCCAAAGTGACGAAAGGTTACTCAATAAAATAATAAAAACCAATAAAGATAAATAATAAAAATGAAATATTTATAAATTTTAAAAGAGAATTCCGATGATGAGATTCCAAAGAGTCACAAATGGTTGACATTTGAAAATCTCTAGGTGAGAAGATTTTTCTTAAATCTCGCCAGAATGATGGAAGATTTAAGTAAAATTTTCAATATTAATGAATTATATTTTTAATATTTTAATAATAAAACGTAAGATGTAATAATAAATTGAAAGCGAACAAAAATTATTCCGAGGATGAGATTCTAAAGAGTCACAAATGGTTGACATTTGGAAATCTCTAAGTGAGAAGATTTTTTTTTAAATCTCGCCAAAATGATAGAAGATTTAAGTAAAATTTTCAATATTAATAATCTATATTTTTAATAATAAAATGTAAGATTTAATAATAAATTGAAAGCAAATAAAAATTATTCCGAGGATGAGATTACAAAGAGTTGCAAATGGTTGACATTTGAAAATCTCTAAGTAAGAAGATTTTCCTTAAATCTCGCCAGAATGATGGAGGATTTAAGTAAAATTTTCAATAGATATTTATTTTTTGAAATAATAATAATAAGTAAAAAAATAAAAAATAATATTAATAATAAAATTTAATAAGTTAATAAAAAATGAGGAATAAATAAAAATAACTCCGATGATGAAATTCCAAAGAGTCACAAATGATTGACCTTTGAAAATTTCTAGGTGAGAGAACTTTTCTTAAATTTTGCCAATATGTTAGAAGATTTAAGGAAAGTTTTCAATATTAATAATCAATATTTATAATAATAATAAAAGATAAAATGTTTATAAAATAAATAAATATTAATAACATATGGATATAGGATTAACAAAAATTATTAATAATAAATAATGAGTAGTGCATAATTATTAATAATAACTGATATGAAATAATTAATAAAAATTATTCTGATGATAAGAGTCCAAAAAGTCACAAATGGTTGACATTTGAAATTCTTTAGGTAAGAATTTTTCTCTAAGTCTCGCCAGAATGATGGAAGATTAAGAGAAATTTTCGATATTGACATTATTTCTTAAATAAAATTAGATAAAGAAAAGTAGAGAAAGATAAATTCAATAAAGATTAGGTTAAAAATAAATTAGGAAAGATTTAATCCAACGACAGAGCCTCTTCAAGCAAGTCAAAAGGTACTACTTGAATACTCCTAAGTGAGAATAAATTTTCAAGAATTTGGCCAGAATGATGGAGAATTTCTTAGAAAATTTACCAATATTTAATTATTTGTAATAAAATAAAAAATACAACAGATTAAGATTATTCAAACAAAACCTTCTTAAGATAGCATAAGATTAATTAGGTACCATTCTAGGATAGGTGTTGTGAGGGTGCTAATACCTTCCTCACGTGTAATCGATCCCCGAACCCTAAATTTGAAAAGAAGATCAATCCTTATCCTTAAATGAGAATAGGTGACCAATCACACCTAGGCTAAAAAATGATTGGTGGCGACTCCATTGAACCATGTCTAGCAGTTAGGTCCAAGGCCTAAAGTTGTTACGACAATTGATATTCGATCGCTATAATGAATTTTTTTGATAATCAATTTCTATGCTGAATTTTTTGACATTATGATGCTATGACTCTGTCAAGATCTTTCGAGGTAGGACATGGAAGGTATTTTGAAATACCTTATTATCCCCCCGATACTTAACATCACTACTAACAAATTCCTAGCTAGTTTATGTTTGATGATTCGATGTTGAAAATAATAGGATAGTTTGATAAACAGATGCAATACGATTTTCAGTAAAATAATATGGCATTTAATAAACACTTTTTTTTCACAATAAGTGATGCAATAATTGATAAATAATGTTCGATGCAATAACATTAGTTTGATAAATCAATCACTGATACGATAAATATTTTTCGATAAAACAATGTTCATTACAATAAACATTGTTCACTAAAATGATATTCGATGCTATAAACACTTTTCACTAAAACAATGTTTGATGCGACAAACACTATTTGATAAATAGATATTCGTTACGATAAACACTTTTCACTAAAATGATGTTCGATACGATAAACACTGTTCACTAATATGCTATTCAATAAGAAAACATTTTTTTGATAAAACAATGCTTAATATGATAAACATTGTTCTCTAAAACAGTATTCAACATGAAAACACTGTTCGATAAAACAATATTCCATACTAATATATTGTTCCATAAAATAATATTCGTTGCAAAAGCACTATTCGATAAAATGATATTCAATACGAAAACGCAATTTGATAAAATGATATTCAATAAAAAATAATATTCGATACTAAAACACTATTCGATAAAACTATATTCGATACAAAAACATTGTTCGATAAAACAATGTCAAGATTAGGCAAGACTTCCTAATCGTGTTCAATAAAAACTTATCCCACTATAGTTGTCAATGAGCTGATACCTCGAGACTGAGGTAATACCTATTGTCATAGATTTTTCCCAATTAAGGAGATAGGTTCACGGCTATGCTGGACCAGTAATGATCTCTGAATACGCTAGGTCATGACTAAAGTCAAACTTTTATAATGTAGTATGATGAGGTCATCATGATGGAGACCCAAGCTCACAAAGCTTAAGTCATGTTCGTGATGATCGTGATCCTTTGAGCATCCATGGATGTCCAATTACAAGAGCTAAATCAAAGATAATGCAACAAGCCTTGGTTGGTTTCATTAATATTGTTAGAGAGAAAGCCCAACAAAGCTTGAGCATTGAGGATGATAAAGTCTTCTACATCATGATCCAAACTCAAGTTCAACCTTCTTGAAGACACACAAGTATTGGCCGAAATGCAATTAGGCTGGATGCATATTTTATTTAGTTAAGTATTATTGGGTTGAACATTGTCTTAATTTAATTTAAGCCCAATTCCTTTTTAAATAATAGATTTTGTAGGATTTCTATTTCTTGTTTTGCAAGTTAGGAGAGTAGGATTCCTATTGCTTGTTCTGCAAGTTTGCTATTTCCTATTCTGCAAGTTAAGAAAGTAAGATTCCTATTACTTGTGCTGCAAGTTTGCTATTTGCCTATAAATAGTTATGTAACCCTTTAGGGAGAACACAATTGATTTTAGTAATAAAATTGAGAGACTTCTTCTCTTTGGTTCTCTTGAGAACTCTTGAACTTATCAAGGTCTTCCTTGTGGCGTTCTTCTACCTTCCATCAATATATACTATAGGTTCTTGCTTTTCTAAGCAACGGGTCTTGGTCCAATACCATAGGTTCTTGTGTTTCTACACAACGGATCTTAGTTTTACTTCTAATTTTTGTTTTCCTTTGCTGCATTTTTAACTTGTTATTGTTTTTCTTCAAGTGTTCTTCGTCTTCTTCATTGAACCTCATCTTCTTTCGGTGATGTCCCTATCATTTGGTATCAAAGCTTAGGTTCAATTCGTGGGAGTCTCATTTTTGTTTTTTTTCTTTGTCTTCTTGTCTTGGACAAACCTTGATCTTGAATCCTTTTCCAAGCCACCACTAATATTGTTTGTCCCTCAAACCTATTGTCTTCATTAAAATAACCTACCTTTACTTAGCCACCAAGTAAGCCCTATCTTGTTCTCCAAGCAACCAAAATCCCAAAGGTTTTCTTGCTCACCAAGAAACCTTCAAAGCTCTACATCACATAAAGACTACTTGTTTCACAATCCACCATTCCCTCTCGTTCCTTGCCACACAAGTTACTACCAAAACTAGCTTGTTTTTATCAAAAGTTGCCTTGTTCCCCAAGTAAAACCTCTTTTTATTATTTAGACTTTTTGTTTTTTTTCTTCATTGTTCGTTTACTTTAGTAAAATATTAAAAAAAGAAAAAAATAGAAAAAAAAAGAAAAGAAAAAAAAAAGAAAAGAAAAATCAATTCAAGATGGGATTTATTACATCGTGTGTCGCAAGTGCAACATCAAAGGCAATTCGTGAAGGTGTGCTTCATCAAAATCTTAAGGTAGTCATTCTTTCTTGAGCTTTGAGATTTCTTATTTACCTAATTTGAAAATTCATTGTTACCATTCTACCCTACTGCCTAAAATTACCTTTTTGACCCTACCACATAAAAGGACAAAACTACCCCACCCTTTGGCTAAACCCTACCCTAATTAAACACCCCAAAACACACATATTTCCTTCAAGGTTTAGTTTCATTAAAGTCTTCTTAAGCCTTATTGAGTCTTGCAAAGTCTTGTTGAGTCTTCATTGTTTTGTTTTCCCTTGATTAAAATCTTATGCTCAGCTTGTTTATTGTTGGTTGATAGTTGAATTCCATAAGCTGATTTTTGATTGAGTCTTGAGTTCACTATAGAACCTATAGAGAAAAGTTGTGTGAGGGAAAAAGGCAAAAGTGTGTGAGTAACATTAATATAGAAAAGCCATATTAAAATTGTGTGAAACACGAGTGTGAGTGTGAGTGTTATATTCTTATGTGTATTAAGTGTAAACACGTGAGGTCATACTTGTGAGGTCCTTTTCTTTTATTAACGTTTCTTGCAGGATAAAATCATGTCTTCTAATAGTGAAAAGCCTGATTTGAGTAAGATCGAGTTCATGTTCCAAGCTATGCAACAACAATTTTCAAGGATAGAGTTGAGGTTTAATAATATTCATGATAAGTTGAAGGAACATGAAGCTGTCCTAGCTAAGGTAAAGCAAGGTGATACTTCTCATGAGAATGGCAATGTTGTGAATAATGACTTTGATGATAAAGTTATGATGAGTTTGATGATGATGAGTTTAGTAGAAGTGTTAAAGGTAACCATGGTAATAAAGGAGGTCGTGGAGATAGGTATAAAGAAGATAGGTATTATGATAGGATAGATGAAAATTTAGGGAGTATCAAATTGAAGATTCCTTCCTTTCAAGGTAAGAATGATCCTGAGGCTTACTTAGAATGGGAAAAGAAAGTGGAGATGGTCTTTGATTGCCATAACTATTCCGAAGAAAAAAAGGTGAAACTTGTTGCTGTATAGTTCACGGATTATGCAATCATTTGGTGGGACCAACTCATGCTTGGTAGACGTAGGAATAGAGAGCCACCTATAGTTACATAGGATGAAATGAAACGTGTTATGAGAAAAAGGTTTGTTCCTAATCATTACTATAGAGAGCTTTATCAAAGGTTACAAGGTCTCACTCAAGGTTCAAAGAGTGTTGAGGATTATCATAAAGAAATGGAAATTATCATGATAATGTTGAAGAGGATAGTGAAGCTACTATGGCTCGATTCTTACAAGGATTGAATCGTGAGATTGCTAATGTAGTGGAGTTACATCACTATGTGGAGTTTGATGATATGTTGCATATGGCTATAAAGGTTGAAAGGCAACTCAAGAGAAAAGGTTATTCATCTCGTTTTATACAAGGTTCTAGTTCGTCTTCTTCTTGGAAACCGAACACCTTTCGAAGGGATGATAGGACTACATTCAAACTTAAGACTAAATCCTCATTCAAGCCTAAGGGTGAGAGTGTCCAAAAGCCCAAACCCGAGGCTGTCCAAGCATCCCAAGGTAAGAGTAGAGACATTAAGTGTTTTAGATGTTTGGGAAGAGGACACATTGCATCACAATGCCCAAACAAACGAGTCATGATTATGTGTGATGATGGTGATGTTGTAAGCGAAGATTCTGATGTTGATGATGAGATGCCACCATTGGAGGACATTGATGAGAATGATGACTATGTTGAGTTTGCTGCACATGGTCAAGCACTTGTAGATCGTCGTGCATTAAGTGCCCAAGTTAAGGATGAAGATGAAGTGCAACGAGAAAATATTTTCCATACTAAATGCCACGTCAACAATAAGATATGCTCTTTGATTATTGATGGTGGTAGTTGCACTAATGTTGCTAGCACTTATTTGGTTGACAAATTGAGTTTGCTCACTACAAAACATCCCAAACCAGACAAACTTCAGTGGCTCAATAATTGTGGAGAAGTAAATGTGACCAAGAAAGTATTGGCGCCATTTTCAATTGGAAGGTACAATGATAAAGTGTTGTGTGATGTTGTGCCTATGCATGCTGGCCATTTGCTTTTAGGAAGACCATGGCAATTTGATAGATGTGTCAATCACAACAAAGGTCAAAGAATCTAGATAAAGGCAAAGATATTGCAAAGAAAGAAGGAAAGGATGTCAGCTTCTATGCAAAGCAAAGTGATGTAAAGGCTGCTTTTCTAGCTAAGTGCCCAATCCTTTTGTTTTTATATAAAGAATCTTGTTTTAGTTCTAATGATCTTAAATCTTCTTTGCCTACTAATGTTGTGTCTCTTTTGAAGGAATTTGGAGATATATTCCTCGAGGAGATTCCAAAGGGTTTGCCACCTATTAGGGGAATTGAGCATCATATAGACCTTGTTCCTGGAGCTGCCATTCCCAACCGACCTGCTTATAGAAGTAATCCCGAGGAGACAAAGGAGCTTCAAAGGCAAGTTGACAAGCTCATGAAGAAAGGCTACGTTAGAGAGAGTATGAGTCCATGTGCTTCTCTTGTGTTACTTGTTCCTAAGAAGGATGGGACATGGAGGATGTGTTGATTGTCGTGCCATCAATAAAATCACTGTAAAGTATCGCTATCCCATTCCTAGATTAGATTATATGCTTGATGAGTTATATGGTTCTTGCATCTTTTCTAAATTTGATTTGAAAAGTGGTTATCATCAAATTCGCATGAGAGGTGATGAGTGGAAAACTGCATTTAAGACTAAGCATGGTTTGTATGAATAGTTAGTTATGCCTTTTGGATTAACTAATGCACCTAGCACTTTCATGAGATTAATGAACCATGTCTTGCATGCTTTCCTTGGAAAATTTGTAGTTGTCTATTTTGATGATATCTTGATCTATAGTAGAAGTTTGCATGAACATATTGAACATTTAAAGAATGTGCTTAATGTCTGGAGAAAGGAAAAGCTATATGCTAACCTTAAGAAATGTTCCTTTTGCACTAATAAGATTATATTTCTTGGATATGTTATTTCTTCTAAGGGTATAGCAATAAAAGATGAAAAGGTTACGACAATTAAAGATTGGCCTATGCCTAAGAATATCTCTTAGGTGCGTAGTTTTCATGGATTAGCTAGTTTCTATCGTAGGTTTGTTAGAGACTTCAGTACTATAGCTACACCTTTAACTGATGTTGTTAAAAAGAATGTTGGATTTAAATGGGGTCTTGAGCACGATCATGCTTTTAACTTGCTTAAAGAGAAGCTTTGTTCCACACCTTTATTATCCTTACCTGACTTTTCTAAAACTTTTAAGATTGAGTGTGATGCTTCAAGTATAGGTATTGGAGCTGTTTTAATGCAGGAGAAGCGCCCCATTGCTTTTTTTAGTGAGAAGTTAAGTGGAGCTGTCCTTAACTATCCTACATATGATAAAGAGATGTATGCATTAGTGAGGGTTTGGAAACATGGCAACACTATTTATGGACCAAGGAATTTGTCATCCACATTGATCATGAGTCCTTGAAGCACTTGAAAGGACAAAGCAAGTTGAACAAGCGTCATGCCAAGTGGATGGAGTTCATTGAGACATTTCCACATGTGATCAAATATAAACAAGGTAAAGAAAATGTTGTGGCTGATGCATTGTCTCGAAAGTATACTCTAATCACTACTCTTAATGCAAAACTACTTGGATTTGAGTATATTAAAGACTTGTATGCTACTGATGAGGATTTTGAAAATGTGTTCATTGCATGTGAGAAAACTGGTTTTGGAAAGTTTTATAGGCATGATGGATTCTTATTTAGGGAAAATAGATTATGTGTGCCTAGGAGTTCTTTAAGAGAATTACTTGTTAGAGAAGCCCATAGTGGTGGGTTAATAGGACATTTTGGAGTAAAAAAAAACTTTAGATATATTGCATGTTCACTTCTTTTGGCCTAACATGAAAAGAGATGTTGAAAAATTATGTGAAAGATGTGTCACTTGTAAACAAGCTAAGTCTAGAGTTACGAATCATGGTCTTTATACTCCATTGCCTATTCCTACTGCTCCTTGGACTGACATTTCTATAGACTTTGTTTTGGGGTTACCAAGAACAAAGAAAGGTAGAGATTCTATATTTGTTGTTGTTGACAGGTTCTCTAAGATGGCTTACTTCATTGCTTGTCACAAGACAGATGATGCAAGCAACATTGTCGATTTATTCTTCAAGGAAATTGTTCATCTACATGGTGTTCCGAGGACCATTGTTTCTGACCATGATGTGAAGTTCCTTAGCTACTTTTAGAAAACATTATGGGGAAAGTTAGGAACAAAGCTATTGTTTTCAACTACTTGTCATCCACAAACCGATGGTCAAACTGAAGTAGTCAATCGTACTTTGTCTACTTTGTTGAGGTCCATTATTCAAAAGAATTTGAAGAATTGGGAAGATTGTTTGCCTCATGTGAAGTTTGCTTACAATAGAAGTGTGCATTTTACTACTAGTTATTCTTCATTTGAAGTTGTCTATGGTTTTAATCCACTCACTCCATTGGATCTTTTACCACTACCTATTGAGGAGAGAGCTAGTTTGGATGGGGAAAAGAAAGCTGATTTTGTTAAGCAACTACATGAGAAGGTACGTCAAAACATTAAGAAGAAGACTGAGTAATATGCTACTCAAGCCAACAAGCATCGCAAGAAAGTTGTCTTTGAACTGGTGATTGGGTTTGGGTACATATGCGTAAAGAGAGATTTCCTGCTCAACGTCGCTCCAAGTTGCAACCTTGAGGAGATGGACCATTCCAAGTGATTAAGAAGATCAATGACAATGCTTATAAGTTAGATCTTCCAGGTGAGTATAATGTTAGTGCTACATTTAATGTTTCTGATCTTTCTCCCTTTGATATTGATGTAGGTGATTCTGATTTGAGGATAAATCCTTTTGAGGAGAGGGGGAATGATAGAGACCCAAGCTCACAAAGCTTAAGTCATGTTCGTGATGATCGTGATCCTTTGAGCATCCATGGAGGTCCAATTACAAGAGCTAAATCGAAGATAATGCAACAAGCCTTGGCTAGTTTCATTAATATTGTTAGAGAGAAAGCCCAACAAAGCTTGAGCATTGAGGATGATAAAGTCTTCTACAACATGATCCAAGCCCAAGTTCAACCTTCTTGAAGACACACAAGTATTGGGCCGAAATGCAATTAGGCTGGATGCATATTTTATTTAGTTAAGTATTATTGGGTTGAACATTGTCTTAATTTAATTTAAGCCCAATTCCTTTTTAAATAATAGATTTTGTAGGATTTCTATTTCTTGTTCTGCAAGTTAAGAGAGTAGGATTCCTATTGCTTGTTCTGCAAGTTTGCTATTTCCTATTCTGCAAGTTAGGAAAGTAGGATTCCTATTACTTGTGCTGCAAGTTTGCTATTTGCCTATAAATAGTTATGTAACACTTTAGGGAGAACACAATTGATTTTAGTAATAAAATTGAGAGACTTCTTCTCTTTGGTTCTCTTGAGAACTCTTGAACTTATCAAGGTCTTTCTTGTGGCGTTCTTCTACCTTCCACCAATATATACCATAAGTTCTTGCTTTTCTAAGCAACGGGTCTTGGTCCAATACCATAGGTTCTTGTGTTTCTACACAACGAGTCTTGGTTTTACTTCTAATTTTTGTTTTCCTTTGCTGCGTTTTTAACTTGTTATTGTTTTTCTTCAAGTGTTCTTCGTCTTCTTCATTGAACCTCATCTTCTTTCGGTGAGGTCCATATCACATCATGAGATGCCTTTTTGTCCCAAATTCCTTTTTGACATGTAAATATTATGGACTGCCAACATCTCTAAAAGTCATTAAAATATGTTTTGAAATTCCATGGGTACTAGAGGTGGCTCACACCGTGCAGCACTTAGCCCCATAGGCCTTAGAGGTGGCTTACACAATGTAGCATTTAGTCTGTAGACTTTCAATGCCAAAACATATTTAAAAAGACAAATATTTCTAAAATCATGTTTTAAAATCAAAAAGGATTTGATTACAAAGCTAATGTAAGCTTTTATAAACCTTTGAACAAGAGCAATATTTCAAAACATGTATCATAAGAATTTGAAAGCTTTATTAAATCATGTAACAATTGATGCAAGCTTTGAAATCTCAACCACACCATGCCAATGCACACATAAGTGTAATGTAATAAAACCTTGTTTGATGCACTTGATAAATTCGAATAAAACATGTCTCATGTAAAGCATGCTAGATAGTCACGTTTAATAAGGTTTCACTACAATTAACACTATTCGATTACAAACTTCACTACACTTATTATTCGATCACAAACTTCATTAGAATTATCACTATTAGATCACAAAGTTCACTAAACTTATCACTGTTCAATCACAAAGTTCACCACAATTAGTGTTGTTCATCACAAATTTCACTACACTTAGTATTGTTTAATCACAAAGTTTACTATATTTAACGCTATTCGATTGTTATATACACTACGACCTTTTGTCACTTAATCTTATTCAATTAACTAAAAATTTTTGCAACATAACGACTGAATTTTGACCTAACCTAGCCTACAGAAAAAACAATAACATAGTTTCTATTCCACAATTCTCATCTCAATCACAATTCAGACATTTCATTACAATTCAGTCATTCAATCTAATTCACAATTCACTAGTATTATGTGAGAGCCATGTATTCTGGTACTATTGTACATGTAGAGATACTCACCACTATTCAATTCCTATGTAATTCACAAGTATAACCTAATATAGTACGGTGGGCCCCACAGGCTCTACAATGCCCGAAAGGACGTGAGACCGGACATATATTATTTAGGGAGTCCAATAACCCTACGGTAAGAATCTGGAACCCAAAATCCCTTATTTATATTATTTTTGGGAAGTGTGCCAACAAATTAGAAAACGACGATTAATGACATAGCTCGGATGATCTTTTGTAAGTTGTGATCAAATTAAATGGAATTTTGACCTACTAATTGAAGCATGATATTTTATATGAAAATAAGTTCTAGGCTATTTCAATATATAGATTGAATAGGTAGTTAAACAAAAATTTACGTGATTTACCTGATAGGGGTATTTTTGCAATTTCACCCTTACGATCAGTTGAACCTTAATGAAACCACCATCATTCATCAAAATATATTCAATAATAATATTTAATGATAAAATATGAATTTTGGAATTAAATTAACTAGTTAGAAAAATTATAAGAGTTTAAGGGCATAAATGTCCAAAATCTTTATAACCAAGGGCAAAATGGTCATTTTACTATTTGAGCAGCTTCTAAAATTTTCTACACACTCTCTTGGTGGGCCACACCTCATCATCTTCAACCTTTCTACTCTGCTCCATTAACGCACTTGAGAAGAAAAGAAAAAGTTTAAAAACACCATTAAAAACACATCAAAACCTAAAGATTTCTTCTACAACCCTAACTAAAATTTAATCCTCTACAAGTTTATACCAATATTTCATTGTAAAGTGGACAAAATCAAGAGGAGAGAAATTCCACCATTTTCGGCCAAGGTGAGATATTCTTACACCTTTGATTTCCTTAAGTTTTCATGTTAGAAAATGATATATTTAAGTGTCCTAAGTGTGATTCTAGTATTAATTTGAATTAAATCTCTCTAAATCATCACCCAAGAGTTTTGGCCGTTGAAGGAAGTGCATGAATACATGATGTTTGATGCATGAAAAATGATGCTAGAAGAATGGAGAAACATGAATGAGCATGAATTACATGTTAAATTCTTGAAAAAGCTTAAGAATTTCACTATGTCAATTTTGGCCATGGCAAGGGGAATAGGTTTTTGTTCTTCATTTAACGAATTTAGGGTGCCATGAGACTGTAGAAATTGAGAGAAGACTGTTGATGCAATCCAAATTAAAAATCGAAGTTGTGTAGGCAAAGTTGTGTTTTACTACCGATGTAATTTAGACTGAGTTAATATTTTCTACTAACAATGTGATAAAATTTAATGAAGTAAAATTTATTATAAATTGAATTATGGTGAATAATGGTGATTGGTATAATATTTTGCAGCCCAGGAGTGTTAATTCACGAGTGGTGCTATCAGTGATATTGACTGGAATCGATAAGTAAGGGATGAGTGTGTAAGCTGTAAGGATATTGTGAATGCATGTTTTGGTTCAAATAAATTTTATGAAGTGATTTGGTAATTTATTGCTTTGGAATTGGTGAAATTGTAGATACTGGCTAGTTTATAAAATTGTGTTTTCAGTGTAGGAAGGATAGGTTAGAAACAACCGTTATTCTGCCAAAATTTATAGAAATTCTAAGAAATTAATTCTAATATTTTTAATTAATAGAAATAAATAGATTTCCAAGTGATTCTCATGAGATTTAATAAAATTACATTATTTTATTATTTACCGAAAGACAATATTTAAATATTCATCTTAATGAACTTTAATTACATGAAAGTACCAGCACATGCTTATTATTGTTCTACAGATAAATAGAATGTTTTTCAGAGAAGAATACTGAAATGTGACTATTTTATAAATTTTTATTCATAAACTGAATATATATTTTCAATATATTTTTTTATGGACTGATTGAAGATATTCTTGGTGGAATTGATTTCATAAATGATGTTTCTACTGTATATCTACTGTTTTGAGACTGTTAGGCGTCGTATCATGCTCACGTGTCACTTGTACTGTTACTGTTATTAATGTTATTGCTGATAGACCCGCCAAGTCTTCAGCCTCCACTAGTGGCACTTGGCAAGTGTACAATGTGGACTCTATAGACTATGGCCATATGTCTCACATGTTTATTGTTTCTCCCTTTTCGGGATCTTATTATAGCATGATAACTTTGGGTGTTGCCTAGTCTTCACTATACTGTTACTATTTATTGTACTATTTTACTAAATTGTTGGCTGGTACTAAATTGTTTACTGATATTGAGCTTTTTACATACTATTTACTGGACTGTTTACTATACTGTGTTTACCGATATTGAACTGAATATTATTATTGAAAAGAAATATTTATTTATTTATTAAATTATTTTATTATGTGATTTCAATAGCATTTCATATTGTTTAATATCAAATTCAACTGATTACTCCCAATAGTTACTTCTAGGAGCCAAGACACGACAGGTATTCTAAAATACCTCCCATACTCCAGCCAGTTTCCTAGCTGACTATAGTATCCTTCTCGATTTGTACCTTAGTACACTATTAGAGATTAAATGTTTTTAGCATATAGATTTCATAGTATTAGTTTTTACATACGATTCTTTTACTGAGCACATTAGCTTACCCCTTATTTTTCCACTCCACAAATTACTTGCAGTGATCATATATATATACCGTTCCACTTATTTCGACTGCGCTATAGTTCCCCGAGGCAATTTTGATCAGATCTTGGAGCTATATTTAGTTTTTTTATATGTTCAGACGTATTATTTACAGTACTACAGTTATGTATTTCATGTACAGGGGATGTAGAACTCGTGTAAATTACTGTAAATAATATTTTGTTGTAAATATTTATATTAGCTATCAATATGTTTCAATTAAATAGTGTTTACTATTTGAAAATGAGTGTGATAAAGGCATCGCAGATAGTCCAACCGATCACTGTTGTGTGTGTAAAATATGGTATTTACTATATACTACGGGACGTGACATATTATCACAATACAATCATTTAATTTCAATTGTAATTCAAACACATGAGCAGATAGAACCATTCATCATTTAACTAATTTCTACTAAGTACATTGTAAGAGCCTCACCCGTCTAAGCCATCAGCGAGCATCCCCTTAGCGTTCTCCCATGCCCTACGTTTACTCTTACAACATCGTCAAGGCCCGCCCGTTCCAGTGGGCCGTCGGCGAGCATCCCCTAGGAGTCCCACACTCCCCAAGTTTGCCCTGATAGCGAGAGTAGGCGGTCGCCCAACACTCACTAACAACATATTGTCCGCTCTGGGAGGTCACCCACCCTTACGGCTTTGTCCCAAGCCTCCTAAAAAACTTAAGATTAATGCCTTGAGCACGTTTGTTGAGGCTCGAACCCTGGTACCCTTAAGTACCCAAGCCTTACCCTCATGTTATCGTTGTCTCAATGGTAACATGAGTGTAAGGCTTGGGTACTTAAGGGTACTAGGGTTTGAGCCTCAGCAAACGCGCTCAAAGCATTAATCCTGAGTTCAAGAGCATTGGGACAAAGCGGTGAGGGTGGGTGACCCAGAGCGGACAATACATTGTTAGTGAGTGTTGGGCGACCGCCTACTCTCGCTGTCAAGGCAAACCTGGGGAGTGTGGGACTCCTAAGGGATGCTCACCGACGGCCCACTGGAACGGACGAGGCCTTGACGATGTTGTAAGAGTAAACCCAGGGCGTAGGAGAACACCAAGGGATGCTCGCCGACGGCCTGGTGAGACGGGCGAGGCTCTTACACGTTTACAAGGTAGGTTGCAAACTGCATCTTTATTCGCTAACTTACTTTGTATGATGCCCACGACATCGTATGATTGACTTACCAATGAATGGTTAACTTACCATAGCACTTGGTCATTTTGAGCACTCTTTCCAAGCCTTGGCCAATAATTGTCATGCTCCTCTAACTGGTGCAATTCACTGCAAAATCACATTATATCCTTAGTTTCATATAATAAGTTCAATTGGAATTCACTTAGCACATCTATACACTTCACTTACACTTAGCGCACTAAAAGGGTGTATTGGCTAAGTGTACCATTCCTATGGTTTTTCTATAAACCAATTACACTAGTCATATAACCATTCACATGTCACTAACATATCACAAATTCACACCATGATCACGTCATTTTCACTATGCCCTTCACCAAGGCCAATTGTACACTTCCACATTTCACTTGATTTTAATTCAATTTAACACTAAATTTATACTTAGCTACCATAAGTACACCTCATAGCTATGTTTCTTTACCAATTAGGCTACTTTTACTCTCAAAGTCCTAATCTCCCTAGCTTAATTCATTTCAAATTAAATTTCAATTTTTATCAATATCATGCTTAAACATTCAAAACATATCACTTGAATAATTTTCCATAATAGTTTAAGCATGATCACACATCAAGCACTAAAGAACCAATTCAATATCATAGTTAAATCTTGCTTTTCAATTCAATTTTCTTCAATTAATCACTCAATTGATTCAATTTCACTAATTACACTTCCAATTAACTATAATTAACCTCAATTATAAAAATTGAAGCTAAATTCCCAAAATCCCCAATTTCACATAAAAGGGTAAATTTCAGTTCTCATCGAGTCATGCAACCTATTCAAATTCAAGTCACAATTAAAACTCTATTACACCAATGAACTATAATTACGCTTCAATTGCATGAAATTCAACTTACCAAATGAAACATCCAATTCTTCCTTCTTGCTGAAACCTTGGGTTTCCAATTCTTGAGCAATTCTTCAAATTAAAACATAGAAACACTTAGAATTAATCATTGATTAACATACTGAAGAATCGAAAGAAACAAACAAGTATTTATTTACAAATCTAACAAAAATCGTACCAACCCATTCTTATCATTTTCAACATCCTCTAACCCATGAGATCGAAGCTAATTAGGGAATAGGAGGCCGATTTTAGTGTGGGGAAGGAATGGATTGCAGCAATTTCATCAATTCCCTCTTAAATTTTCGGATTGATTATAAGAAAAAGGGGGAAAACATGAAGAACGAAGGGAAGGAGGAAAGGGTGTTTGGGTTGGCTTATTCAAGAGCCAAGATTTCACTTTTCTTTTGTAACATTTCACTTTAATTACGAAAATGCCATTAATGATATCACTATTACACATAATCTTGTATTTTGCTCCAAATTTCTGCATTTCCCTTTAATTTTATAAACCCAAGATAACACAAATTTATAAAATTAAAAGATTCAATATTTATTTAAAATATTTTTTCGTGCATTAAATTGGTATTTTTTAGGAATTAAAGCTTTGTTTAGGCCTTAAGCCCAATTTCTCGGGATAAACAAAAATCATATCCAAATAAATTCAATTAATTTAAAATGACTTATTCGAGGCTAAATATCATCAACTTATAATGATTCAAGTGTATACGGATGGGTGCCCGCTTTTGTGGGGACCATGGACCTGCCCGTACAAGAGTTCACATTTTTTCATTGGAACCAATAATTCACTATTTTTATTGACCAATTTAATTCATATGGCCATGATATTTATAAAAATATGGGTTCTCACCGATTGTCCAACTTGTAACGCTCCATGTGAGAACCAAGTAGTATAAGAAGCAGTGAATCCCTTATAATAAATGTGATAAGACACTTTATCCAATTTTCTAAACCTTTTATTTTCTCATCTAACACAACGACATCTAACTTTCCATTGCTTACAAATTCGGTTGACCCAAAGCATATTCAATTAATTCTTCCACACAAGTCAAATATTCTTGTCTAATATATTCATTTCATTTAGATGATAATACATCCCAGATCAATCTCTATCCATTTACACTAAACCAATCACCCTAAACTTTGAACATAAATGCAATAGATTCAACATATATACATAGGTTAATTCAATATACACATCTCAGTATATAACAGCAATATATTCAACTTATATAACCACAATAGATTTAGCATATATAATCAATAGATTCAATATACATGTTTCATAGGATAAGTTCAAACTCATGCTCAAACTCAAATTCAAACTCAGACTCAATTTTTATATAATAATTTAATCTCTCAATTATAACAATTATTTCAAACTCAAATACACATACACATTTGATTGAACAAGTTCAAACTCATATCCAAATTCAAACTCAAACTTAATATATTAATATAATAATTTAAACACTCAATTTCACATTTCAATTACATATACACATTTCAAACTGAATTTCACATAAACATTTCAAACTCAATGTCACATTTCATTTGTACATACACGTTTCAAACTCAAATTAATTAATAACATTATTAAATATCAAAACTAAATAATTTAACAGCAAACATTTATCCAAAATTATATAGTATTAAATTCTAAATTAATTAATAACAACACTAAATATCAAAACTAAATAATTTAATAGTAAAATTTTATCCAAAATTATATTACTAAATTCTAAATTAATTAATAACAACACTAAAATCCCTACATAACCTCCTAATATCCTTAACCCTAAATAATATTGAACCCATAAGACACTATAAATAAATATCCTAACTTTAAAATTAAACCATACAACAACTAAAACACAATCAAATTCATCAACAGTTAACCACAATCCATTAATAACAACACTAAAATCAACTAATTTTAACTCAAATGAATATATTTAACATATAGAAATTTTAGTGCATTTTAGGGAATAAAAACACTACCCAAGCAAATGTAAGCCAGTGGAGAGGAGAGGAAATAGAGGGAGCTTCGATCGACGGTGAAGAGGTGGTGGAACAATGAAGAAAGGTTTAGAGAGAGGGATTGTCAGTGGAGAGAAAAGAGGAAAGTGCAAAAATGAAGAGAAGAGACTGCCTGATTTAGAAATGATATTTACTGATGAAATTATTCCATCGATAATTAGTCGTTAAGTCTTAATGAAATGCGCTTAAGCCATAATTTCATCGGCATTGAGTCGGTGTCCCGTAAGTAAGACAATAACCGGCTTCAGGCCGATGAAATTATTCTGTCGTAAATACGCGCGACTTGTTTTTAATATCCCATCTCTTTTACTGACGATTTACTGACGGATCCACCGTCGATAAATATGGTGCACAATTTTTCTTGTCCCTGCCATAATTACTAACAAATTACCAACAACAACCATTTCCGTCTATAATACGACGACATTTCGTTGGTAAATTAATTAGATTTTAATGTTTTATTGAAAATGAATAAAATGTCACTTTGTCGATAATCGTCACTTTTTCATTGATAATTACCGATGGAATTAATTCGTTGGTAAATTTTCGTCGAACCAGCCCTTTTTTGTAGTGTTTTAAATAATTGTGTCATTAAAATTTTACCTTTTTATTAACACCTTATATAATTATTGTACTAGTATAGAGCATAGTTATTAAATCGAGATGTGTATTGTGAATTGAAATTTTAATTTTGAGAATGAGTATTAAGTCCATATAGTAAGATATGGTAAATTAACTGTAAATAAAACATACATATGAAGATAAATAAAAAATAAACAAATTATACATATTAATAGAGTTAAGTGAGTATATGATAAAAATAAGAAATATGATTGTTTTCAAACAATTAACACGCTCATTAATAATATATTTTTAAATATTTTTTATATTTTTTTATTTTAATTTGCTAACTAAAATTCTAAAAAAATAAATTTTAAGATTAAAATATGTAAAGAATATGTTTTTAAGTTTTTTAGATTAAAAAGATATTAAAATTGTATTTTTTAGCTAATTGGATTAGATCAAATTTAGATTAAGCTTAATTCAATTTTAGTACAAACCGTATCGAAATATATTGATATATTGTACATTATGTATCAATTTGCTTGTATATACAAAAATACTAAAAATAAATAATAAAATCAATCCTCTATTTATATATATTGATATTGTTTTAAATTGAATTGTAGTGTACAATATGTATCGGATATTATTGTAAATTCTTTGTTGGTATCAATATTTAAGAGTTGCTTTTATATTCTACCAAAAAATATGTCTTTGCTTTTGGCTTTTACCTAAAAGCATCTCTAGAAGGAGATCGTTTGTTTAGAAGTTTGATTAATCATGCATGCCAGTCATGCTTGTCCAATCAGTTGGCCTTTTTTTTTTTTTGTCTTTGTTTTTCTCGGTGATGTTATATTGCTCAATTATAAGTACTACCAATCTACCACTAAAATTTTTTTATTTCATAATTGAATATAAGGATGAAATTGTGTTGGTTTAAACTCAAATTTTATAAGGTATCATAAATTTTTAATAATCTGATCAGAAAATTGTTGACAATTTACCACTAAATTTAAATCTAAATATAAGATCGGTCAAAATCGCTCTGTTTATTTATTTTCATTGCCCATTCAAGATAGCCTTGGGCTGGAAGAGCACATCAGTGACCAGATTACGACAAAAGCTGAAAAATCAGGACCCGTGTTTGTTTTTATTAGAATTTTCCTTTTTGTCAAAAAGGGAAAAGTCTTTACAACCCCATACATCACTTCGGGCGTAAACAACGGCTATGATCTGATAATACCCAAAAGGCTCATCAAGAAGAAGTAACATATATAGGGAAAATAAAACCAACAAATTAAAGCTGGTTTTACTATTTTAATTAGAAGTTTAAACCTTCAAGCTGATCGTAGAAACTGAAAGGGCATAAGATTTCACCATCAAGAAATGGAGACTGAGCTTCATAGCCTGCAGGATCCATCATCATGGATACCAACATATCACTTGACATATAACAGCCGTCCCTGAAAAATGGTTCTGTCCAGAAATTTCCGCTCTCTGCCTCGTAGGCTTCAAACAAAGCCTTGTTGTTATGATTATTATTATTATGATCTGAAACTGAGTCTTTGCTGGATGCAACTGTGTTATCCGTGGTGATGGAGGAGTTTTGATAGCTTGAGGCTGGTTGCGGGGATGACAGTGAGCTTTCAAGAATTAATGGAGGACTTGGGGGATTAATTAGAAGATGATTGTTTAGCTTTGTTTCTTCTTTCTCTTTATTTGTCCCACGCTCGAGTGCCACTGGATCTTGACTGTTATCTTTCTCATCTTTTGTTACTAATGGCTTCTGCTTAATGCGCTTCTTGAGAGTTGTATGCCAGTGGTTCTTTATCTCATTGTCTGTTCGTCCAGGTAACTGGGCAGCAATGGCAGACCACCTGCATATTGTGAAAGAGCATTAGACCCTGTTTCCATAACTTGGATAATGATTAGTTTGATAAAGCTATTCAACAACGTTGTGAAAATCATTATTATTATCCAAATCGCTGTAACTCTTGTATTTTGTTCACAGTAAATGATTGAAGCCATTATTTTATGTGCTTGTGATTCTAGATTTATCGTACGTAACCGACACGGCATATTCAACGACGGGGAATTTAATTTCTAGACTAAAAAAAAAAAGTAGGGAATGCTTTTCAGCTTTCCGAATTTCGCGCTTGGGATTGGGTGGTAATTGTGCTAATGAAGTCTGGGTACAAAAGTATCAGTGTACCCAACAAAGACTACTTCAAAAATACCAATGCTTTGAAAGAAATCTATTCAATTTGTGAAGGACTGGTTGCACGATTCATTGTTAATTTGTCGTTCGTTTTTGATCATATGAACAACAAAAAGCACATATATTTATTTGAAAGAAGTAATCAATCGATTAACAACTACCTATTTCCTAGCGACTCATGTAATCTGATGATTGTCTCTTCTTCTTCCTTGCTGTAATTTCCTCTTTTGATGTCTGGCCTTAAGTAATTCATCCATCGCAGCCTGCAACTCTTTCCACACCTTGCCAGACCTGAAACAGAAGGATCGATACATAAATGATATTGAAGAGAAATTCCATATTGAACAATGAAGTTATAAAAAATAGGAAGCATTTCATTCATCGTCCTTTTCTGAAACGTTGCCGCAATATATTTTATCATTACAGCAAAGAATCCCCAAACTGCTTAAACTAAGAAGCAAAAGAAGAAAAATGATATTTTATTTGATTGAGCCACAAAACCCATTCTTCCAAGTGCAGAAGTTATAGGAAAAAAACATATAATCGACTGCTAAATTAGCTATTATTGTCAGTTTTTAATTTGGCCATATGAGCTTACCTGCATACTTTGGGAGTTGGCGCCAATTCCAGCAGCCATATCTGGTGACATAAGCCTTCAGTTTTCTATCTTCCTCAGGAGTCCAAGTTCCTTTCCTAAGTCCGTTCTTATCACAGGAAGGTGTTCTTACCATGTTTCCTTGCCCCCGTTACTCACTCTCTCTCTCTCTTTCTATTTTTTCTCTCCCAGTTTAAGAGCCCTGACACCTATCATAACTTCAAAGTTGAAGCTATTTATACCACACATTCCATTGGACCGAAACGTGTTGCACGTTTTTCTTGTACTATTTAATAAGTAAAAAGCCCTTAGTCTTATATGTTGGTCCATGTCCAGGAAGATTCACCAGATGTCGCTGTCATCTGGTACTAGTCCGATTATAATATAACTCGTATTGTGACATTGATCAAGACAAAGTCATTAGTTTAACATCTCCGTAGCTGACCTTCGAGGAAAGATGATTATGATAAAGTATGCCACCACTAAACGTGATGTATGCATTTGGTCGAGGAAAACTTCGATGAAGGTCAGTTGGAATTATCAGTGGTTCAGCACTTTTTTTTTGTCAAATTGTTTCTTGAATATGTAGAGTTTTGAGTATTAATTGCAGTTTTCGGAGTTGGTTTGATCAATTTGATATATGAAGTGACATTGTTTAGAAACCACTAGACCACGCACAAATGATTTGATTAGAAGGGTTTTTTATATAAATTTGCCTTTTCCCATATGGTGGAATCTCTTTGAGTGTTTTTGGTTTGAACTGCAGTGGAGGTGTATCTCAACCGTCCTTCCAATCGAACTGGAGGGGTAAAGGTTTAGAGCTACTTTGAATAGGCAGTCAAAATGATTTCATGAGATTGACAACCCGGATAGATGTGTGACAGTGAAATTAGTTATTATAGTGGTAAGATTAAGATTAATTTTAGGATATATGTTTCAATGTAAATGTAGTGATGACGATGAAATGAATTAAAATAAAAAAAAATTACAATTAAAGATATTAAATTAAAATTTATATAAAATAAAACTTTATAGTAAAATATTTGATATTTGTTAAATTAATAAGTTTTACAATTATTTTTCATAAATAATATTTTTGTCAATTCATTGAAAATTACTAAATTATTTTTTATTATTAAATATTTAAAAATTATTTACACATATATTTATTTAAATAACAGATAAATCTACACATATATAAAAGTTTATTTATAATTTAAGTAAATACATGTAATTAAAAACTTCAAAAAAATTAAAAAAAAAAAATTATAGTTATTTAAGTGGGTGGGAAAATTCCCTCCGGACTTCCATTGGACCTACGGTGATTTGACACATCAATGGGCACCAGTGCAATGCAACCAGTGAATCAAAACCCACATAAGACAAAATAGAGTGAAAAGATAAAATTACTCCTTCACCTTTAATTTTAATTTTTTCTATTATTTTACTATAAAACATATATTTTAATGATAATTTTATCTTTTTTAATACCTTTGAAATCAATTTCACTGTTCATTTAAGTTAGCTCAACAAAAAACTTGGTGAAACTGAACGCACTTAATTTGTTCGTGAATTACACTGCTCTAGATCCAATCTCATCCTTAGTGACTTCACTAGACTCTTCTCTAGGGGAGAGGGAATCCCCTTTTGTCCTTTTTTCTTTAGTTTTAATTTTTTTTGTTAAATTATTTATTTTTATTATCTCTTTCATTTTTTTAGTCTTGATGTTTATTTTTTATTTTATTTCTTATTTTAGAATTTTAATTTTTATGAAAATTCATCTATGAATTATTATCTTATATTTATAATATATAATTATTAAATTTTTTTATTACTTGAGATCCTAAATATAATGTATCACTATACGTTAAATAAAATTTTTAGGGGCTCTAAATGTTAAAAAGTATTAAAACATAAATAAATATGATTTTCAAATATTTAATAATAAAAGTATTATTTGATATAAAAATAAATTTAGAAAAATTAAATAATTTTTATATATAAATAATTTTAATTATTTTAAAATTTCTTCTTAATTTAACTAATATAAAATATATATTATAAATTTTCATCTTATGTCCTTAATGATTATTTTCTTTTCTTATTAAATTTTATCTTATTGTCATAATTGTATTTGCATTCAAACACATATTTTATCACTAATTATAAACTTATCGTTGCAATAATTAATTTGATTTCTACAACTATTTTTAATCTCACCATAGCCAATTTTAGGGTCCCAAAATAACCATTAATAATTCAACTACTATTCTTGACGAAGCTAAGACAACATCTTGATAGTAGTTTATCTTAATCATTCATCATAAAAATTTAAACTCCAAATTCCCTCTATATGTTCTAACAGGAATAATATAACATAAATTTTTACAAAAAAAAGTGTAATTAAATATTACATTACATAATTTTTACACTTTTTTTTTTACTATAGGTCTATGACAACCTTTTTTTTTTTGAAGTAATGTGAAAATTATAATAAAAAATTATATTCATAATAACCTATACTTAATTCCAACACTTAACTCAAATGACTAAGGGCTAGTTTGGTTCACACCTTACCTATGGCGCAGTGAGACCAGTTAGTTACAGTGCAACCAGTTAGTTACAGTGCACAAAAGACAAAACAGTAAAAGAATAAAATTACTTTTTCATCTCTGATTTTAATTTTTTATTATTATTTTATTAAAAATCATTATACTTAAAATATATTTTTTTTAATTTTATCGAAACTAAATTCACCCAAATCTAAATTAAATATTTACCGACATTTCAAGCTCGGAAAGCGTAATGCACTTTTAATTTGTCCAATTTGCAACATTCGAGGAAACTAATAATACTAATATAATATATATTTTTATTTTTGTTTTTATTTTTGTGGTCTAGATGCTGCCTTCAAAAAGTAAGACATTATCGGAATATATATGTTATATTCCATAAGGATCAGGGCGATTTTGTTATCAGTCAATAGAATTTTGTATCGTTCATACTGACAACACCGGATGCAATTAAATCTTCAAAAAAAAAAAGTGAATGGCCGGTGCCACAAATTTATTGTTCATTTATGAAATATCCACTGAAATGCTCATGATGGAGAAGCCCAGAACTTAACAATGATGTTTCCATCGTTAAAACTTACACAAAACTTCGCCTGTTGTCAAATAATTCATTGCAAGTAATTAAATAATTCAAGTCCATTATTTAGGCGACTCAGAGAAACGAAACAAATGAAATTAACCAATACCCAAAACAGAACTGTAGTTAATCATCCCTTGCCCAGGTTCGGGATGGAGTCCCGATTTCTTAATCTGAACGAATTACCTAAAAAAATTCGTCAAAAGAAGGCGCAAGTGACACTGAAGAAAGGGTCACTATGATTTTACAATTGCAATACAATACAAAGCGTTAATAGGAAGAAGTCTCACATCACGTGTGAACTTGATATTCTCCATGGATATTTGAGTCACGTTTAGCACCAGTCAACTGACAATCTTTTAGACTCGAGTCCGGAAATAAGAAGGAACCAGCCACAAATTAAAGCAGGAAAGAAAAAGGCTCCATAGTCCACAGATTCAGATTCATGCTTATTGAGGCCTGTCTTTTTCTTTTCTTTTTCTCTTTTTAATTTTCGAGTTTGCTTTTAATCAGCAATAAGTGGCCACAAACACATAGCATTTCTAGACACTTATATGTAGAATCTTCAAACTTGATATCAAGAAAGGGAAAAGAGGACAGGTCACTACTGTCGTTTTGATTTTTTTTTTTGAATAAAGGTTCATTAACGAGAAATAAATATTTCTAATCGTGGCAGAGTCAAAAGTTTTATTGAGTGGGGGCTTAAATCAAATATATTAAATTATAAAGAATATATTAATAAGAATGACAATGATAATAGCACTAAAAAAAATTAAAATTTTCATATTCAGTTATGATTGTTAAAAATTTAGCCATTACCTTAACATGGTTTTATTTTTTTTTTTTTAAAACATTACATAATAGTTTTATTATCAATAGTTTTGATAAAATCTTTTTCAAAATACACAAATAAATTATCATTCAATCATTTGTTTTCTATTTGATTACACAAATAAGTCTTTAAGATATTCATTACCGAAAATGTTCTTTCTATTACAATGTTGGCAATCAATAAATTAATGCTAGTGTACTATTAGTTTTAATCATTCTTAAAGCAACCAGTAAATTTGTCAATTCTTTTTAATTCTAAAAACTCAATGTTAAATCGTATATCTATAGTATAATTTTTAAATTAAATTTTAAGTTCTAAAAGTTTCACCAAATTTTTTGAGATAAAAATAAATAAGATATAAAAATTTTTGTTCAAAAAAAGCAAGATATAAAAACTTTATAAATTTAAAGCACCACTGATATTTTTTTATTTTGGTCAGCGGGTGCTTAAGCCCCAAATGTCCCCATAAGGCTCTGTCATTACTTCCCAAGGGGTTACAACAAAAAGTTGCTGCCTATTGCGAGAACAAAACAACGAAGAGTTCTAGGAAACATTAACCCCCATACCACCCGTTAATAAAGCAGGCAACAACCTATATAGTGAATTTTTAAAAACCAAAAATGGAGGATCGAGGGATAGTCCCATGTTGGCCAGTAAATTTGCGACTAAATCGGCCTCCTTGAAGCTATGTAATAGTTTAGCATTTCGGATGCTTCTCAGCAACGTCCTGCAACCATCATCAATAGGACAATAAGTATGTGTGGCATGAATTCACGACAATACAAACCTTATGACAAGTTGAGAATCCACTTCCACAGCAACATTGTTGAATCCTTGATTAATAGCTATACGTAAACCATCTTTGAGCCCCCACAGCTCATTGCAAACACTGGTTGTCAACCCAAGATTGCATGCAAATCCACATATCTATTTGCCAAAGCGATTCCTAAACACCCCACCTACTTTTGCTTTACTAAGATTGCCTTTAGCAAATCCATCTGTGTTTTAACTTGACAAAATGTTGTGGTGGAGGTTAATCATCCCACATTTCTTCCTTGCTTCTCAAGATTGGTAATGGCCAAGAACTGCTTAACACGTCCTTGCAAGTTACCCAGCCAAATGCTGCTATTTTCAATAGTTCCCTTGAACACAATATTGTTCCTTCCAAGCCAAAAAAAAAAAAGAAGCAATATGGTAAAAGGGAACACAACCCTCCAAGGAATTTCAAAAAACTTTGAGATAGCCTTACTTTTACAATTAACAGCAATCCAGCTTTCAACATCCATTGAAAAGGAAAGGATAACCTTTGGGGGAATTTGAAGCACCTTTTAGAATTCTCTTAAATTTCACAATCTTTGAGGCAATGAATTAAGGTTTCATTACTTTCATTCCATCTCAAACAAAGTGGAAATTTTCATTCCACGTCGATGGAGATTATCTATGGGTAGCAATTTTCTGATGCTTGCATAACCATAAAAACTATTGTATCTTGGGCAAGGTAGGGGTTTACCAAATTTCTCTCTAGCCTCCATCGCTTCAATCCCCAAGCTACCCTTGCCATCTTATATGTAAAACTAAGTGAAACAAGCCTGACTAGGAGTGTTTCTACTAATAGCATCCTATATCCTATTTTCCATCTAAATTGGGATAGTTAAAATCATTTCCTATATTTCCTCAAGAATAAAAGCACTTGACAAGCTCAAGTCCAACTTCCAACCTCTAAAATGAGGTTCTTAACCACTATTGTCTCATATCTGATAGTCGAAGGCCAAAATTTAAGGTGTTAAGCGGCCATAAACCAATCCAATCATCAATCCATAGAAGAGTTTGGTCTCTTAACTTGATAATCAAACGAATGCCTTTTTAAGTAAAGACGCACCCTTTGTGCATTCTAGTCCAGATAGGAGAACCAATCTTCCTCAAAAACTCTCCATTCCAAGCATACTTAACTTTAAGAATTTATCCACATGCAGGCTTCCTTCCTTATTTAGGAAATGCCAACCTCATTTTTGCCATATTAGCCTTATTAAGATTTTTCATATCCATAATTCCTAGACCTCTATCTTGTTTAGGTAGAGTAACTATCCCCATTTAACCATGTGAACCTTCTTATGATCCTCTAAAGAGCCCCAAAGAAAATTCCAACTAATTCGATCCATTTCTTCACAGGCACTAGGTGGGAGTTAAGCTCATTGCAAATGATACATTGGTATAGTATTAACTACTAATTTCAGTAGAATTGTTCTCCCCATGAAGGACAATAAGTAAGATTTCCCTCAAGCTAGTTTGTGTTTGATTTTATCTATGATAAACCTAACATTGGTAGTTCTTCGACCCCTAGCTAGAGGAAAACCTAGGTATTTCTTAGTTCATTTGAGTATGGTATTCCCATAAGATTGCTATGCAGATCCTCCCTTTTCCACATTCATGTCATGGGAGAAGCACATAATAGACTTGGTGCGATTAATAGATTGTCCAAAGATTTGGTAGAAATGTCTTAGTAGTCTTTGCATAGCTTTACACGTCTTCTCCATTGCCTTACCATGAGAATAAGATCATCAGCATAAAAAGGTGAGATAGCTTGGGACATATTTTGGAAAGCATGACAGGTTCCCTATTGTGATCTTGACACTCTTCTATGATGTTTAGTGACAAATATTCCATGAAAGTATAAAGATATAAGACGGAGAGGGTCTTCTTGGTGAATTCCTTGTGAGGAGATTATTTTTCAACTTTATTCCCTATTAATGAAAACCATCATAGTGATAGAAGAGATTTAAGACATTATCAGTTTTATCTAAGCACCAAGAAATTAAAAGAAGCCTAGAACCTCTCAAATGAAACTCCATTCGAGTCTATCATAGGTTTTCTCCAAATTGATTTTGAAAATAAAAAAATGCCTAGCATTCTTTTTCCTAAATAAATGTATGACCTCCTTAGCTATAATAACGTTTTCTTGAGCCCTCTTTCTAGGTATAAAACTGGCTTTAAAAGGATTGACTCATCATGATAGAAATGGTCTAATTATATTGACCTAATTAACTTTCTTAATGATTTTATAAACAATATTACATAATCCAATGGGAAAAAATGATTGATTGTTTAAGAATTTTGAAATTTTGGGACCAAAAATATGAAGCTTACGTCGACCATCGCTGGAACTCGGCAGGAATAAAATTTTTGCTGGATGAATTGAAAGATTAAGTTGTCGACAATATTCCAACATTTCTAGAAGAAAATAGGATATAGTCTGTTTGAGCCCAAGAACTTGAGAGCTTTCATGCTGGTTAAAGCCTCAAAATTTCTGCACAAGTTACCAACTTACTAAGAGGAGTCACCTTATTCTCAAATCGGCTGCCAAGAGAAAGGTCATTGTTGCTAACTTCTAATGGCATTGTGTCAAGCTTAGTGAAATGTTTACTAATTAAAGATTTAATCTCCCCTTCACCATTTAACTAATTCTTAAAAGCATCTGTAAGTGTAATTATTTTATTTTTCTTTTAGAGTTGGATAGTTGTCATATGGTTGAATCAAGTGTTACGATCACCATCAATGGTCTAGTTTACTCTGGCCAAGTTGAGGATCTACTAGTATTCATCAATGATGGATTCCTCAAGTTGTTGTAGCCAGGGACTCACATAGGTTTCTAGAGCTACTTGAATGTCACCTAACCGAGCACATAGTCATTTGTTTTATTAAGAACATTACCAAAAGGATACTTATTCCATAAGATGTTGACTTCTTTAAACGAGTGCATGGTTGTTAGTAATGAATGTTATGCTTAATTCCATGATCTCTTACCTTCTCGAAGTTGCTAATAAGTTTGTCAAAGTCTCCATCATGAGCCATGATAGGTATGGGTAAGCGTAAAACTTGATAAATCTTCCCACAGGCACCATCTTGCAGCAAATTTTGGACATGCATAAGCAGAAAAAATTAGACATGAGCAAGGAATGGGTTAAGGAATAAGATTGAGGGATGGCCTTGATGTCCCCTATTAGAACCCTACATATCAGGTTCACTTCATAGTGATGATGAGGTATGCATATCATGAAATGCCTCCTCTTATCCTTTTTATCAATCTAAGCCAATTGTAGTACAAATTTGATTGGGTTTATCATTGGCAGAGACTTAATCAACATAGGACATTGCCATCCTCCATTATCTTCACTATTTTCTCTGTGTCTAAGAATACTTGGGTTAGAGTTATGTCCTTGTAGGGTGCTACGATTTGCACCTGTTGTGGTGTAAACTACGCTATTTGGTTGTTGACCAGATGAAGATAAGGGTTTGGGTTTGGAAGCAAATCGTTTGAAGCTTTTGTAATCCTTGACTTGCTCAAATCCCCTTCTTGAAGGTTTTGGTTAAATAAGATCACCATAGCTCTTGTGACCTTATTTGCTCTTTCTCTCCTAACCAAGAACATCATTTCCAGATTTTGTAAATTTCTTACAAGTTTGCATTTGGTTGTATTGGTTTTTAAAAAGGTGGGTTTGGGGGAATATTTCTTGTAGATTAGGCTTATATCTGTTAAGGAATTTTTGGTTGGTTGGAGAATTAGAAAGTAAAAGGATTTTCCACTTGGTATAATTTAAAATGAACTAGCTTAGGTGTATTTTTATTAACGTGCACAGCTTGCTATGTGAGTTAAACCCACATTAAATGTCTGAGAGATGTTACTCTTATCCAATTCTTTTAAACATTATCTCGAGCTATAAGGAGGTTGATTTTTTGAACGTTGTAAGATTTCCACCATGTGATGGTCAACCAGTTTGGCCTTCCCTTTGTCTCTTGGATTTGGCATTAGGTCATCTTTCCAGTCTTCCTTGCCCAACTTAATATTCTTCCCTTGCTTATGCTTTTTTCTTGAAACCACCATCGAAGTTCCAGATTCCTCCTTTGATTTATCCATTTCTTTGCTTGTTTCATGTACTTCTTGCTGCTGGCTAGCTGAGTTTGTTTTAATTTTTTGAATCTCATTTGTTTTACTTAGAGATCACTTTTCTTTCCTATGGCTAAAAAGACCGCAAATAAACATAGGTTAACTCTTCCATATAACATTGATTATAATAATTTTCCAATTCTAATCTTTGGCTTTTCTAATCTATTTGGACCATATCCTTGCATATCTCCAAATGTGTTCAACTCTATAAAGGTGTTGATTTTAAGGAGAGTACCAACCAAGCTAGTTGCTTATGTTTTGCAGAATACTTTTATCAAAGTATTCAATGGGTAAGTTTGGTAATCTTACCCAGACTTCAATAGTGGCGCACTTGGCATTTGCGTCTGGAAGGAACTCAAGTTCCCAAAATCTCTAATAGTCAAATAATACGGTCCCACAAACCAAGGGCCCTATATAGATGACTCTTTAAAAATATTCTATATTAAAGAACTTGAATAAGAAAAAGTCTTGTCCCATGGTCTTTAAAAATATTCTCATAAGCTTACATTTGGATATGGTTCGAATTCTGGAGTTGCCACTATTGGGAAGGTTATACTATTTATCACTCCCTACTCGAACAAGATCAGTCTCAGACTAAAAAATGCATAGGGATACTTGTGGTTACACAAAAAAATAGTCTTGTCCTGAATCGATATGTCAATTCCTCCCTTTGGTTTCCATTATGCCTTAACTCTGGGGTAAAAAAAGTGGTTTTGCCAAAAGAATTGTTAGGATATCATCCCTCTCATTCACTTCTTGACATAACTCCTCATCTATGAAAACTAAATGGTTAACCATAGAGAAAAGAAGGCCCATCACAATTTCCTCAGTTAGAGAGTCACAATAGGATATAGATGTAGGAAAATCATAGAGATAAATACACATAGGATCTCATGTTCAATCATCAAGAAAAGATTAATATGGAAGCGTACCTAAATCCATTGGAATTGATTTCTTGGGGTTAATGTCTAAACCTCATGAGAGAATTTGTTTCTCATTCAATGATGGGATTTGAGAATGAGAATTAGCTTGCGTTTAGACTGGGGACCATAACCTAGTTATACTTGAAGTATATTTTATTTTATTTTGGCCCATCATGAAAATAAAATAAAATATTAGGTCTCTACATATTGCAAAGCCCATACTAAATGAGATGACCTAAAGTCTAATAGCTTAATCTTTATTTGATCACTTTGAAATAATCTCCCGCTTGGGCCATGTGTGTCACCTAACAACTGTACATTTTAAAATAACTTTAAGTGCTTTACACTTGCTATCTTCACAAGGAAACATCTCTAAACAATCTAGTCCATCAATTATACTAACATAGGATCAAAATCTTCATTACATATATTTTGTAATAAGACCCATCAATGGTCACGTATGTTAATATAATCAACGACATAGATTAAGTATGGATGTGTAGCATGGAAATTACATGCAACGTGATCCCTTAAACATGCATATTTCCAACTTGTCTTACTTTTAGAAACTTTATCCTTAATTGCAATTTGAAAGTATAAAATTTATTTCAGAGTTTTGGCAATAACAACAATATTTTAGTCTGATTAGAAAAATGTCACAATAACAAATGAATATAAATAAAACAAACTCCCACTATACAAGCATATCATTAAAGTAAATCACACTCATATGAGCTACATGCTCATAAAACACCTTAAGTGGTACACCCTTAGTAAGCAAATCTGTAATCATAGAGTTTGTATTGATATGTTTAATAGATATCTGAAAACTCTGAACTCTCTCATTAACAACAAGAAACTTAATGTCAATATGCTTTGACTTCGACGAGCTTCTGCTGTTCTTAGAATACAACTTTGCGACTTTATTATCACAATAAATCTTCAATGGTCTCTTAATACCATCGATAACACATATCCCAGTGGTAAAATTCTGCAACCATATTGCCTAGTTCGATGCCTCATGGCAAACTATAAACTCTGCTTCCATGGGGGAAGAAGCTATGAGTAACTGCTTTACAGTCTTCCAAGGTATAGCTCCTCTAGCTAACATGAAACCATAACCAAAAGTAGATCTTTTACTATCAAGACAACCGGCAAAATCGGAGTTTGAATACCTAACAATCGTTAAATGATCTGACCTCCAATATGTGAGCATGTAATCTTTAGTTCTCTGTAGATACAGTGCATAACCCTCTTTACTGCTTTCCAATGATCCATTCAAGGTTACTTAAATATCTACCAAGCATACCAACTATGTACGCTGTTAGCTTTAAATTGACAAGTATTTTGAAATCACAAAATTCAAATAAGCTTAAAAATGATTTTTCTCTAAGTAAATTTGCTTTGAATGAACTCAATGATAGAAAATATTTTAAACAAGTTTTGGAGTGTGATTTCAACTGAAAAAGTCAGTAAATACTCTTAAGAAAAGTGCTAGAAGTTTTTGAACTGACTTAGAATTACAAAAAACCATAAACTATCTCAAATTGCAGTTAAAGACGTGCAGGAAGACATTCTGGTTAAAAGGGATCGATCCCTACTGTAGAGGGATCGATCCCATTTTGGCAGTAAGTTGGACAAGTACCCTGGAACAAGTTGAAATGCTCTCTGGATAAAAGGGATCGATCCCTTTGGTAAAGGGATCGATCCCTTTGCATGGTTCCTGACACCAACGGCTAGTTTTTGAGGGTTTCAACGGGAAGAAATGCATTAAATGCTTCACCAACTGTTCCATTCGTTTGGTGGATTATAAATAGAGGCATTTATGAAGTTTGGAGGTAGAACAAGCACTCAAAAATCCTCAAGCTTCAAGAAGAAAATTCAAATCTGAAAATCTTGATTGTGTAACTCCATTTGTGAGATTCATTATTGTTGTTCACCCATTCACTGAAAATCTTGTTATTCAAAGGGGTGAGCCATCCTTGTAAGGTCTGATATTGTAGAGTGTTGGGTAGAAATACAAGGGTAGAGGGTTAGAAGGAGATTTCTAAAGTCTTAAGAAAGATTGTAAGAGGTTTTGCCACACCTTCAAGTGAATTGTAAGCTTTCTCAAGAAAGTGCTGAATCAAAACCTTGACAAGGAGTTCAAGGAGAGAGGATGTAGGCAAGAGATTGGCCGAACCTCTACAAACTTGTGTTTGCTTCTCTTTCCCTTACTCTTGTTTTTACTGCACTTATTTCATTGTTGTTTATTTAGTTTTTAATTGTGCATTAAGAGTTATGAAAATTTAGGAATAACTAGAAAAACCGATTCACCCCCCCTCTCGGTAGAGCCAACAATTGGTATCAGAGCTTGGGCTTGAAATTGAGTTAGATTAACATCTATCGAGTAAAACGATCACTAATGGCTCAAACTAGTTTGTCTACACCTTTGGTAGGAGAGGGACACTTTACGGTTAGACCTCCACTCTTTAATGGTGAAAACTATGCCTATTGGAAGACTAGAATGATGCTATTTATTCAAGCCAATGATTATGAAGTGTGGAGAATTATTGTTAAAGGTCCTCTTATTCCTATTAAAAAGGTAGATGGGTCGGATGTACCTAACAAAGAAGATGAGTGGGATACTAATGATATTAGGATGACACAACTTAATGCTAAAGCAATGCACACACTATTTTGTGCATTAGGACCAAATGAATATAATCGAGTTTCACAATGTGAGAATGCTAAACAAGTTTGGGATAAACTAGCTATCACATATGAGGGAACCACACAAGTCAAAGAAACTAAAGTAGGCATGCTCACTCAAGACTATGAACTATTTAGAATGAAGAATGATGAGTCAATTAGTGACATGTTTACTAGGTTTACGGACATAATAAATGGTCTTAAAGCTTTAGGGAAGACATACTCTAATGTAGAGATGGTGAAAAAGGTTCTCAATAGCTTACCTAAATCATGGGAAGGTAAAGTCACTGCTATTGAAGAATCTAAGGATCCTCATACACTCTCTTTGGATGAACTTATGGGATCCCTACTCACTTATGAGATGAAAATTAAGAGAAATCAAGATCCCCAAAGAAAGTTGGAGTAGCACTAAAATCCACCACAATTGAGGAATCAAAAGATGATCATGATGTAAGTGGTGATGAAGAGGATTTGGAAATGGCCATGTTTGCCAAGAGATTCAATAAATTCATGAGGATGAGAGCTAGTGGAAACTCTAGGAGACCCCCTAGGAGAGAGTTAAATAGAGGTAAAACTAATAGGAAAGAAAAGGACCAAATTATTTGTTATGAATGCAAAAAACCTGGTCATATTAAATTTGATTGTCCTTTGTATAGAAAGCAAAATGAGAAGAAACAAAAGAAGAAGGCAATGGTGGCTACTTGGGGTGATAGTGATTGCTCCGATGAAGAGAATGTGGAAGATGAAGTAGCCAACCTTTGTTTCATGGCTTTTGAAGATGAGAAGGTAACTTCTAACTTGTTAGATATTAATGAATACACTTTTGATGAATTGCAAGATGCATTTGATGAGTTAGCCAATGAATTTGAATGCATGAATTTGAAATATAAGAAAATGATCTCTAAGTTGAAAAAGGAGAATGAAATGCTTGTGAATGTTAAATTAGAATGTGAAAAGAAATTAGAGAATGTAAATCTAGAAATAGAAGAATTAAATAGAAAGAACATTAATTTGCAAAACTCCTTTTCTAGATTTTACATGGGTCAACAAAAACTTGATCAAATGCTAGAGACTCAAAGAGCATTCTTTGATAGAGAAGGGTTAGGCTATAATGCATCTAACAAAGAGACTCATCTTAAAAATTTCCTAGTTAAATGATGAGTGTCGTCAGTCACCAAAAATAAAATTTCCTAACTCTACTATGTAGATAGCGGAGCGAGGGTCGAACCCACAGAGACTGAATTATTTAAGTTAATTATTAAATTAAAAATCTAATCTTAGGGTTTAGGGAAAGAAGAAGTTTGGGGGTTTTGGAGACTATTCTAAAATAAAGAAAATAAGAATTATTAAGTATCAAAGACAAATAGCAAAAAGCTTCAGTTACGAGGCAATCAATCATTCTTGGATTTTGATGTTGATCATTGATTACAAAATATCACTGTCAATTAAATAGTCAACCGTAGCATAACAACAAGCTCTGTTACACCATCTTTCCTTACTGAGTCGTTAGTTAAAACAAGCTCTTTAACTAATTTCTAACTACTTAACCTACCTAGAACAAGCTCTCTAGATATAAGTTGTAGCAGCATTAACAACAAGAAAGATATGGGTTGACATTAGATAACAAACACATAAGCTCGGTTTATTTAATCTAAACCTTAATTCTCCTCCATCCCTAGTGATTAACTCCACAAGCAATTACGGACTTATGTTTTTAATCTGGCGGTAGATTATTTAGTTTAACTAAATAGTGTGCACCCTATCTAATCAAACAAACAATCATTATAATGTGCTCAGAGAATCTTGGATACTTAATCAACAATTATACAATAGGTTCAAGAATCTCACAACATGCTTTTCCCAAGAATAATTAATTTACCTCATAACTGAATAAGAAAACTACTCACTAGACATATTCAAGATCATATAATTCAAGTTATATATTATAAAGAAGACAAATATCATCCAAGAAACAATCAAAGAAGCAATCTTTATAATATAAAATCAGAATTACTAATCAAGATTATAAACTAGCAAGCAAGAACACACAAACAATATTAATTTAAATAAAGAAAACAAAATCAGAATTAAAAATAATAAAGAAATCAGCAACTAATTAAAAATAAAGAAAGAAAAAAAAATTTTATTAAAAACCCTAAAGAAAATCCTACAAGACTAAAAGAGAAGAGGGAGGAGAGGGATGTGAGGGATAAGAGGGATGTGTTTATGAGAGCCTTGTGCTCTTTATATAGGCCTAAGGAAGAGTTTAAAAGACTTTCCTAAGCAATGTGGGATTCAGATAAGAGTTTACTTGGGAAACAAGTAATTTGACTAGTCAAACTCTTATCTTTATCTCATCATCTTTTACAATTATTTTCTAAGTAAAATTCCTAAGGCCTATTTTTATTAATTAATTACAGATCTAAGACAAAATAAAATTAAGAAATTATCTTCTCTCAACAAAATCTGGTCTTGAACTTGCTTTGTTGAAATTTCTTCTCAATCTCGTTTTTCTGCCCAGAATTTCGTACTGATTTTGTCCAGACGTTTGACCCACCAAATGAACTCCGATTTTTGCGATCTTGGACATTCTGGAAACCTTGAGAAGTCCTCTACAACTTCCATGAAGGATACTTCTTGAGATCAGGTCGTTAAATTGGTCAAAAATGTCAATCTTTCAAGCTGGACAGAAAATACTGCACTTTGCTCTTTTTAGCTTCTTTTTATTCCAACTTTGATATTTAATACCTAAAACATAAAATAAATAATAGTAAGCTCTTTTAGGCATAAAACATCAATAAAGAAAATATATTAATACATATAAAGTTCACAAAATATCATCCTATCATTAAAGATAGAAAATTTGTTTTGTGCACATTATGTAATAAACTAGGACATCCTTCACAAGCATGCACCTCTAGGAAGACCATGATTAGAGGAAAAATGGCTGTCAAGATTTGGGTGCCTAAACATGTTTTAAATTCAAGTGATGAGTCCTTAAAGATGAAATGGATCCCTAAAGGATCAAAAATTATTAGTACTAACTCTCAAGAACCCAAGAAAATTTGGGTACCTAAGATAAAAGCTTCATGTGTTTGTAGGAGGAAGAGTATTGCTACAAGGCTAAGTCCAAGGAGCATTGGTACCTTGATAGTGGATGCTCAAGACACATGACGGGTGACAAGAGCCAATTCAAGTTCCTAAAGCATAAAAGTGGTGGAGAAGTCACATTTGGAGACAACTCCAAAGGACAAATTGAAGGAATTGGCTCCATTGGTAACTCTTCCTCAACTATTGAAAATGTTTTGTATGTTAGAGGCTTAAAACATAATTTACTTAGTATTAGTCAGTTGTGTGATAAGGGATTTAAAGTTATGTTTGATGATTTGTGTTGCAATGTTGTTTATGCCAAAACTAATCAAATTGTGTTTATTGGACATAGACAAGGAAATATTTATATTGTGGATTTAAATAAACTTAATAGCAAAAATGTATGCATTATGGCCACTAGAGAAGATGAACCTTGGTTATGGCATAGAAGACTAGGCCATGCTAGCATGCATGTTTTGTCTAAATTAGCCAAAAGAGACCTAGTAGTAGGATTACCTAAGCTTCAATTTGAAAATGATAAAGTTTGTGAAGCATGTGTAAGAGGAAAACACAAAAGAAATTCATTTAAATCTAAGAAGTGTGTCACTACCTCTAGATCACTTCAACTTCTTCACTTAAATCTCTTTGGACCAACTAGGACAACTAGTTTAGGAGGTAAACACTATGGATTTGTGATAGTTGATGATTACACTAGGTTCACTTGGGTGTTCTTTTTAAGTATGAAAAATGAAGCCTTAGAAAAATTCATTGCTTTCTCAAAACTTGTTCAAAATGAAAAAGGTTACTCTATTTCTAGTATTAGGAGTGACCATGGAAAAGAATTTGAAAATATGGGTTTTGATACATTTTGCAATGAGAATGGCATTAGCCATAATTTTTCAGCTCCTAGAACTCCTCAACAAAATGGGGTAGTTGAAAGGAGAAATAGAACATTAGAAGAAATGGCTAGAACCATGCTTTGTGAAAATAACTTACCTAAATATTTTTGGGCTGAAGCAATAAACACTTCTTGCTATGTCATAAATAGAGCTATGGTAAGACCTATTTTAAAGAAAACTCCCTATGAGCTTTATAAAGGAAAAAGACCTAACATAAGTTATTTTCACCCATTTGGATGTAAATGTTTTGTTTTGAACAATGGTAAAGATAACCTAGGAAAATTTGATGGTAAAAGTGATGAAGGTATTTTTCTTGGCTATTCTCTAAATTCTAAGGCCTATAGAATTTTCAATAAAAGAACACTTGTAGTAGAAGAGTCAATACATGTAATCTTTGATGAATCAAATATCACTAGTATAACCAATCTTGATGATGAAGTAGAGATCTTTGATGAACCTATAGTTGATCCATCTCAAGATAAGGATGTTAGAGTACAATTAGAAGATCTTACTATTAACAAAAATGAGGAGTCCATGGAACAAGAAATAATTGAGAAAGAATCTAGGTGTCCTAGAGAACTTGGATATGTGAAAGATAATGATATTGTTGGAGATCCAACCATTGGAGTTAGGACTAGGTCAATCTATAGAAACATATGTCAACATGTAGCCTTTGTGTCACAATTTGAGCCAAAGAAAGTGGATGAGGCCTTGAATGATGAAAATTGGATTATGGCCATGCAAGAAGAATTAAATTAATTTGAGAGAAGCAAAGTGTGGACATTAGTAGAAAGACCTAAAGATTATCCCATCATTGGAACCAAATGGATATTCAAGAATAAGATGGATGAAAATAGCATTATTGTTAGAAACAAGGCTAGGTTAGTGGCTCAAGGTTATAGACAAGAAGAAGGAATAGACTATGATGAAACCTATGCTCCAGTAGCTAGATTAGAACCCATTAGGATGCTACTTGCTTTTGCATGCTACAAGGATTTTAAGTTATATCAAATGGATGTGAAAAGTGCTTTCTTAAATGGTTATATAAATGAAGAGGTTTATGTTGAGCTACCTCCCGGTTTTGAAAATCCAAAATTTCCTAACCATGTTTTCAAACTTTCAAAAGCCTTATATGGATTAAAACAAGCTCCTAGAGCTTGGTATGAAAGACTTTCAAAGTTTTTAATCGAAAAAGGTTTTACAAGAGGAAAGGTAGGCACAATCTTGTTTGTTCAATCTAAGGGTCATGACTTATTAGTAGTTCAAATCTATGTAGATGATATCATTTTTGGATCTACAAATGAGTCATTGTGCAAAAATTTCTCTAAACTAATGCAAGGTGAATTTGAAATGAGTATGATGGGAGAATTAACCTTCTTTCTAGGACTTCAAGTTAAACAATGTAAAGAAGGTATTTTCATAAATCAAGCTAAGTACACTAAAGATTTACTCAAAAGATTTGGAATGGATGAATCTAAACCTTTCTCTACACCTATGAGCACAAATATTAAGCTTGATAAGAATGAAGGAGGAAAGTGTGTAGACACTAAACTATATAGGTCTATGATTGGTTCATTGCTATATTTAACTGCTAGTAGACCCGATATAATGTTTAGTGTATGCTTATATGCAAGATTTCAGTCATCCCCTAGAGAATCACACCTACAAGCAGTGAAAAGAATCCTTAGATACCTCAAAGACACTTCTTCCTTAGGACTTTGGTATCCCAAAGATTCTACACTTGATCTACATGCTTATTCCGATGCGGATTTTGGTGGATGCAAAGTGGATAGAAAAGCACATCAGGAACATGTCAATTCTTAGGAAGTAGGCTTATTTCATGGTTCTCTAAGAAACAAAATAGCGTAGCTCAATCCACAACTGAGGCTGAATATATAGCTTCTGGAAGTTGCAGTGCTCAAGTGTTATGGATTAAGCAACAAATGAGAAACTATGGAATAGAAATGAACCAAGTTCCCATTAAGTGTGACAACACTAGTGCTATCAATCTTACAAAAAATCCCATCCAACACTCTAGAACCAAGCACATTGAGATTAGACATCATTTTATACGAGATCATGTGCAAAAAGGGGACATTATTCTAGAGTATGTAGATACATTGCACCAATTAGCTGATATTTTCACCAAACCCTTGGACAAGGAGAGATTTTGCACTCTTAGAGGTGAATTAAGTATTATGAATGCTCCTTGAATTAATTTGATGGCTTAAGTTAGTTTGTTATGATTGCAAGAACGAACTTTGGAAAATATACTTACCACTTGCAACTCATGACTTTAATTTGTCATGTTACTGTTCATGATCTTAGCTTTTGAGGTTGAACTGTTGAAATTTGTGCGTTTTGATCATGTTAAATGTTCTTCATTAGCCAACACCCGCTTTCTGATGTTTAAGACAAGTTCACAATCATGTTCACTTAGTTTTTCAAAGCTGTTCAGCATATTCTCAACATTCTTCTGCAATTTTCTGCATTTTCCTGCACTTTTTCTGCAATTTTTCAAACTCATTTCATGCATCTCAAGTGGAAACAATCAGATTTTGTGTTTAAGATGGTAAAAATGCATAAGTTCCATTGTTTTCAAATCATTTTTATGCATCACGAATGAGGCAAGTGACTAAGGAGTCAATACTTCTTCAAATTGGATTGATTCTCGGGTCATTGAGGCCTAAAATTCTGGGTTTTGAATATGAGGGATCGATCCCTTTTGCCATGGGATCGATCCGTTTATTCTCGAATGGTCAGGACTTGTCACTGCCAAAAAGGGATCGATCCCCCCCGTCTCCAGATTCACGAAAATCCCTTGTTAAAATCGGGATTTCCTCTCTTAGCCACTATTCATCTTCCCCATCGTCAGAACGCCTTCCCCCTTCTCCATTCCTCTTCACAAAATCTTCAAGATCTACTCCGTTTCTTCACCAAATCGCTTCATTTCTTCACCATTCTTCATCTTTTCTCCATCTCTTTCACTTTTCATCATCTTTTCTCACCAAATCCTCAAGACTCTCGATTTCCTCTCTTCCCTCTTATGTTTGTCATTATTCATGCCCTACATCTAATTGTAAGTATTTCTTACTCATTTTCATCCATTTTTCTTGCATTTCACGTTTATTTCCTCATATCTTGTCTACCCATTTGCATATTTTACATCCATTTCTTTTCCATCTAGGTTTTCCATTTATTGGCACTTGTCTCTTTTCTAGGATTTATTCTTAGATTATTTGTGGCTGTTCATCCGAATTTCCTTGTCATAATTGTTACATGCATCTTGGGTTGTGGCTCTCCGCTGTTGGTTAGGGTCATCCTTCCCCATACTCCTATCTATCCTCACTCAAACTTGTGCCCATCCCCTGTTCGACAAAACTCCTCTTAGAAATTTCCCTCATCATTCTTCCTCCACATGGCTCCCAAAGTCAAACATGCTGTCTCTTGAAAAAGATCTCTTCCCTCCTCTTCCTCCGCCTCCGTTCCAACCGCGTTCAATCGCTGCTTTAGGAATGCGGAAGAGAAAAACCGTTACCATGCCATCTTTGCTCATATGCGCGTCAAGCACTGCCGCCCAATTGACTTCGGTTTTTTTGGAATCGATTAACTTTTCCTACTTGGCCAAATTTGACGCCTTCCATTGGACATACTTTCTCAAAATCAACACTCCGGTTCCTTTGAACATCATTCGAGCTTTCTTTTCCAATGCCAAAGTTATATATTCGCCTAATGACCCATGTAAGGCGGTGGGAATTCAATCGTTTGTTATGGGTCGGGATGTTGAAATCACCAAATATTCTCTCTCCCATGCCTTTCGCATTCCGGAGCATGGTTTTGCACGCGAAAATGTCAATGTCCCATTAGAATTCAATATCGTCAATGACCGTGCGGGTGACCTTCCCGTCTTTGCTCGCCTTCTCCACATCATCATCTCTTGGAATCTTCGCCCACTTGGCACCAAATATTCCCAACTCCGGAAACTTGATCGTTTTTGGCTTCATCACATTCACTCACCTGATGGCGATCGACCGGATCTTCTCCATTTCATTCTCCACGATTGGATCAAGATTGTTCTTGGCAAAATTCAGACAATTGTCTTCCCACAACCACTTGCTTTCTACCTACTCGACCACGGCATCGACTGTTCGTGTGAGCCTGGCATCCTTCCAGAGGCAGGCAACACCATCAACCTTGCTACTTTGCATAATCTTGGCTGGTACTCTCGTCAGCAAGGTGATACCATCATTTGGGAAAAGGCCCATGGTGCTCCATCATCACCCAGACATGACCCGGAAGAAGGCGGCGATGAAGGCGACGACGAAGAGGCAGCTCCTGCCGCAGCCACATCTTCAACCCCCTCCGCCTAGACCTCGGTCTCTCTTGACCAGATCATGCTATCGCTTCAAAACCTACAGGCCACCGTTACTCAACGCTTCGATCATGTCGACGCTCGCCTTGACACCATGGAGACTACACAGGCTACCTTATTTGATGAAGTCCAAGACATCCGCATGCAACATGAGGACTTCATGGATCAGTATCATAAGACATTTCCCAGGCGTTGATTTTGTTCCTTTCGTGTAGGGTGTGCATCTACCTTGTTATGCTTAGATGTTTGAACCTCTGTGCTATGTTTGTTGAACTTCGCTGTCGGATTCTGTCTTTGTCTGTGTAAACTGTGTTAGATGTTTGAACCTCTGTGATATGGCATGTTATGTATTTTTGGTTATTTTCTCATTTTGCCATGATTTGTCTGTGTTTTTCAATATCTCTCATTGACCTATTGCTTTAAATTGACTAACCAATTCTCCACGCTTCTTATTCTTGTTGAGGGGGAATATATCATTTTTTTTTGCTATGACAAAAAGGGGGAGAATTAATGTGATAAATTAATCTTGGTATAAATTAATCTTAGTACTTAAAGGGGAAGCTAATTTTGAGGGGGAGCAAATATTAAGGGGGAGCATTATTTTCAAAAATTTAAGCAATCTCATTTCCTAAGCAAATTTACCTTAAGTTTTGTCATATAAAAAAGGGGGAGATTGTTAGCTTTAAATTGACAAGTATTTTGAAATGACAAAATTCAAATAAGCTTAAAAATGATTTTTCTCTAAGTAAATTTGCTTTGAATGAACTCAATGATAGAAAATATTTTAAACAAGTTTTGGAGTGTGATTTCAACTGAAAAAGTCAGTAAATACTCTTAAGAAAAGTTCTAGAAGTTTTTGAACTGACTTAGAATTACAAAAAACCATAAACTATCTCAAATTGCAGTTAAAGACGTGCAAGAAGACATTCTGGTTAAAAGGGATCAATCCCTACTGTAGAGGGATCGATCCCATTTTGGCAGTAAGTTGGACAAGCACCCTGGAACAAGTTGAAATGCTCTCTGGATAAAAAGGATCGATCCCTTTGGTAAAGGGATCGATCCCTTTGGTAAAGGGATCGATCCCTTTGCACGGGTCCTGACACCAACGACTAGTTTTTGAGGGTTTCAGCGGGAAGAAATGCATTAAATGCTTCACCAACTGTTCCATTCATTTGGTGGATTATAAATAGAGGCATTTATGAAGTTTTAAGGTAGAACAAGCACTCAAAAATCCTCAAGCTTCAAGAAGAAAATTCAAATCTGAAAATCTTGATTGTGTAACTCCATTTGTGAGATTCATTATTGTTGTTCACCCATTCACTGAAAATCTTGTTATTCAAAGGGGTGAGCCATCCTTGTAAGGTCTAATATTGTAGAGTGTTGGGTAAAAATACAAGGGTAGAGGCTTAGAAGGAGATTTCTAAAGTCTCAAGAAAGATTGTAAGAGGTTTTGCCACACCTTCAAGTGGATTGTAAGCTTTCTCAAGAAAGTGTTGAATCAAAACCTTGACGAGGAGTTCAAGGAGAGAGGACGTAGGCAAGAGATTGGCCGAACCTCTATAAACTTGTGTTTGCTTCTCTTTCCCTTACTCTTGTTTTTACTGCACTTATTTCATTGTTGTTTATTTAGTTTTTAATTGTGCATTAAGAGTTAAGAAAATTTAGGAATAACTAGAAAAACCGATTCACCCCCCCTCTCGGTAGAGCCAACATACGCAATATTCGGATGTGTATAAACTTGAGCATACATGGAACTCCCTTCTACTGAAGCATAAGGAATCTTTTGCATCTCTTGCTTTTCAATCTTATTTCCTGGGCATTGAAGCAAACTGAATTTATCACCTTTAGCAATGGGCATGTCTCTGATGCATAATTTTTTATATCAATTCTGCTAAGCTCCTTATAAATATATGTCTTTTATGAAAAGCCAAGTATACCACGAGAACAATCTCTATGGATCTGCATGCCCAATACAAAGGACACATTTCCAAGATCTTTCATCTCAAATTTATTCGAAAAAAACCTCTTTGTCTCATGCAATAGGCCTATATCGCTGCTTGCCAGCAGGATATCATCGACATATAACACTAGAAGAATAAACTTCCTCCTACTGATCTTGTGATAAATACATTGACCAATAGTGTTCTCCTTAAACCAAAAGAGGTGATCACTTGATCAAATTTCCAATACCTTGATAGGATGCTTGTTTTAAACCATAGATGGATTTCTTTAATTTGCATACTAAATGTTTCGATTCATCCAGCACGAAATTTTCTGGTTGCACCATATAAATTGTTTCTTAAATGTCTCCATTGAGAAATGTTGTCTTTACATCCATCTGATGTAGCTCTAAATTATAATGAGCTACAAGAGCCATAATGATTTTAAAGGAGTCTTTTAATGAAACTAAAGAGAAAGTCTCTTTATAATCAATGCCTTCCTTTTAAGTGAAACCTTTGACAACTAGACGTGCTTTATATCTTTTAACAATACCTTTTGAAAATCCATTTACAACCAATTAGTTTCGCTCCTTTAGGCAATTCGACAAGACCCTAAATGTCATTGTCCTCTATTGCTTTCATCTCATCTTTCATGGCCTCAATCCATTCCTGAGAGTGAATAGTTTGTTTGGCTTGACTAAAATATTTTAGATCATCTTCCAATCCTATATCAAACTCGTGTTCTTAGAGATATATGATATAATCATCTGGAATTGCCGATCTCCTCTCTCTAAGGGATCTCCTTAATAACACTTCCAATTGAGGTTGTTGTTGCTCCTCCAATTGAATAGGAACAGGCTCTTTAATATGAGTAGGAGGTAACCCAAGTGTGTCTTGATAATCTAGATTTGCATCTTGAATAATGTCAGACATAATTGTTTGATCATTTTCAATTGCATCTATAGAAACAGTAACATGTTCTTCCTCAAAGACAAAGTTCTTGAGTTTGGCACTCTCATCATATTCAACATCCTCAATGAACTTAGCATGCCCTATTTCGAAAAAGGATTTATTTGAGAGATCATAAAACTTGAATTCCCTCAATCTTTCTAAGTATCCAACAAAGTATCGACTTATTGTTCATGAGTCCAATTTCCTTTCGTTAGGCTTATATTGCCTAGCCTCAGCTGGATAACCCCAAATATGTAAATGCCTAATACTAGGCTTCTTTTCTGTACATAACTCATATGGGTTTTAGCAACTGCTTTGCTTGAAACTCGATTAAAAATGTACACTATAATCTTTAAGGCTTCTCCCCAAAGTGATTCTGGCAAAAAAGAATGACTAATCATATTTCTAACCATATCCTTTAGGGTCTAATTTCATCTCTCAGCTACACCATTTTGACTTGGAGTCCCTAAAATACTGTATTAAGGAATGATACCACATTCTACTAAATACCTTGCAAAAGGTCCTGGACGTTGTTCACCTAATCTGTCATATCTGCCATAATATTCATTGCTACAGTTAAATTTAATGGCTTTAACTTTCCTACCAAGCTGATTTTCAACTTCAGCTTTATAGGTCTTGAAAACATTTAATGACTGAAACTTCTCATGAATCAAGTATAGGTACCCATAACAAGAATAATCGTCTATTAAAGTAATAAAATACTATTGACCATTCCAATAAGCTATAGGAATGGACCATAAATATCAGTATGAATTAAATCCAAGATACTTAAACTCCTGTTAGCACCGGTTTTTTTTTGCACCAGCTTTTTGATTTTTTGTTTGTTTTCCCTTAATACACTTAGCATAGATTTTGAAATCTAAAAAGTCAAGTGAATTGAGAATTCCTTTTGACACAAGCCTCTTTATTCTTTGTTCAGAAATATGTGCTAAACACCTGTGCCATAATATGGAAGAATTCTTATCAATTAATTTGCATTTTGTACCAAAATTACTTACATGCAAGGATTCATTAATGTGTGAGACATAAAGGTCTAATTTATATAGATTATCAACTAGAGAACCTATACCAATAAGATTTGAATACTTAAAAAGACTAAACTTTCCATAAATGAACAAGAATATCTTGATTTGTCTAAATAAGAAACAGAAATCAAATTCCGTCTAAATAACGGTACATAAAAAGTCTCATTCAAATGTAAATAGCAACCATATCCTAACTTTAATCTAAATAAACCAATAGCCTCAACAGGAGCCTTTTTCCATTTCCTACATAGATGAATCTTTCAGCATTAGTTGACTTTTTGCTCCTTAGACAACCCTGTATTGCTACACTTTTGTGAGTAGTTGCACCCGTATCTATCCACTAAGTGTGATTGGGTACTAAAACCAGATTAACTTCAAAACAAACAAAATTAAGAAGTTTACCCTTTTTGGCAAGTCATTTTTCATACTTGAAGCAATTCTTATTTACATGCCCATCTTTATAGCAAAAGAAACAAGTAATCACCTTATCCTATTTCTACTACCCCATAGATTGTGAAGTTTCAGAGTTTGTAGTGCCTTTTCCTATATTGTTCCTTTTCCCTTTTCTGTTCGCAGCATTATCATTGAAAGAAGATACTAAGTGAGCACTTTCTATCTTCTATTATTTCAAACTTTGTTTCTCTTACACACATTGAGCAATGAGCTCACTAAGAGTCCATTTCTCCTTTTGAGTATTATAACTTCTCCTAAAAGGATTGAATTGTGCAGGAAAAAAATATTAAGACCAAGTGCAAGAGAATGTCCTTAGACAACTCTAATTTTAGTGCCTTTAGTCTTGTAACAAGATTAGACATTTTCATAATGTATTCTCTTATGTTTCCTTTGCCATTATACCGCATTCAAACAAGCTTAGACAAGATGGCGCTTGTTTTGACTTTTTCATTTATAGCGAATCTATCTGCAATTTGCTGTAGGAATCTCTTAGCATTTTCTTCCTCAGGCATTATGCCCTTAATGGCATCCAAAATTGAGTGCTTCATGATCATCAAACTCATGCGGTTTGAATGCTCCCATTTCTCATAAAGTGCCCTTTCCATATATGTACTATTATCAATAGGGGCATGAGGTTTATCCGACCTGATCACATAGTCCAGATCTATACACCCAAGCACAATGATAATTATCTTAAAGTTAATGCTGTTATGTATCGAAATATTATTTAAATTGGCAGATATAGAAGAAGAATTAACTATAAGCAAAAAAATAAAAATAATAAGCTCACAATTAACAAACAATAATTTTAGACCATATGAGATACCAAGCACAACATTGAAATTTAGTCTTTGGCCAGAAATTTCAATTTGTAAGCAGTACACTTAAACTTGATTAGTAAATATTGATAACCAAACGCTGCCAACAACATGCCTTTCTTTGGACCAACATATTGCAAGCATGGTAAAATAATTTTATTACATATTTACTACCTTATTATGTTTGTAATTTGGCCAAAAAATAACCTTCCTTTGGGCCGATTATTTTCTGCAGGGATTAAAACCATAGTCATTTAAATTCCTTAATGACAACCTTAATTTCCAATATAAATAAATTAATATAAAAAAGGTCACTTTGATGGCATTTTATATCAATTTAATTTATTTTAAACTTTATTTTCAACAATTATGCACATATAAAAAAATTGAGATTATACAAATTTATTCACATTACTAAAGAGAATGAGTACTGCCAATCAACTTAAAATATCATGAAATAATTTATCATGAAATAAAATTTTTAAAAATATGTGCATAATACATCAAAACATTGAAATTATCATGAATATTAAATAATAAATATTTAATAGTGTCAAAAAATTCAAAAAAAATAACCAAAAAATAGAAAACAAAATTTCAGGCTATTTTGGAAAAATAGGTGGCTGAACGGCCATCGGAAGGAGCCTCATGCACCCCATGTGCCACTCCTAACACGTGGGGAAGGTCCCTACATTAGGACCATCAACCCAACTAGAGCTTGAATAGACCCGATTGGGTTTGTTCAGTTCTCTTACTCAATTTTGACTCCTTTTTTATCTTTTTTTTGCCAAATTAAGTATATAATCATGAAATTAACTCTTTATTCTACAAAATCCATGCAAAAAAGGGATCAAAACAACAACAATTGGCGTTTAATTTGATCAAGAAGATTTCAAGAAAACTCCATGAAAAACCCCAAACCTTTTTCTTGATTTCTTTCAACCAAAACCAAAAATTTATTAAAATTGTAACTTTGTTTCAACCATATAAGTTACAAAAAACAATTATCCTTCATCAATTTGAATCAAAACATAAAAAACATAGTTGTTTTGGTTTAATATTTAATTCGAGATTTTAAAAATTTTTAAAAAATAAATTACTTGAATCATGAAACAAAATTCACAAAATTGTTTACATGATTTTAATCTTTATTTTATAGGAAATAAAAGCCACAAGGTTTCAAAGAAAATTTTTAAATTTTTAATGATCAAACATGAACACACTCTAAATACCACTTGTAGGAAAATCATACAGATAAATACACATAGGATCTCATGTTCAATAATAAAAAAAAATTAATATAGAAGCATACCAAAATCCATTGGAATTGATTTCTTGGGGTTAGAATCTTTCACATCTGAACCTTTTAAAAAAATCTGTATCTCACTCAATGATGAGATTTGAGAATAAGAATTGGATAATTATTCCATATACTGTAAAATGAAATATTTTTATTCCACAAGCGATATTAAGATTGTGACACGTGTCCTATAAAATTATTAAAAAAAATAAAAAATAAATAAAATAAGACATGTGTCATGATCCTAACACTGTTTGTGGAATAAAAATATTCCACTGACAATGTATAAAATAATTATCCATGAGAATTACCTTATGTTTAGACTTAGAGCCCTAACCTATTTATACTCGAAGTATATTTTATTTTATTTTAATCCATCCTGAAAAATAAAATAAAATATTGAGTCTCTACATATTATAAAGCCCTTATTAAATTAGATGCCTTAAAGTCCAATAATTTAAAATTTATTTGATTATTTTTAAAAAACTAAACACATTAAATAGTCTGTAATATATAATTAATTTATATATATAAGCCCACTTTAAGAATTTTCCAACAATAGAAGCTGGTAGTCGTTCCGCCATTTCTTGGTTTGGAGATTTGAAATCTCCATTTTTCTGCTCTCTTACACTCTTGACTTTAGATTATCTTCTTCAGTTCAACCAGGGGAAAAGCGTTTTGATTTGCCCGCACAGCTTTTTCTGTTTGGATTTTTTGGTATAATAGTTGTTTTGAAAAATTTGAAAGGTGTCTGAATTTTTTACTTGCTTTGGAATTGTGGCGAGCAATATTTGGAAAGTTATGAAAAGAAGAAAACGAAAGCAATCCAAGTGCTGCACACCACCAATTGAGGAACAAATTCAGTCAAAATAACCCTCAAGTCCCTAAATCTGTTTTGGGTTCACACTAATTTAGTTCTTTTGCCTGCCTCTATCCTTTCCGTAGCAAACATGAATGTTACAGGAAGGATTATGTTACACGTTTTAAAACGAAAACCCGATGACTTCCAAAACATAAAGTTCATTAAAATGTAAATTACTAAGATAAATAGTCTACATTGAGGATAACTATACGGGTAATTTCACATCTTCAAACGATATAATAGATGTCTAGAAAGAACTATTAAAGAAGCTGGAAGACAAGATTGTCAGCACAAAGAGTGGCCGCATTAATATAGATTTTGTGAAAAATTAAAAATCTAGATTAGTTAGAAAAACTGTGTTTTCTGATTTAAAAAAAAAACCGTGTTTTTTGAGAAATTGTATTAGTAAAACAAGTACTGTAGCTGAATTTCAAAGATGCTTCCAAGCAGTTGGAAGATAAATTTTATTATTGTTAGTACTATATTGATAACAAGACTTCTTCTACCACGTTTTTTGCGTGTAATGAATGGTATTTACCATAAATAATAATAATAATAATAATAATAATAATATTGATAATAATAATATAACATAATGAAACCTTAATTTAGTCAACTAATTGTTAAATGTAAGACGGGGAAATAAGAGGGCGGCGGATGGTGTCTTTATCTTCATTGTCCCAATGCAATGCAGAATCGACAATGCCACATTCAGCTTTCTTGTCCATTTCTTTTACTAATTAAATTTTATTTCCATCCTAAGAAATTAATTATATAGGATGAAACACTTACAAGTATACAGACAATCATCCACGAAAAAAAAAATAGTACAGCAAAGTGCCGCATGCCCGAACAAAAACCAAGTCCAAAAGGAATACCTAGGAAATAGAATGGCTAATGTTAACGTTTGGTTTTTAATTTTTTTTCAAAAAAATCACAATCAACGACATTGAATGAGAGAACAGCCATCGTAATATAAAAACAAAGACGCGTTCCATAGGTTCAACCGTTCCTTTGATCTTGACTCTTACCTAGTATAATTGTTACCGACCAAAGCATAATTTTTTTTTTTTTATAAAAAAGCAGAACGTTTATGTTGTTATATTTTATTGCAATATTCTATTAATGTTTTACATTTAGTTATCTTTTGGAAATGCTTTTAACCAAGACCGATATATATATATATATATATATATATATATATATATATATAAAAATAAAATTATTTCATATATCGTCAGTGGAATTTTTTTGCTCCACAAGCGGTATTAAGATTATGAGACATATCTTATAAAAATATTAAAAAAATAAAAAAATAAAATATATGTCATGATTTTAACCCCACTTGTAAAATAAAAAAGTTTCATTGGCGGTGTATGAAATAATTATTATATATATGTAAGGTTTATATGTAATGCACTGACAGTGTGACAGTGTATAGTCTCTATACATTATCAATGCACCAAAGGTTGACATCTCATCAATATACAAACTAAAAAAATACCAAGCGCTCAAAAATAAATACAAATATATATTGTTCAATTCACTCATAAGAGCTTGTTGATGAGATATCAATCTCTTGTGCATTTACAACGTATAGAGATTATACACTATCAGTATATCACATATATATCTATATTATAGCATGGAAAGATTAGATTAGACCAAATAATGAGGCCTTGTTTTAGTGACAATGAGAAAGCTGTGAGACTTTGAGGTCTCAGATTTAAATCTCACCAAGTGTGAAATCAAGTTAGTTTATTTATTTTTTGTTTAATGTGTTGTTATTATTTGTATTTACTTGTGTATCAAGTTACTGATTATGGTATGTAAAATGTTGATTGTGATTGTAACTTTAAATGCGAGTCAAGTAATCTTTTTTTCTAATTTCAAATCAAGCCTAAATTAATGCTTATTGACATGGAACATTGCTATGCAGCGTCAAACAATGGCAGTTTTAATGCATTGAAGTGGTTCACAAGTATACGTTGTACGTGGTAGTCGTTTGACAAAGGTGAGAAACCGAGGCAATTTGGACTTTTTGGCCAAGGTAGTCTTTCCACAGCGCAATGTGTAATCCTACGCTAATGCCCCACATCAATCAATTACAAGCTTTTATTTCTCCCTCTTTCCTAACAAGAAGTGTAAAAACCATGCAATCTTCTTCAACACTTATTCTACTTAATTTATTGAATCAAAATGTTTGGACTTGGAAAATTTAGAAGAAGACGACTCCGCGAAAGACGTGGCAAGACTCAGGAGTCACAAGATACATGTATGTGTACATATCAAATTCAAAAGTCAAACAAAGAGATAGAGAACCAAATGGTCAATAGCGAGTAAACTAAAGAATAAAAGCAGAGCTCCCAATGGACTTGACTAAGCGCATGGGTTGTGTTGTTCAGCTCGGAACGTTCACGACATGGCCCAATAAGCCATAAGAAGCCCGGGCTCTAACGTTCGAAATTACCTAATTTTGTTGCAAATTTGCGATGTCTTTTGGTGAGATATTGGTCTCAGAATGCCTACTTATTGTAAACACTTCATCTTTGTCCGGCATTTTATAGATTTGGGCACATTGAACTTATGTTATCCCAAATCCGAATTTGATTTTCAAGGGCTTGTTATTTTTTTGATATATTGGTGTTATATGTGTGGGGTCTAGCCTACATTAATTATTAGAGTCCTACTTGGAGTCAGTTAGGGATTTGTTTTTTCTCTTTATAAAGTGTTGCATAAACAATTTGTAGAGACAGAGTGAGAGGTCTATTTTGGTGAGAGGCGACACAAATGAGAAAAGTAAGCTTTAGGATTTGTGATATTTTTCTTGTTCCATAGAGAGAGCAAGAGGAAAGATAAGCTTTTACAACAATTGGGTATTCTTTGGGTAGATTATCTTGATGAATCCAAAGATGTAAACTTTATTGTTTTTAGGTCAATTGTTGGAACCCTGACCTTTGGGCAAAAAGCCTAGGCTATTGAAACTTTGTAATTTGCTTATTTCTCATAGTGGATTTTTATTCGGTTTGCCCCGTGGTTTTTCTCTCCACACTTGAGAGTTTTTCACATTAAACTTTGGTGTCATTTTATTTACGTTTTATTGCCTACGTATTATTTGTGGCTTGGTAGCTTGATTTATTATTACTATTGGCTTGAGATATTGATGTTGATTGTTGTGGGTATTGTTATTGTGACATTGCTTCCGTGTATTTGTCGTTTGAGGCCCAACAACTGGTATCAAGAGCTCGGGTTAGAGCTTCGGGATCATGGAAGAAGATACAGGATCCATGATAAAATTGACAGCTTCAAATTATTTAATTTGGAAGCCAATGATGGAAGATCATCTATATTGCAAAGATCTGTATGAGCCAGTATTAGGTGATTCTGGTAAGCCAACAGATATGAAAGATGATGAATGGAAAAAGTTAGATAGGAAGACTTTGGGAACCATTAAAAGATGGGTAGACATTAGTGTTTTTCATCATATTACGCAGGAGACAAGTGCTTCCCGTGTTTGGGAAAAATTAGCATCACTATATGAGAGAAAAACCTCCTTGAATAAAGTTATGCTTGTTAAGAGGCTTGCTACTCTACAGTATAAGGAGGGAAGATCTATCTCTGAGCATTTGAATGACTTTCAAGATTTGTTTAATCGGATGACCACTATGAAACTACAAATGGATGATGAGATGAAAGCATTGTTTCTTCTGGGCTCATTGCCAAATAGAGGTGGCAAAAACTGGCCCGAGCCTGAAAACCAACTCGAATCCACCCGAGACCGAACCGGGACCAGTTCGAATTGACCAAAAAAGTCAAAGGCCCGTAACCGAAAAAACCCGTAACGAAAAAGCCCGAACCCGAAAAAACCCGTAACCGAAAAAGTTCGAAACCGAAAAAACTCGAACTTGACATAACCCGAGCCTGATACAATCCGAGAGCGAGACCGATCCGACTCGAAACCCGAAAAAACCGAATTTATAACCCGAGAAAACCCAAATTATAATTATTATTTAAAAATAAATAAATAATTGATACACATTTTTAATTAAAAGTTTAAAATTTTGATAACAATTATTATTTATTATAAAATTTTATCAATTATGTATTAATAGCAAAATAAATATTGAATCTTTTTAATTAAATTAATTTAAAACATCATAATATATGATATCAAATAATTTTTAATATCATACTTATAGCATTTATAATAATAAATATATTATTAATTTAACATTTGATTTTATTATAAAAATCATTTTAACATCTTATTATTTTTATTTTATAATAAAATTTTAACTTTAATTCAATAATAAATCAAATATATAAAAAATTTATAGAATTTTAATATTTGTTTGAAACTTTAAATTTGATATTTTGTGCAACACATTAAAAATATTTTTAATAAAATTAAATTTAAACTATATTTTCTTAAAGTTTTAAGTATAGAAAGACATTGAATTTATATTAAAAAAAACCTAATTTTAAAACTAAAATTTAAGTTTTTAAGATTAGAAAAAGTTAAGTCATTAAATTAAACAAAATAATTACAATTTTTTTTATTAGCTTGGACATCATTGAAAGAGAAAATTATAAATCAAGCTAGTGGTAATTTTATTTTAGCCTTAAAACAAAAGACATTAATAAATCAAGGTAGTGGTAATTAATTATTTATTATATTATAATAATCTTGTACATGAATAAACCAATTGGGTATCTTATAATAATGATTTGTATATTATATTATAATAATCTTTTAAGAATAAATTATGTAATCTCTTAGTGTGTGTAAGTTTTATTTTGATAGAATTAAGTATTTATTAAAAATAATTTATTTATTGTCTATTAAAATGTAAAATTAAAGTATGGATAAAAATAATAATTCTAATAGTAAATTAAAGTGTAATTTAATAATATATTAGAGTAGTATTACTGTGTAAGTGGTAATTTTAATAAAATTTGTTTTTATACTTTATTAATATTATTATTAATTATATTTAAATAACTAGCATTATATTAATTAATTTAGTAATATGTATTATTTAATATTTTAATTAGATATTCGATCAGTTGGTGTATATCTACTATTATTATGTTAACGTGAACATGAAAAAATTAATATTCAATTACTGTCTATGATATAATTATATCAAATGTTATTATTTATAATATAATGTTAATTGGTGTATATAACTTATTTAATTTAACGTTCTAAATTTTTAATGAGATATTTGATTAATTATTACGTATGAGTGCGATTATATTTAATATAATAATGTTATATTATGATTTATGTACAAATCAAAAACAAAATAAATATAAAATTGAGGTAATTAACAGACCAATTATTCATAATATTAAATATTTTTTTTAATATATAATATAATTTTATTTAACATTATAATTGAACAATTAGTTAACAAGTTATGCGGTTAGATTTAATTCAATTACTAATTATATTGATATTTAAAAGACAAAAAAAATATAAAAAAAATTCTTAAATATTTAAAATTTTATTAAAAATATAATATAATTATTAAAAAAGCTAATAAAACAAAGTAAAAAAAATTATTGAACTAAGAATATCTAAATTCCAATAGCCCAATGTTACCCAAAAAATACAATAACCCAATAAGTTATTGTTAAAAGTATAAAACCATTTACATAAATGTTTAATTGTTTAGTGTGATTTATTTATAATTTGTTAGTTATTTATTTGTATAGCTAATACTTTTGGATTTTCACTTTCTTTTAGTTTTACTATTTATATATATATATATATATATATATATATACACACACACACACACACACACATATAATATATATATATATGGCTCACTTAAAAAATAAATTTTTATATAATTATTAATTATTAATATATAATTATATATTTTATAACAAATGTGAATATCACAAGAAATTAAAAAAACAAATAATAATTGTCAAGTAATAAAAACATTAAAGTGTAAGAATTTATATTTATATAAATATTTATTAAATTTTAACTTTAATTTAGCATTTCTATTATATTTTTTTAACTATATAAAATTAAATTAATTATTACATTCAAAATTATAAAAATATTTATAATTTATAAAATTTTAAAATAATTTGACTAAACCTGCTAAGCCCGCTCGATTAAAACCAGACCAAACCCAAAACAGGATCGAAACCGCAAAAACCTGAACCCGAAAAAACTCGAGACCGAAAAAAACTGAAACTGAAAAAACTTGAAACCGAAAAAACCCACCCGAAACCCGCCCGAACCCGCCCATTTGCCACCTCTATTGCCAGACAGCTGGGAGACACTAGTTGTGACTATTCTTAATTCAGCTCCTAACGACACGGTGACTTTGGAGATGGTAAAAGATAGTATGTTTAATAAAGAAGCAAGGCGAAAGGAGATAAACTCTGGGAATGAAGCTCTTGTCATAGAGAACAGGGACAGAACTAAAGACAAAGGTCAAGATTCTAGAGGTCGTAGTAAGTCCAAGAACAGACATAAGTCCAAAAATAGGGTGAAGTGCTTTCATTGTGGCAAACTTGGTCACATAAAGCGGAACTGCAGGATATTGAAGCAAGAGCGAAAAGATGAGAAAAGTAAGAATAACTCAGATGATGAAAATGTTACAACGGTGAATTCTGATAGTGAAATGGTTTCTTTGGTTTGTACACATGGTGAGTGTAATCATGTAAGGGATTCTGGCATAGAGTGGATAGTTGACACTGGAGCGTCATATCATTGTGTTCCCAATAAGGAATTGTTTCAACCTACAGAATAGGTAATTTTGGTTATACCAAGATGGGAAACAAGAGTATGTCGCGGATTGCTGGGATTGGTGATATAATGGTACAAACAAGCATTGGTTGTACATTGACTTTGAGGGATGTCAAACACATTCCAGATCTGAGGAAGAACTTGCTTGCAGTGAATGTCCTTGATAAGGAAGGATATGAGAGTCAGCAAAAAAATGGGCGGTGGAAGCTTCTCAAAGGGTCTTTGATAGTTGCAAAAGGAAAGTTGTGTTGCACTATGTACATGACTTGGATGAAGTTGACATGCAGTCAGGTAAATACCGTTGAGGATGATGCTTCAGCAAATTTGTGGCACAAGAGACTGGCACACATGACTGAGAAAGGGTTAAAGATTTTGGCGAGGCAGTCCCTCATTCCCTCAGCCAAAGGTCTTTCTCTTAACTCATGTGATTATTGTTTATTTGGTAAGCATCATAGAGTTTCTTTTAGGAAGATTTCTAAAAGAAAGAAAAATAAACTTGAGTTAATTCATTCTGATGTATGTGGTCCCATAGAAGTAGAGTCATCAGGTGGTAATAGATATTTTGTTACTTTTATTGATGATGCTTCACGAAAAACTTGGGTGTATATGTTAAGAAACAAAAGCCAAGTATTGCAGTATTTTAAAAAAGTTCATGCCATGGTGGAAAGGATGACAAGATTATCCTTAAAGTGTATTCGTACAGATAATGGTGGTGAATACACATCGAAAGACTTTGAAGCCTACTGTTCAAAGCATGGGATCAGGCATGAAAGGATAGAACCTGGGACACCACAACATAATGGTGTTACTGAAAGGATGAATAGCACCATTATAGAGAGAGTTAGATGCATGCTGAGGATGGCAAAATTGCCTAAAGCATTCTAGGGTGAAGCAGTTAATACAGCCTGCTATTTGCTTAATAGATCACCATCAGTGCCATTGGGCTTTGACATTCCAAAAAAGGTATGGACAGGGAATAAAGTTTCATATTCACATTTGAAGGTCTTTGGCTGTGCAGCATTCGTGCATGTGCCAAAGGAGCAGAGGTCAAAGCTAGATAGCAAGGCTACAACATGTGTGTTTGTTGGGCATGGTGATGAAGAATATGGTTACAGGCTATCGGATCCAGAGAAGAAAAAGACAATTAGAAGCAGGGATGTGGTTTTCCATGAAAATGAGTTCATCACAGACTTTGAGAAAAATGGAAAGACTACACGGGTTACGATTGAGTATGATGACTCAACACCTGCAGGGATTCCACCTATAGGTGCCACAAATGGTGGAAATGCACAAGATGTAGAACTTGGGGATACAGATGAGCCAGCCACAGTTGGTGATGGGATAGATGCCGAAAATGACATTGCATAACCAGATGCAGTGGGTTTTGAGCAGGAGCAACCCTCTCAACCAAGGAGTGTTAAGCAGGGGGAGCCAGCCCTAATACAGAGGAGTGTAGAGTCTCAAGTCAAAAGATCTACTAGGGAGCATCGACCATCTACCAGGTATCCCAGTTCAGAATATATTTTGGTCACAAGTGACGGGGAGCCAGAGAGCTTCCAAGATGTGCATGACACTTCAGATAGGGAGTGTTGGTTAAAAGCAATGAAAGAGGAAATGGATTCATTGCAGAAAAATATCACTTATGACCTTGTTGAGCTTCCGAAAGGGAGAAGACCATTGAAGAACAAATGGGTGTTCAAGCTGAAAAAGGATGGTGAGAAGCTAGTGAGATACAAAGCTCAATTGGTGGTAAAAGGCTTTGGTCAAAAACCATGCATTGATTTTGATGAGATTTTTTCTTCTGTTGTGAAGATGAGTTCCATTCGAGTGGTATTGGGATTAGTAGCTAGTTTGAATCTTGAGCTTGAGCAACTTGATGTGAAGACTGCATTCTTGCATTGTGATTTGCAAGAGGAAATTTATATGGATCAGCCCGAGGGTTTTGAAGTGAAAGGGAAGGAGCACATGGTTTGCAAATTGAAGAAGAGCTTGTATGGCTTGAAGCAAGCTCCTAGGCAATGGTACAAGAAGTTTGATTATTTTATGGTAAGCCAAAACTATAAAAGAACGGTAGCAGATCCTTGTGTGTATGTGAGAAAATTCTCAGATGATGATTTCATTATTCTTTTATTATATGTTGATGATATGCTGATTATAGGGCAAGATGCTTGTATGATTTGCAGGTTGAAGGAGGCATTATCTAAGTCCTTTGACATGAAGGATTTAGGTCCAGCAAAGCAGATTTTAGGTATGGATATCATTCGTGATAGGAAAGCTAGAAAGTTGTGGTTGTCACAGGAAAAGTATGTTGAACAAGTGCTAGCAAGATTCAACATGCAGAATGCTAAGTCAATTAGCACGCCTTTTGCTAATCATTTTCACTTGAGTAAGAAGTCTTGTCTGGTGACTAAGGAAGAAAAGGATGCTATGTCCACTGTTCCTTACTCCTCTGCAGTTGGTTCTTTGATGTATCTTATGATTTGCACACGGCCTGATATTGCTCATGCAGTTGTTGTAGTGAGCAGATTTCTTTCCAATCTAGGAAAGGCTCATTGGGAAGCGGTGGAGTGGATCTTTAGATATTTGAGAGGTACTTCTAAGATGTGTTTGAGTTTTGGGACTACAGAACTAGTTCTTGAATGGTTTACTGATGCAGACATGGCAGGTGATCTTGATGGTAGGAAATCTACTTCAGGCTACATATTTACTTTTGCAGGGGGAGCTGTATCTTGGCAGTCCAAACTACAAAAGTGTGTTGCCTTGTCTACTACAAAGGCTGAGTATATTGCAGCAACCGAAGCAGGCAAAGAAATGCTTTGGATGAAGAGATTTCTTCTTGAATTGGGGTTAAGTCAGAAAGAGTATGTGGTATTTTGTGACAGCTAGAATGCTTTGGATTTGAGTAGGAACACCATGTACCATGCTAGAATGAAGCACATTGATGTTCAGTACCATTGGTTGCGCTCAGTGATTGATGAGCAACAGATGCAGCTGAATAAGATTCACATAGATAAGAATGCAGTTGATATGTTAACGAAGACACTTCCCAGAGATAAACTTGAGTTGTGTAGTGACTTGGCCGGGATAAACACTTTGGCCAAGATGAACTCTAAATGACAGGTTGTGGTGATGGATCTCCTCCTAATGGGGCTGGAGGGGGAGATTGTTAGATGTGTGGGGTCCAGCCCACATTAATTATTAGAGTTTTACTTGGAGTCAGTTAGGGATTTGTTTTTTCTCTATATAAAGTGTTGCATAAACAATTTGTAGAGACAGAGTGAGAAGTCTATTTTGGTGAGAGGCGACACAAAGGAGAAAAGTAAGCTTTAGGCTTTGTGATATTTTTCTTATTCCATAGAGAGAGCAAGGGGAGAGATAAGCTTGTACAACAATTGGGTATTCTTTGGGTAGATTATCTTGGTGAATCCAAAGAGGTAAACTTTATTGTTTTTAGGCCAATTGTTGGAACCCTGAGCTTTGGGCAAAAAGCCTAGGTTATTGAAACTTTGTAATTTGCTTATTTCTCATAGTGGATTTTTATTAGATTTGCCCCGTGGTTTTTCTCTCTACACTGGAGAGTTTTCCACTGTAGACACCATTTTTGTCCGGTTCTTTTTCAAACATTTTTAATTAATTAGTTTTTATATATCTTATCATTGATTTTTTTCATTTTTGATTTTTTTATTTTATTTTAGATTTAGAAATAAATTTTGGATTTTGATTTTTTATAAAATATAATAAAAAGGGAAGGAAATCAGAATTAATTTTGATAGGAAAGCAGACTTAAATGAGACTATTAAAGATTGAAATTTAAATTTTGTGGAAAGAAAAATCAGAATTAATATCGGATTTAAGATCCGATTCTTGAAATCTAAAAATTTCCTAAAAGATTGATTCTTGATTTTTATTACCTAAAATAAAAACCTAGGTCTATTTAAATAACAACACAAGAAGAAAAAGAGGAGGGGGGAAAAAAAAAGAACACACGGGCAAATAGAAAAAAAAAACCCTAGAAACCTTGGAGGAAAAAAACTTCTACTTATCATCATCCAACCGAACACCAAAGACCGAAGCTGCTTCTTCCTCAACCCGAACACCCTTGTTCAACGTTTCCTGTGTCTCCATTTTTGTCCCAAGCCGTTTGCTGTCGGGTTGTAATCTTGATTGTTGCTACTGTACGTTGGCCACTGTGAGAAAGCTGCTACGCACCGCCTCAGTCATCTTCATCGCTTACATCGCTGATTCATCGCCACCTGCTTGCATTGCCATTTGCTGCGCCTTTTGTCTGCTATTGTAGTCTCTCATTTGCTGCAATAAAATTCTATAAAAAAATGAATCTGCCCTCTATGCCTGAGAGAAAGACAAGAAACGTAGTGAATAAAAGAGAAAGGAAGCGCCGTTGTTCACTGTACAGGTTTGCTAAAGTAACTTTTTTTTTATATGTTATCATTTATTTTATTGTTTTTTTCTATTTTATTCTTTGGCTTTTGTATTTTTTTTTTATATATTTGCTAATATGTTATCATTTATTGTTTTCCATTTTTACAATATTAATTAACTTGCTAATATGTATTTCACGTCCTTATTGCTAGAATGTTAGTAAATTTAGTTAGTTATAGTTGTTAGGGTATATTAAATTAATTAGTTTAGTTACTTAACTTGTAGAATATAATTAAATCAAATATCAAATTTATTGGACTAATTAAGTGGGATAATAAAAGTGAATAATTGACTAATAAAATAACTTGCTTAGTTTATATGGTTGAATTATTTTGAATAAATAGTGCCAAAGATCTTACGCTATTGAGTTTAGAGTTAATTACAAAAAAATAAAAATATGTATAGTAAAAATTAATTATGATATTAAAAAGTAAAACAAACTAAATTATACCGAGGATGAAATTTCAAGAAAGTCAATCGAGACTCCTTGGATATTTCTAGGTGATAAAATCTTTCTTAAGTTGAGCCAAATTGATGGAATACTTTTGAAAGAATTTTCAATAAATTATAATTAATGTTTATTCTTAGTAAATTAAATATGAATAAAATATAAATATATATAGATAAATAAATATAAATACGAGAATATAAATTAGATGAGAAATTAAATAAATAGAATGAAATAGCTTAGATTGAAAGTAATTAGTAATTAATAAGATTAGATAATAAAGAAGTAAATGTGAATTATACCAAGGATGAAATTCCAAGAAAGTCAATTAGGACTCCTTGGATATTTCTAGGTGAGATGATTCTTTCTTAAGTTGAGCCAAATTGATGGAATACTTTTGAAAGAATTTCAATAAATTGTAATTCATGTTTATTTATAATAAATGAAATATGAATAAAATTAGATAGCTATAAACAAATAAATAACTTAGAATAAAAATTATAAGAAATAAAAATAGAAAAATATGAATTATGCCAATGATGAAATTTCAAGAAAGTCAATTAGGACTCTTTGAAAATTTCTAGGTGAAAAGATTTCTTTTAAGCCGAGCCAAATTGATGGGACGCTTTTAAGAAAATCTTCAATAAACCATGATTCATATTTATTCTCTAAATAAATAAATAAAACATATAGATAAGAATAATGTAAAATAAGATCAGAAAATATAGAAATTAGCATGGAGTCAATATTAGAACCAAATTTAAGTATAATAAGAGTTTCATAAAACATCTTATTAATCCGACGATGGAATTCAAGAAAGTCAATTGAGACTCCTTGAACATCTTGAGGTGAGGGAGATTTTTAAGATTGGAGCCAAATTGATGGAAAAATCTTAGAAATATTCCCAATATATAAGCATATTGAAATTAATATAAACACAAGGCAAATTGTAAAGATAACCTAAAACTAGTTGGTACCATTTTAGGATGGGCGTTGTAGGGGTGCTAATCCTTCCCTTCATGTAACCGTACTCCCGAACCCTAGTATCTTTGAACGTAGACCAAGCCTTATCCTTAGTTTGAATAGGTGACCAATCACACCTAGGTAGAATGGTTGGTGGCGATCCTTTGATTTTAGTGTCTAGCTATTAGGTTTTCCGAAACTTAATACGTTATGACAGTTTGGCGACTCCACTGGGGACTTTAGAGAGTCAATCCAACAATTGGTTTTAAGTTATTTTAGGTTTGCCTTAGGTATGTTAATTTTGATAAAATAATAAGACATTAATAACTACATGTTTCTTCGACACACACTTCACGTGCATGTGCATGCATTAGCCCTCTACCCGGGCTCTATCCTTTTAGGAGGAAGTAAAGTAACTACGCTCTCGTGAGGTAATACCTCCGCAATGGCTAGCGAAATACTCCCACTCAAATTGAACCTTTCCATTTGTAACCTGTAATAGGTGAGGATTGGGTGCCTTACTAGTCTTGCATGGACGACAGTGAGGAACAATTTGGGAACCTTTAGCCCTTTTATCTAAAGCCATGCATATAGTGAAATTAAGAAGACCAACTATAAGATAGAGCCATATCAACTCATGCTCTAGAAAATACCCATTACTCAAGACACATGCTTGATCAAGTTTGTTTGATTTTGGTTTACACATGAGACATTAAGAGGGTACCGTGAGTCTTTACCAAAACATTTCCATGCATCACTCATCCATTATTGTTACATGGCAACTTTTTACCATGCCATTACATTCATAAACATGAAGCATCATATCATTTTGTTCATCTTCATTCATTTAAAAAAAAAAAACAAAGCATTTTCAAAATTTTTCAAGCATCACCATATGTGAAATGATAAATTCTTAATTGTGGCAATAAAAGATTCGAAGATAGCTCGACCAAAGGTTCATTCACACAACACTCGTTATCAAGCTAAGATCATGGAAGAAGAATCAAGCATGCGCATGGAGAAGATGGAAAAAGCTCAAGAGGAAATGAGGGGGCAATTGGCCCAAATTATAGAGTTGTTGAAAAATCTAAGCAAGAGCAAAGGAGTTGTAGAGGAAGTTGTAGTCCAAGAAGGGGTCCAACAACGTAGCATGGAAGATCCCATATACCCTCTTGGATTCGGTCCTCATCCAAATCAAACATCTCAAGTAGGAGGATATCCATTTGCACATACAGCCATACCTCAAATGTTTGGCCCAGCTCAAGGGCAAACTCTTCCTCCTCAAGGGGTAAAATTTGCTGATCCAATTGAAGTACCTAACTTGGATGACCCGAGGGAAGTTGAAAAGATAAAAGTCAAACAAGTAGAAGAGAAAGATGAGGCAAAGTCACAACGAAAGATCAATATGTTGGAGGAAAGACTTCGAGCTATTGAAGGCTTAGATCTATATGGGCCCATGGATGCTACTGGATTGTGTTTGGTGTCTGATTTAATCATTCCACCCAAATTTAAGGCCCCGGAGTTTGAAAAGTACAATGGGACTTCTTGCCCTAGGTCTCATCTCATTATGTATTGCCGAAAGATGGCTGCCTATGCTCAAGATGATAAACTTCTTATTCATATCTTTCAAGAAAGCCTTACTGGGTCTGCAGTGAAGTGGTATAATCAATTAGATGGAACTCGAATCACCACTTGGAATGACTTGGCAAGAGCATTTATGGCTCAATATCGACATGTTGCTGACATGGCCCCTGATCGTCTGTCTTTACAAAGCATGGAAAAGAAGGCTAATGAGAGTTTCAAACAATATGCCCAAAGGTGGCGTGATATGGCTGCAGAGGTGCAACCTCCACTTTCGGAGAAGGAGCTTATCATTATGTTCGTTAATACTTTGAAGGCTCCATACTACGATAGGATGATTGGTAATGCCACTAAGAATTTTGCTGATATGGTATTGTCTGGTGAGATAATTGAGAATGCAATCAAGAGTGGAAAGATTGAAGCTCCCAACAGTATTGAGAAGAAAGGAGGAGCCAACAAAAGAAGGGAAGAAGAAGTCCATGCTGTTGCATATGGAAGGCAATATGGAGGCTATGTCCCCAACACCCTTATCACATGCCACAACCTTACTATCCTGCCCAGAATCCTTACCATTCTTACCCTAAGGTTAATGTTCAACCTAGTCCCCAAACACCTGCCCCAACTATTCAGCCAGCTAAGCAGTTTAATAAGCAAGAGGGCGATCATAATGCGTCATGGCCAAAAAGAGAAAGGACTCCTATTGACCCAATCCCCATAACCTACACTGAGCTGTACCCAAAATTGATCAAAGGACAACTCATTGCACCCATCTATGTGGAACCTCTCAAGCCTCCATATCCAAAGTGGTACGATGAGAATGCTCGATGCGAGTATCACTTCGGGAACGTGGGCCACTCTCTAGAGAATTGCACTGCGCTAAAGTATAGAGTGCAAGGACTGATAAAAGTCGGCATGTTGAGTTTTGAGACTAAAGGGGAATCGGCTACGGATGCAAACCCATTACCTGGCCATACGAATGAGGGATGAGTTTTGTGGGGGCATGAAGGGTTCGAGCCTGACAATTTTGAAGATCTATTCTAGTTTTGTTTTTGCTTTCTTTTATTTCTTTAAGTAATGCAAGATAGTTTTTGAAAGTGCTTAAGCCCATAAGCACGAAATAAATTTTATGTATGGGTTAACTTTTATTTATTTCCTTTTCAATAAAGCGACTAGTGTGATGCACTGTCAATTTCTCATTCCATTCATTTTCCATTTCTCCACATACTCACCATATCTTTCATTCACAAGTATCCAAATAATGAACATGATGATAATGATGTCAATAGATCTGGGATTCAATTTTGAAAGAACCACTATTGTTGATGAATTAATACTATGCCAATGTTGCGAAAGCAAGAAAATGAAGGAAAGGTTGCTCACCATCCGCATTTGATAGACAGTACGAGAAAGGTGAATCTCTTACAGAAGCTTCCAACAAGTTTGTCATTGTTCAATAAATGATCTTTAATGAGAGCACTTGCCTTTGAAATGATAAATGGCCTTCTTTCACTATCCTTCAAGCATGAGTAAAATTATCCTTTGATTACCCCTTTTGAGCCTATTATATTTTGTAATATAACCCACCAAGGATCACCCTCCACATTGGGGGCAAGGAAGATGAAATAAAGAAATTTTAAGGGCAAAAATGAAAGTGTTCATGATGAATCAAGGGGCAAAAAAAAAAAAAAGAGCCCAATTTTGTGAAAAAAAAAAAAGAGGAAGAAGAGAAAAAAAAAGGGTTTCCATTCAAAAGGAAAACCCAAAAAAAAGCAAGAAGGGGCAAAATGCCTGAATGTTTTACTTGATAAAGAAAATGATCCCTTGGTTTATAAACCTTGAAACACATTTTGGGCCTACTATATCCTTTTCTTTCATAAACCCTCACCCGAGCCTACATTACGTGCCTTTAAAAGCCCATTTTGATCAAATGGAAATGCTTGAATTGAAGAATCATGCGTTGAATGAGAACATACTTGTACAATGAGATAATGATCCTTCGAAGGAAGTAGATCAAGTTGAATGAAGAAAACATGAGCTTTAGAAGATATCTTGGATCGAAATCAAGAACGCCTATTAAGGGGCATGAATTTGGATTGAGCACTGAAGGTTGAAGTTTGTCAAAGCCAATGAAGTTGAAGATGAAGAAGAAAAAAGAAAAAAAAGAAAAAAAAATATGAAAAAAAAGAAAAAAGAAAAAAAAAAGAAAAAAGAGAAAAAGAAAAAAAGAAAAAAAAAGAGAAAAAAGAAAAAGGAGGATTCAAATTGAAAACTCGAAAAGGGCAGTTTGAATCAGTTGAGGGGGGCACCTAAGTTGAAAACCGAAAAAGGCGACTTAGGAAAATATCAACATCAAAAAGTTTTGATACGAGGGCAAGATTGGCAGACACTACATATCAACCTAAGAGTGGGCTTTTGGAAAAGAATTTTAGATTGACTTGATTGAATGTCAGAATGTTCATTAAATGGATACTGAAAACCCTATTCCAAACAGACTGTCCCATTGATTTTTCTTGATTTCATGAATATCTATATCTCTCTTGGTCATTTTAAATTTATACCACCCATATAACAAATGGAGAATATGCATAAGTGCATTACATTGGTGGTCGAGTTGGAAGGAAAATAAATAAATGTTGGTAACCTTTTTTGGGTAAAATTTTGAAAAAAAATATTCTTTTGAGAAATCTTGCATTACTAAGAGAGAGAAAGAAACAAAAGTGAATGATGAATATACAAATCTGAAAACATGATGGCTAGTCTTCGGGCATAACTGGACTAGGACTCAATAAAAGATGGGAAGTTAAATGAAAGGAGATTTAAAGAATTCAGTAGATATGTGGGACTTGAGAAAGGCAAAATGAGCTTGAGAATTTTGTTACCACAATTGAGAATGCATTTGCATACATTCATGGAATAATTCAGGCAGCATGACATTGACATGTGCATAACATTCATAGCATTCATTATATTCATGACATGCATGACATTTCACTAGTGCATTTTGGACATTGAACTATATGTTAAGACATTAGGATAAGAAGTTTTGAATGATTAGAATTTTGAGGAAAAGAGAAAATATAAGAGATGGTAATTTGAAAAAATGATGAGGTATGAGAAGATGATGAGAAAAATACTTTTTGAAAAAACCTTAGATGAGAGTAAAGTCCAGTTTAGCTGGCACCTTAAAGGAGAATAAAGCCTAATATTGTTGGCATCAAAATGAAAGTTAAGCCTAGTCAAACCCATGTTAACTGGTATTCTGAAATGAAATGTTTTATTTTCAAAGTTCCAATGCCTCTGGTGAGAGGAGCACAAGATTATTTTTCAAAGTTTCAATGCCTCTGTTGAAAGGAGCTCGTTATTTTCAAAAGTCTCATTGCCTCTGTTGAGAGGAGCTTTATTTTTCAAAAGTCTCACTGCCTCTGTTGAGAGGAGCTCGTTATTTTCAAAAGTTCCAATGCCTCTGGTGAGAGGAGCACAAGGTTATTTTTCAAAAGTCTCAATGCCTCTGGTGAGAGGAGCACAAGATTATTTTTTCAAAGTTCCAATCTCTGGAGAGGAGCACTTTTCAAAAGTCTCAATGCCTCTGGTGAGAGGAGCACAAGTTATTTTTCAAAAGTCTCAATGCCTCTGGTGAGAGGAGCACAAGTTATTTTCAAAGTCCAATGCCTCTGGTGAGAGGAGCACAAGGTTTTTTTTCAAAAGTCTCAATGCCTCTGGTGAAAGGAGCACAAGATTTTTTTCAAAAGTTCCAATGCCTCTGGTGAAGGAGCACAAGGATTATTTTTCAAAGTCTCAATGCCTCTGTTGAGAGGAGCACTTTATTTTTCAAAAAGTCTCAATGCCTCTGTTGAGAGGAGCTCTTTGTTTCAAAAAGTCTCGATGCCTCTGTTGAGAGGAGCTCTTTGTTTCAAAAGTCTCATAGCCACTGGTGAGAGGAGCTTTTATTTCATGATCATTTTTCATTTCCTTGGTCTTATGATAGGAAAGACTAGGAATTTCATTTCACAGTCCTTAGTCTTATGATAGGAGAGACTAGGAAAACTTCATTTTTTTGCATTCCTTAGTCTTATGATGGGAGAGACTAGGAATTTCACTTTGCATTCCTTAATCTTGGATAGAAAAGATTAGGAAATCTCATTCTACATTCATTTCCTAGGTCTTATGATAGGAGAGACTAGGACATCTCATTTTACATTCCTTAATCTTATGATAGAAAAGATTAGGAATTTGCATTCTTAGTCTCATGATAGGAGAGACTAGGACATTCATTTTGCATTCCTTAGTCTTATGATAGAAAAGACTAAAAATTTCCATTTTGCATTCATTTCTTTAGTCTTATGATAGAGAAGACTAGAAATTTCATTATGCATTCATTTCCTTAGTCTTATGGTAGAAAAGGCTAGGAAACTTCATTTTGCATTCATTCCTCAATCTTTATAAGAGAAGAAGGTTAGGAAATTTCATTTGGCATTTATTCCTTAGCCTTATGTGAGAGATGGCTAGGAAATATCAAATCTTACAAAAAAAAAATTTCATTGATAGGTTTTGCATTCGGACAAAATGGTTGTCTATGTCTTTGCACCATTACTGTTTCACAGCAAAGTGCAAAGAGCGGGCAACTGTAGACACCATTTTTGTCCGGTTCTTTTTCAAACATTTTTAATTAATTAGTTTTTATATATCTTATCATTGATTTTTTTTTATTTTTGATTTTTATTTTATTTTAGATTTAGAAATAAATTTTGGATTTTGATTTTTTATAAAATATAATAAAAAGGGAAGGAAATCAGAATTAATTTTGATAGGAAAGCAGACTTAAATGAGACTATTAAAGATTGAAATTTAAATTTTGTGGAAAGAAAAATCAGAATTAATATCGGATTTAAGATCCGATTCTTGAAATCTAAAAATTTCCTAAAAGATTGATCTTGATTTTTATTACCTAAAATAAAAACCTAGGTCTATTTAAATAACAACACAAGAAGAAAAAGAGGAGGGGGAAAAAAAAAGAACACACAGGCAAATAGAAAAAAAAAACCCTAGAAACCTTGGAGGAAAAAAACTTCTACTTATCATCATCCAACCGAACACCAAAGACCGAAGCTGCTTCTTCCTCAACCCGAACACCCTTGTTCAACGTTTCCTGTGTCTCCATTTTTGTCCCAAGCCGTTTGCTGTCGGGTTGTAATCTTGATTGTTGCTACTGTACGTTGGCCACTGTGAGAAAGCTGCTACGCACCGCCTCAGTCATCTTCATCGCTTACATCGCTGATTCATCGCCACTGCTTGCATGCCATTGCTGCGCCTTTTGTCTGCTATTGTAGTCTCTCATTTGCTGCAATAAAATTCTATAAAAAAATGAATCTGCCCTCTATGCCTGAGAGAAAGACAAGAAACGTAGTGAATAAAAGAGAAAGGAAGCGCCGTTGTTCACTGTACAGGTTTGCTAAAGTAACTTTTTTTTTATATGTTATCATTTATTTTATTGTTTTTTTCTATTTTATTCTTTGGCTTTTGTATTTTTTTTTTATTATTGCTAATTGTTATCATTTATTGTTTTCCATTTTTACAATATTAATTAACTTGCTAATATGTATTTCACGTCCTTATTGCTAGAATGTTAGTAAATTTAGTTAGTTATAGTTGTTAGGGTATATTAAATTAATTAGTTTAGTTACTTAACTTGTAGAATATAATTAAATCAAATATCAAATTTATTGGACTAATTAAGTGGGATAATAAAAGTGAATAATTGACTAATTAAAATAACTTGCTTAGTTTATATGGTTGAATTATTTGAATAAATAGTGCCAAAGATCTTACGCTATTGAGTTTAGAGTTAATTACACAAAAAAATAAAATATGTATAGTAAAATTAATTATGATTAAAAAGTAAAACAAACTAATTTATACGAGGATGAAATTTCAAGAAAGTCAATCGAGACTCCTTGGATATTTCTAGGTGATAAAATCTTTCTTAAGTTGAGCCAAATTGATGGAATACTTTTGAAAGAATTTTCAATAAATTTAATAATTAATGTTTTTCTTAGTAATTTAAATATGAATAAAATATAAATATATATAGATAAATAAATATAAATACGAGAATATAAAATTAGATGAGAAATTAAATAAATAGAATGAAATAGCTTAGATTGAAAGTAATTAGTAATTAATAAGATTAGATAATAAAGAAGTAAATGTGAATTATACCAAGGATGAAATTCCAAGAAAGTCAATTAGGACTCCTTGGATATTTCTAGGTGAGATGATTCTTTTTAAGTTGAGCCAAATTGATGAATACTTTTGAAAGAATTTCAATAAATTGTAATTCATGTTTATTTATATAAATGAAATATGAATAAAATTAGATAGCTATAAACAAATAAATAACTTAGAATAAAAATTATAAGAAATAAAAATAGAAAAAATATGAATTATGCCATGATGAAATTTCAAGAAAGTCAATTAGGACTCTTTGAAAATTTCTAGGTGAAAAGATTTCTTTAAGCCGAGCCAAATTGATGGGACGCTTTAAGAAAATCTTCAATAACCATGATCATATTTATTCTCTAAATAAATAAATAAAACATATAGATAAGAATAATGTAAAATAAGATCAGAAAATATAGAAATTAGCATGGAGTCAATATTAGAACCAAATTTAAGTATAATAAGAGTTTCATAAAACATCTTATTAATCCGACGATGGAATTCAAGAAAGTCAATTGAGACTCCTTGAACATCTTGAGGTGAGGGAGATTTTTAAGATTGGAGCCAAATTGATGGAAAAATCTTAGAAATATTCCCAATATATAAGCATATTGAAATTAATATAAACACAAGGCAAATTGTAAAGATAACCTAAAACTAGTTGGTACCATTTTAGGATGGGCGTTGTAGGGGTGCTAATCCTTCCCTTCATGTAACCGTACTCCCGAACCCTAGTATCTTTGAACGTAGACCAAGCCTTATCCTTAGTTTGAATAGGTGACCAATCACACCTAGGTAGAATGGTTGGTGGCGACTCCTTTGATTTTAGTGTCTAGCTATTAGGTTTTCCGAAACTTAATACGTTATGACATCCACGTTAAACTTTGGTGTCGTTTTATTTACGTTTTATTGCCTGCGTATTATTTGTGGCTTGGTAGCTTGATTTATTATTACTATTGGCTTGAAATATTGCTGTTGATTGTTGTGGGTATTGTTATTGTGACATTGCTTCCGCGTATTTGTCGTTTAAGGCCTGACAATTGGATCGTTTTAAATTCTATTTTTTGTTAGAATATCTAAATTGGATTTGTCGTTTGTGAGCTTTCATTGTGTTATTTATCTGCAATTGGAACTGAATTTAGGCCTATGCACTTAAGATTTGGTTTGGACCTTGGGCCTAGTAACCAAATGTTCAGTCCCATTTTAATTCTCATTTTTAATTTTAATATTAATTGATTTATTATTTATATGTTTTATTATTACAACATAAAAACCAAAAAAGGAAAATTTTAAAAAATGTTAAATAAATTTTAATAAATAAATAAATTAATTATAAATGCCGTGGTTTATTAGAATTTTTGTTCTAGATAAAATTGAGATAAATCAAACGAAAAGACAAATAAATAATCAAATTCTAAATCAATCCAAAGAGGAACTATTTTGGTCTATTTAATCATAATCATCACAAATCAAAAGCAAGGAGGGGCGACAATTAAAATTAAATAATTAACAAGGAGATTCAAATATCTAAGTTTAAAGAGCCTCTTTCAATATTGGGATAAAAATTGTGATGATGATAACGATGATGAATTAACAAGAAAAGGTTGCTGCTTTAAAATTTTACTCCAAGCAAGAAATATTTAAGGAATAGTTTGAAAGATCACATGAACAGTAGCTAAGGTAAATTATTAAAATGGCAATCCTGAATGTAAAAAGGGTTTGGACAAAAATATAGGCCCAAAAATCAAGTCAAGTCTAGCTAGGGCTCTATAAATCCTTTAATACTTTACCAAAGCCCAACCCAACCAAGTCTAACTTGTCCGATTTATTTTAGGATAATTATCAACAATTTATTTTTGGTCGGGCTTGGTTGGGCTGTGCTTAGGAAAAGTATTAAGTGATTTATAGTGGACTCAAGCACAGGCCAACTTGATTTTTTAAGCTTGATTTTTTGTCCAAATTTGTTTTTACATACAAATATACAATGAATAAGTCCAAATCATTCAAACTTGCCTAAATATTATTAATTTTTTTAAAATTGTAATAAAATATTAAAATATTAAAATTATTGATAGTTAATAACACAATATGTTAAAATAAAATATAATTATTCTAAAATAAATTCTTGCAAAAAGATTACAAGAAACATGAAAATTTAAGGCTAAAGTCTAAAAAATAGGCTTAATAACTAAATATGTCTTCCACATTTGCCATAAAATGGAATAAAGTTCTCAACATTTAATTGTATGAAAAATCAATCCTAAACGTTTTAAAGTAACAGAATTAAGGACATTTCCGTTAAATTCTTTAATTTCCGTTACCCTTATACAATAATAAAACTTAACAACGTTAGAGGGAGTTAATAAAAATGTTCTTAATTCTGTTATTTTGAAACGTTTAAGGTTAATTTTCATGTCATTAAACGTTAAGGTTATAATTCCATTTTGTGGTAAATGTGGAAGACATATTTGAATATTAAACCTAAAAAATAATACAAGTTCAATTTAAATTTTACAAAAATAATTAAAAGTAATTAAAAATGGACTAATATAATAAATAGTAAAAAATTTATAATTATCGTGTCGAGCCGAGTTTGGAGTCGGAATGGTGAATCCAAACCCGACTCAAAATTTTATTAGACCTTGATTTTCATGCCCTAACCCATTTAACAGTTTAATATTTTTGTTCACACCTACAAAAAAATTGGATGAATTTTTAGGTTTGAACGAGTAACCCGACCATTGATCAAGCCATTGAATTCATTCTTAAAATTTTAAAAATTTTATTCTCGTTTTAATAAATATATTTTTGTATGGTGGTAAAAAATAATAATTATAGATTTATTGTTCTATTTTATAATTTTCTTTTCTTTTTTTTTTTTATAGAAAGAGACCTTATTGACACCTTTTCAAAAAGTTTGGGATTTTCCTGAATTAATTTATAAATTTGAAACTAAAATAAAACTCAAATGAAAAGTTTAATACCATGTATGCACTTCGCCCCACTTAAAAAAAAAGTTTTTTCTTTTAATTTTATTTCTTGCCCAGGCTTTGAAGTATTTTCATGTCTCTCTCCCGCTCTCTGTAACTCTTCGATAGTCACCTCTATTTCTTTCTCAGGTTCAGGTACTTTCTTGCATTTTCTTTTCTCATTTTTTATTCTTTTTAATCCAATGCTGTTTAGAGGAGTTTGTTTCTTTAACGCTATCCTTCAATGTTTTCTTGTTTCCTAATTTGATTTTAAGGTGGTGTCCTTTTGCTTCTCTTCAGAGTTCAAAGTCTGGTAATCACATTTTGAAACCCATATATTTTGAACCACTTTCGCACTGTCTTCTTCATTTCTTTGACTATCATCAACCTTTTTCTTTATCCTTTTTTAAACCGTCAAGATATGAGTCGAAAGCAATGAACAGCTTACAGAAACTAAGCATCCGTAGGTGTTTCTTGAATTCTATTATTCTAGGGCATATTCATTGTTCAATGATTTGATAATAGGTCATGTTTGCTTCTTTAAGTTCATTTCTTTGGTGATATAAAGTTATAAAGAATCATTTTTATAACAAAAGAAATTCTTGGTTCTGTTTGTTGAACATGGGTTTTCTGTTTTAGAATAAATTATAGTGATTAATCTTATCAGTTTCATTGTTTATAATTCATGATATTTTAGTTGCATATAATAAAAATAAAAGATGTTCCATCTTAGCCGTTTTTAGTCTGAATTTGAGATGGTAAGAGACGTGGGAGGCCCTCTGTTTCAGTATGATTAATGCCATCAATTAACATAAATTTGAGAGTTCTATCCATTTAGTATGATTAATCATAATGAAACAGTGGTTAAGATAATTAATGTCATAATCGTAATGACACTCGTTTTGACAGTGTAGTCTGAAGTTGAGATGGTAAGAGAGTTCTATGGTTAATGTCACTATCTGTGGACATTGCAAACCTTGATATAGTAGGAGACCCTTGCCTCATTTTTTCTTTCACTGTGGTCTTTATATATGTGTGGAATTTGGCATTTCATTGTATAGACAAATGTCCTGTTTATGGGAACTTCCTAGACATTGTCTTCTACATTGAAAAGAGTTCTCAGGGGGAAACTGTATTTGCAGGCACTCTTCTCCTATAGTTGATGCTGGAAGTAGGAACGTTCGATCTAGGTTGTGGAGTTCAATCTTATAAATCATGCAAGAGAGTCAGATGAATTTCGGGGAAGAACCAAAATATTGGGTTAAAAAAGGATCAATCTATAATTGTGTGGGAAGAGATGCAAGCTCACTTGAGAAATCCTTGGACGAGCAGAATTTGTTATCAGGTGAAGAGATGTTACACAACTTAAATTGCAAAAAAGGACCTCATACCTGGGAAGAAGGTTTCACTCAACTTTATCGAAGGCATAGTCTTTACGAAGAAGATTCAATACTGGCTCCTTTTGACCCGCGTCATTGCAAGAATGCTAATGAAACACAAAAGGTGAAATACAACAACCATTATTCTACAACTCACAAGTACAACTGCTTACATGCATATCCCGTTCCTTCTGTTCATATGCAGCAAAATGCCCAATGTGAAACAAACGTTCGGGTTTCAGTTCAAGGTGGATTCCAGACATACAAGGGGATGAAGATACATAGGACAAGCCATGTGTTAGGTAGATCCTTTTGTGATTCTGTCTGCAGTCAACAATTCTCTGGCTGTCAAGTTGACGAGGGGAATAAACTCACGAATGACATTACTGTTGAAACAAAAGCAAAAAAGTGGATTCCAGTTCGTAGGAAAGAGAGGATCGGCTTTACTGGTGGTTTCTGTAATGTCATTAATGGTACCTTGCCCTTCCATGCTTCTGTGTATAGTAAATCTTTCTCTGATTCTGGAGTTCATAAGGAGTATGAATTCAGGAAAAGGACTGATTCTGAAACAAAAGCAAAGAAGTGGGTTCCTGTTCAGACAGTCGAGAGAACTTGTTCTGCTGTTCTTTGCAATGTCTTTAGTGATACTTGGCTGTCTTCTTGTAGAGAGATGAATGATAGAAATTCAAATAGAATAGGACCTCTTACTTGTGGATCAGCTACTTCTAGTGATTCCAAAAGCACAGAGCATATAGCCCCATCAACAATTGAAAAAACTTCATTCCAAATGCACCCCAAAATATGAAAATGAGAGTGCCATGGTAGTTCATGCTTCTGAAAGCACCAATGGAAGCATGACAGAAGAACGCATAGGCACCGACCAGTCACTTATTGGTTCACAAGTATCAGCTGAAACTTTGAATGCTGCTTACTTACTGCAATTAGAATTAGAGAAAGCCGAGCTTGAAATGGGCCAACCGCTTGCGGAGGTCGAAAGATTCATCCATTCTGCTTCTCCAATTATTTCCTTTTCACATAGATCTGCCCCATGTGCAGTTTGCTCTGTTAGTCAGCTGTCCCTTTGTTTCCTCTGTAAGCACCAGAAGGCTAATATATCCCTTCGTGCTCTTTGGAACTGGTATGAGAAGCCTGGAAATTATGGATTGGAAATCAAGGCAGTAGATTATAAACGAAAGGGAGCCCTGACAGAAATGATGCCATTTCAAGCTCATTTTATTCCCTTCCTGTCTGCTGTTCAATTGTTTGCCTATGCAGGGCACGAGAAACAAGAACTTGAGTTGAATTCCTCTTCTCCAGAAACATTGTCATCCAAACATTCTCCAGAAGCAATTCAATCTGGTAATTTTTGTGTGGGCAATGAAACATCAGAGATAAATCTTGATTCTATTGAGGAAGTTTGCATCTCAAATAATTCGTTATAATGTAAACCAGGATATTCTCAAGGCTTCCTTTCTTCAACTAACTGCCCGGGTGAGTCTGAACTAGTATTTGAATTTTTTGAATCTGAGCTGCCTCATCAGCGGACACCTCTTCATATTAAGTAAGCTTTTGCCTCGCAGATCAAATTTTACGTTATTGATGTTTTAGCAACTTGAGAGCCATTTATTGGTTGGTTCATGCAAAAAAAAAGTTGCAGTTGTATGCTATGGCCTATGTGGGTTGTTCAGGAATATAACTAAGTGCTCAGTGTATTTTGGTCATATTACATTTCTTTCTGCAATAAATTGTTCCTTCAGAATAAGTTGCACCAGAAGTTGTGGCAATTGATATATCACTGCTCAGGTTTTGTGTAATGCTGTACGCTTCTATAAAAGAATTGAGGAAGATCTGGTCTCTAAACTTTCTGATCAATGCCGATGTGCTTGATTCATGCCTGCATTACTGCTTGTTGATAAGTACTTTTCCAGATGCTCTAGATGCAGGGCTTAATGGCTTATGTATTTGTTACTTTTAATCTCAATAGCCTTCTCATTCTTGAACTCAATTCTGTTTGAAAACCATCTCTTCATTGGTGCCATTTTATCTCAATTAACAATCTTCTCACTTCTTTAACTATTTCTTAATCCTCAGATCCATGTCCTCGGTCTTATTTCGTTCTGTTTTTTATCTTGTTCCACTTACCTAAGCTTAGAAACAAGGCTTCCTTTGCTTTCTTCAGAGATTTTCACACATTGCTTGCTTTTGGTACCACAATGAATAGTTCATTTACCTTAAGTTAATTCACTTTAAAAATATAGGAAAATATGTTACTTTGCTTGGAGCATGCCTTCTTTTCTAGCGGCTTATTTATGTGATAAGAAGGCAAACCAGAGATCTTATTTAATTTGATGTCAGCATAAGCAAAACAAAAAGAGTGTAAAAAGCTATGTTGAGAAATGGAGAAAGAAGGGCATGATGCAAACTGCAGATGTTGTCCTAGTGATAGTGATAATGGAGAGTTTGTTCTGTCTCATTCCAATAATATCAGATATCTCCCTTGAAGCCAAAAGTTCATTTCATCCCCGATTAGTTTGTTTTATAAATTGACTTTTGTTATCTTCTGGTTTTTTAGTTTATCTCCTTTTTGCATATCTCAAGCAGTCAAGCTTTAAATTCTCTTCTATTTTTGTTAATCTGCAAATGGATCATTTTGATGCACAAATACTTGAAAAGATCTACTGGTTAACAACTCAGAAATTGCAGAATTGATGAACTCACTGAAGCTGGGAAATCAAATCTTGTAGCTGGTGACCCATCAAAACTACAGTCTTTGGATCTGCATGATGTACACCCTGCATCTTGGTAGCAGCGAGTATTGGCTGTCAATTTTGACTAATCCGTTTCGACTTAGGGACTAATATACTAAAATCTAGAAAAATTGATTTCAGGTATTCAGTGGCCTGGTATCCTTCATATCGAATCCCGGAAGGGAATTTCCGTGCATCGTTCCTGACTTACCATTCACTAGGACATTTGGTACAGAGATGTGTTCCTACTGAGTCTCTTCGCAAGAATTCTACTTGTATTGTTGCCCCTGTACTAGGATTGGAAAGCTACAACACACAGGTAAATTGTTCTGTTATCTTGTTGGAAATTTCTTCAGGATTTATACTTCTGATTGTTTAAATAGGGACTGCTGCCAAAGATAGTTTTGCTCATAATGCCATGTTTTTCTTTATTTATTTTTTCTTTCTATACATGAGAATATTATATCAGATTGTGAAGTGGTAGGTATTGGCCGATAATATTGCTTCCTGATATGGTGATATAGTCACAAAATTCTAATTTTGGTTCAATATTATTCTGTAGACTACTGATATGAAATTCTTTAAAGTGAAACATTGTCAGTGGATGTGTGCCATGCAAGGGTACAAGGTTTAGGTTGCAAATATGCTGAGTAACGATTGCTGTTGATGCTTGCCAAATTTAGTAGTTAAACTCTTAATTATATAATATGTTTTAAGTGTATTTCTCTCTGCTTTATTTATTTTCCATTTCTTTAGGCTGTGGTTTTTCGCTTGGAAATATCTTCATGATTCATTTTTGAGAGCCATGGATAATGTGTTTCACATGCTCATGTTTACAGGGTGAATGCTGGTTTGATCTGAGAATACCCGTCAAAAATTCTTTGGAAGAATTTTCACAATTGAAGAACTCTGAAATTCTTGGGAAGCGACTCAGAACTCTGGAAGAAAATGCCTTCCGTTTTGCCAGAGGATCTGTCTGCAAAAACAATGTTAAGGTGTTTAATCAGCAGTCAGATTATGAGTTCTTTATTTCCCGGAGACACTGAACTTGCTTCATTCTATATTCTTTGAAAAGGACATTTCACCAAATTGTTGCAAATTTAGGATCTGTACTATAAGCCTTTGTATGTTGTAGGAAACAGAATTATCTCTCCAATGAGTTGCTTCAGTTTTAGATTTGACGACTTTATTCCTTGCATCCTAGTTCCTCCGATAGAACATGTTCACGGAGATGTAAATAAGGTTCGTTTGATTCATTAAAAATGATTTTTTGAAAAATGGTTTTTATAATTTTTGGTGTTTGATTTGTAAATATTTGTTTGTTGAATGGAAAACAACTTTTTGGTTAACGAAAAATTAAGTCATTTTCTTAAAAACTGTCTGACACTTTTGAAAAGAAAAAAAGATTTTCTAAAAAAATGACTATATATGTGTAAGTGCATTTACTAAGTTTGTAAGTATTTTTTTTTTTCGAGTTAGAACTTGTTTATGAACTTTTAAACTCGAATTTAATTTACTTTAATTTTACATAAAATATTATTTATTAATAAAAACATTTTATTGATAAATTAAAAATTTTAAATTTTAATATTAAACTTCAATATTTTAAGTTTATTATTTTATTTTGTTACTATTAATCTTAAATATTTTTATTATTTCAATAATAAACAATATTATATTATTATTTTAATAATAAATACTATATTTATATTTTAATAATTAATATTTTTAATAATTTTTTAATATTTTAATTTAATATATAATATTTTTATATTTTAGTTACAATTATTTTTATATTAATATTTAATAATAAATATGAATAAATAATACTTTTGTTATATTTTAATAATAAATACTTTCACTATAAAATATAATTATTTTAATAGTATAAATATCAATATATTGTTTATATTTTATATATATTTTAAAATAGTGATATTACTTTAAATACTTTTAAAATATTAATATAAGTAATAATAAATAATTTTCTTTTAAATTTTTAATAACATAAATATTTAATATTAAATATTATTTTAAAAGCATAATTATTTTTAATATTAATAAATAATAAATAATTTTAATATTTTATTAATTATGTTAATATTATTTAAAAAAGAAAACAGATTTTCCAAAATATTAAATAAAATAGAAAACATTTTCATTTACACATCTAAAAAAAGGAAAATATTTTGTTTTCCAAAAACTGTAAACATTTTCCATAAATAAATAAATTTAAAAATTTATTAATTATCTTAATATCATTTGAAATATAACTTTAAGAAAATCAATTAAAAATATTTTTTATTGACTAATTTAAACAACAAAAAATATTTAATTTAAAAAAATGTAAATATTTTTCAAAAATTATTTTCAACAAACCGAACAAAGTCCAAGAATCTCAGAAAGTTTCCGATTGTTATCGTTGTGTAGTTGTCTTTTCCAGGGTGTTCTTGTGAGTAGGTGCGTGCATTCAATTTCAACATTCATTCATTTATACAAAACCTTGGAAATAATGCTTCGTTTGATCTGGAATTATGGCAATGGCTACTGTGCTCTTTAATATATAAAACCACTGAGTGTATGTAATAGTTTGGAGACTTTAAGTCTAAATATCTATTGATATCTAATGTGAACCAATGTATAATGAAGTATAACACCGAACCAAAATTGAATGTGAAATGCAATGAGGTGTCGATTGTATTCTTGCAGTGATTTGACACTTAATTGATGTGCGGCAACCTCAGTATACAAGCTCGACTAAGTGGCTCTTACTAAAAGCAATGGTAAATTAACTATGCAAGTTGTATGTTAGCTTCATATTGTAAGTTAACTTGCACAAGATGCAAGGAAGCATTTTACACCGTATGTAAACATAAGAATATTAAATTTACTATTATCAAACCTTATGTGAATATTGAACAGTATTGTTAGTGTAAGCTTATGATGAAGTAATGTGATATGTGTATGAGTGGTTGTGAAATGATATAGTGAGTTGAATGTATACTTGCTTAGTATTATAATGATTTTATCTGTGGACTCGATCGCTGTCCGTGAACTCTATCGCTAGACAAATTTAGAAAACACAAAATGGAGTTGCCACTAATCTTTTTTTATTAGGTGTGATTAGTTACCTTAAAACACTTATTTTTTCAATAAAATCTAAAAAACTAATTTTTGGTCTAGGAAAACAAAGTTAGGGTTCGGAATTCAATTATGTGTGAAGAAGGATAAGCACTCCACAACGCCCGTTAAAAAACAGTACCACTTAATCATGTATTATTCGTTGATCTTAATAAAATGATATTAATTAAATATTTAAAAAAACAATTCCATCTATTTTGAAATCATTTTTTTTATTTGTATTATTTTGAAACCACTTAATTAAATGCTTTAAAAGAAAGATTATATATGATGCACTAACAATGTATAGCTTCTATACACTTTCAGTTAATCATAACATGACACTTCATTAATGAACAAAGTTTAAAAGTGTATAGCCAATTAAAAATAAATTTAAAAACTTTATTAATATTTATTTTTAAGGATTTGCAAATGATGTGTCATTGTATGGTTAATTGACAATGAATGAAAGCTATACACTGTCAGTGCAACATATATAAACTCTTAAAAGAAACTTTCATTAATTTCGAAATCATTCATTCGTTTATTTATTTATTTATTTGAAATATTAAATTTTATTGCTAAATTTTATTTTTTATTTGAAATAAATGAGAATATTTTAGATTGAAAACTATTCAAAGTACTCTAATACTTTTGGTAGCACTTCGAATAATTTTCTTATCTAGAGATTTCTTAAAAATCACTACTTTAATTTCTATAAAATCTCATTCTCGGGAAATCCACATTTATCACAAAGTTTCATGAATGCAGATGATGCGAACAAAATATGAATGATGCATATGAGAAATCTATTACTTATTTTATTTTCATTTATTTATTTATTTATATTTTTATTTGCAAGGACCACATTTTTCCAATAAATTCCATAAGTTAAAGGTTATGGAAATGAAAAGACAAAGGATGAATTACCAAGAAATGAAATAACTGGGCTTATAGAAGGAAAGTGTCATATGGGCCCACGGGAATTCTACAATTTGGATTGGGTGAAACTCCAAAGTCATGATATTTGGAGTGAAATACTGAGGTGGGAGGAATCTACACTCTGAAATTCCTTCATTTGGGCATGTTTTGAAAAGCATGCAACAATTTTAAAAATGACGATTATGTCCATAGGCCGATGAAATTTTCGTGAATAACGGTTAAACCAAGTTAACTTTTGACCAACTAATAGTTATAGGTAAATCCTTAGGTGACAAAGTTTTAGGCCACGTGACTGATAGACTAAATCACACGAAAAAGTAGAAAATTACGCGATTTAACTGTCAGGGTTATTTTGATAATTTCGTCCATTTGACCAATCAAACCCCAATAAAAGCTCAACCAATGATTAAAGCATGTTAAATAGAGGTGTTTTATGATTAAATAAAATATTTTGAAAGTTAGACTGATTGTTTAAACCGAAGTCAAATCGTGAGGGCAAAATTGAAATTTTTGAATAAAGATAAAGGCATTTTCATAGTTTGGCCCTAAAGATATTTTTAAAAAGGTTTTTCCTTCTCTTTTCTTCTTCATGGCTTGCCACCACCTTCATTTTCTCTTTCCTCCATGGTTAGAGCTTCCTTACGAGAGAGAAAGTCATTAAAAACCTAGCAAACGACCTTAAAACCGAAAACTCTCTTCACCAAACTTTTTCTACTCTCTTCCCTCTACAACATGCTACCAAAATCAAATCCTAAAGTGGCCATTTAAAAGTTTTGGGACCCTACAAATTTCGCCATGGTGAAAGGTGAGAGAAAGCTTCTGTTTTTCATGGTTTTATGATTTTTTATCATGTGATTAAGGTGTTTAAGCCTGTATTTGAACTTGATTTGAAGTAAAACCATAAGAATCACTCCCCTTAGGTTTCAGCCAACATGGTATGTGTATGAATACAGTGTTGTTTCATGTATAAATGATGTAGAATCAGTGTACGGAGTGTGTAGAATGCGTTTACGACTTTAGATTATTGAAACAGAAGGTGTGGGCAAGAAAGGCCATTTCGGCCAAGAGAAGAGCATGAGGAATTCATGCTCAATTTGATGTAATTTGGGTCCTACAATACCGTATAAATTAATACAAGACTGTTGGCGCAATCAGAATCGAAAACAAAGGTGATTTGACAATAGTCGCAATGTTTGCACTGATAAGAAGTAGATCGGATTTGCAATTACAGTAGGCAATGTAGTAAATTAGGAGAAGTTATAAACTTGTTTATTGAAGTATGAAGAATTGACTATACTTATGTGATTATTTACAGCTCGGAAGTGAAATCCGAACACTGGTGCTATCAAGCTATTCGACAAAAACCGAGTGGTAATGGATATACGTAAGAGGTGTAGGGATACTGTGTTGCATTGATTTGATAAAATTTGCCCTTTTATGAGATCGAATTTGATGATTTGGTGGAAACTGTGAAACTGAAATTGTGGTTATAAACTGTATTTTCGTGCAGAGGGTTAGGATAAATAGTGCTGTTATGCTGTAGAAATTTCCTAAAAATGATTTAAATCCTTAGAAATCATTAACTGGCATGGATTTTGTGATTAGAAGTGACATGTAAATGTGTTTTGGTTAAGTTTTCCTAAAAGTTGCAAGTCCATACGAAATTTGTAACTTAGTTTTGAAGGGATTTTTCTTAATTTTCATCCTTCTCAAGATACACTCATGTTTTCGTATCATTGTTATACGTAAAGAAAATATTTTGAACCTTGGTTGTTGAATTGAGAATATTTGGTGAATTCTTATGCTTCAGCTATAATGATTTATGATTTAAGCACCTTATTAACTGACTGAAGATATAAATTTCTAAATTGATTTTTGTTAATGATTCTGAATTGGTTTATGAAATGTATCAACTAAAGTTTTGAACAATTGATTGAAATGCATATTTTAGATTCACTGACTCTGTTTTATTGAACTTTTTGATTGTTTGACTGAAGTTAATGTTTTTAAGTGTCTAACTGAAGTTAAGGTTTTGAGTATCTGATTGAAGTAAATATTTGGATATTGTGAATTGACTGAAACAATTTTACTAACATTGTTTTACTGGAAATATCTATTTTTCAACAAAGTTTATGATTTAGATATTTTGGATCTGATTGAATGCATTGATTTTGAACAAATGATTTGAAATGAAACTTGATTCCCAAGAGTTTTATATCTTAAGTCCTGGGGTAGTAAATCCCTAGTTAATCCAAGCACTCCCAAGTACTGAAAATAAAAATGTGTGTTTATATTATTATATTCCGTTTTAAAAACATAAAGTATGCTTTATTGTTTTCATCGGAATCAAGTAAATATTTTGAGACTGTTGGCTCTATAGCTACCTATGGGTACATGCTCTTCTATTCCATTCCGTTTCATTTCGTTCTGTTGTTGATAGACCTTGGTCACGTCTTCAACACCATAGTTATCACCTGACCCCGTGTACTCAATGGACCCCTTTTTTACTATGGCCATACGTCGTTCCCTATTGGAATATTTATATTGCATAAGTCTATCGAGTGATGCCTATCTCCATTGTACTGTTTTACTGAGGTGGTTAATCCTTGGCTAATCCAGTACTCCCAACTTTATTGATTTTTTATTTCAGAGGCTTTGTTAAATACGGTTTCTGATCTCTGTATTGTTTACTGAAAAAGGATTATTATACTATTTAATGACTAATTTCTGATCGGCTATTAAATTATCACTGAACAGTTTACTGAAGGGTTTACTGTACTGTTTACCGATGGTTTACTAGTTTGACTACTGAACTATTATTCATTGATCGTCTTCCAAATCATTTACTGAGTATTCATTTAACCATTTACTGATTGTTTACTGAATCGTTATCTGAAACATCTATTACTGTTTACTAAGTGTCTACTGAACTGTGTGTTGAGCAGACTGACTAATTGCTTATTGTTATTGAATGTTTTACTAAATTGTTTAGTGAGTATTTACTGAACTATTTACTGAAACATTTACTTATTGTCAGAAATTATCTATCGAAGCGTTTACTGATTGTCTAAACTGCTTTTTGATCATTTACCAATTAATTTTTGATCGTTTCCTGACTATTTTCTGATTGTTTACTGATAGTTTATCGCACTGTTCACCGATCGTTTATTGTCTATTTTCTAATCATTTACTGAAATGTTTTTATGAAATGTTTATGGTGTGATTTACCGAATGGATTTCTGTATAATTTACTGAATTGTTTACTTAACGGTTTACTGAAATGTATATTAAATTATTTATTGAACTGTTTTTCTGAAAACATGTTCTGAGTGAGTGATTTATAATCGATTTACGAAATGGTTTTTCTGAGTATATGATTTTCTGATAAACTTATTGAAGGATTTTCTAAGTGTGTGATCGGTTTGCTAATCGTGTGATTTCTAAACAACTTTCTGAGTGTAATCATTGATCGATATAAGAAACTATTTTTTAAGGATATGTTTTCTGAACTGTTTTCTAAAGAGTGTTCAGAGTGATTTACTAATCGATTTATTGAAGTGTGTTATTGTGTGATTTATTGAAAGATTTCCAAATGGTTTACAGTGTGGTATCTGAACAATTTTCTAAATTGGTTACTATGTGAATTACTGAATGATTTTACTAAATGGTTTTTTGTGTGATTGATTTCTGAACGGTTTTCTGTGTAACCTATTTTTGAACGGATTTTTGTGTGATCAAATGTGATCGATTTCTGAACGGTTTTCTGAGCATGTGATTTCTAATTAATTTTCTAAATTATGTTCTAAGTAAGTGATTTCTAATCAATTTTCTGAACAATTATTGAGCCTGTGATTTTCTAATTGATTTTCTGAACTGTTTATAAAACGATTTACTGAATAGTGAACTGAATGGTTTATTGAATATATTACAAACCATTTGATAAGACTGTTGATGTCATGTATTATCACTAAAGATTTTCAAAGATGTAGACATTGAGTTGATGAGTATGAATTCTTTCTCTGTAAAGTTTTCAGAAATTCCTTATAATCGAACTTAGGGATCGAGACAATTGAGGTGCTCTAAAGCATCCTTTTATATTCAATCTGGTACTCCTAACCGATTACGTATCCTTTCCGATAGTGTGTCCCAACACTATTTTAATACTGACTGTATATTTTTAAAATGTGTTTTCGATATATGCATATAGGTATGCATAGTATCAGTTCTTTTATATATATTTCTTATTGGGTGTAAGCTCAACCACCTTCTACCTTACAGATTTATTTGCTGAAATAGTCAAATGTTAAGAGAAGGTTATGATCGAATGCTTATGAGGTTTTGATGTTGTACCTTGCAGGTATGGTATTCAGACATTATTGTATAGTACTTTAGTGTGTAAAGGGACGTAAACAATAAACTGAAGAAGTTTGAACGTCAATTATAGCTTTTGTTATTAGGTATTTGTATAGAAAAACAAATACGTATTGTAATTTAGTATATTGGGACCGATTTGAATGATTAAATGTTGAGTTAGCTAAGGAAGTTTTAACTTAATATCAAAGTGAGAACATTCAACACAGCCCAACTGATTCTGTGAAAATAGAAAAAATTAGTTCCGATTTTCAGTAATCGGAGCGTGACATTATTATTACTTTGAAATTTGTTTATTTTATAAAACCTTATTTTTATTGAAAAATCATATTAAATATTTGAATATGCTGGCAACATATAGCAGATTTCTCTCACCTATAGATCAGTTAAGAATCACTACTTATAAATTCCGTTACATCTCATCATTGGAAATTCTTTAAAATTTATATGTTATATGTTTACTTTTAATTGTTGTTGTTTGTTGTTGTTATTACAAATTTATTTATTTCAAGTGATTAGTTGTTAATTTTATTATAAAGATAGAATTTTATATTCTTATTTATTTGTTTAAAAATTTATTTATTTATTTTTTATTTAATTTATTATTTTTAAGTTTTAATTTATTTAGTAAGATAATTATACTTAACATCGAACCATAATTACTTAAATATTCCAATACGTTAGTAATAGTTAAAGAATTTATATATGATGCACTAACAGTGTATAATCTTTATACACTGTCAATGCATTGGAAGGTTGACACCTCATTAATATGCAAACTAAAACAATGTCGAGCCCCTTAAAAGTAATTACAAATATTTTTTCAATTAACTCATAAAAACTTATTGATGATGAGTTAATTTCTTGCATTGACAATGTATAAAGACTATACATTGTAAGTGCATCATATACAAGGATAATTATTCCATACACTGTCAGTATAATATTTTTATTCCACAAGCGGTGATAGGATCATGACATGTGTCTTATTTTATTTATTTTTTATCTTTTTATATTTTTATAGAACACGTGTCACGATCCTAACACCGCTTATGGAATAAAAATATTCTACTGACAATGTATGGAATAATTATCCCATATATAAATCCATATTTAAGAATGTTTATTCAACCTTAAGGATTATCCAAGAATCACTACTTATAATTTCTAAGAAATCCTATCATAGGAAAAATTTTATATTTTTATTCATTTGTCTATTTAAAATTTTATTTTATTATTTATTTTAAAATTTATATTGATATTTATTGGTTTAATTTAAAGTTTATATTTATATTCATTTATTTATCTTTACCTTTTTAAATTTATTATTATTTTTATATTTATAAGAAATTTTGATATCAAGATAAAATCAATTAGATATTCCAATACACTAGTAATATCCAAGGATTTTTTCGATCCTAAAAATTATCAAAAATCATTACTTGTGATTTTTTTAAAATCTTATCATCAAAAATTTCTCATTTATTTTTTGTTATAAATTTTTATTTTTATTTTTTTGTATTTACATTTATACTTTATAATTTTGTTTAAGTCTCGAAACAAATTTTTACTTACTAATTCGTATTTGATATTTAATTTTGTAAACTTGTATTGTGTAAAAAAATATATATTTAATTAGCCTTAGTTTTTAAAGAACAACTAGAGTCCATTATTCATGTAAAAGCTCGTAAATAATGTTCAAATATATTATACAAATGCATATAAAAGAACACATGACAAATCCATCAAGTTAAGCACTTAGTAAAGCCTATATTATAAATGTAGTGCATGCATACGATGTATTAATCAACTAATCAGATTAAGCAAAAGGCAAACTAGGTAAAGGAACAATTAAAGAAAAAAAAAACTTTCTTTTTAGTAACCTTTTCTTTTTCTTTCTCAAATTGTAAAAGTTAAAACAATATTTTGTAAGAATTTATCTAATCAATCTTATGTGAAAATTAGAATACCAAATAATAATCAACAATTTAAGCATACCTGTTTGAATAGACATTGCAAGCGAAAGCAAAAATCTTGTAAGATAGATATTGTTGAAGGCGGTAGAAGGATTATTAAAATCTAGACAGTCTAGTTTTCTTTTCTTCTTCTCCTTTCAGGTGGCTCTCAATGGGTAGATACCAATAACGTAAGAAGTGAAGAGGGGACTTAGCCATATTTATGCATATGCATATCTTTTACTAAAACCCTAATGGCCCCCCATCAAAGGCTTATAGAGTTTTAACGCCTACACAACCACTATGTCACACTGACCCAACAAGATATGCAAAGCCCATACTATGTATGATCACAATTAAACATGTTTCATATACTATGACTAAATCATCAGTAAGTTTTATTAAACCATAAAATCACCAATTAATAGTAATCCACAATAAAATTTTCCAACATATTTTACTCTCTTTCTTTGAATCAAGTTGTTAACAACATGCAACAAAAGCAAGGAGGAAACACACCAAGCTTTGTAATAGAGAAATACAATAGCAGCAATAAGTCGTGGCTAGGTGTAGCATATCACGGTGGTGCAGTAATGCTTGGGCAGTGGACAGTGGCAGTGATGTACTAGTGACTAAATGACTTTAGCGGTAGCGCAAGGCAGCCATCAGAAACGCCACAGTAAGGGATAGAACACAATTAAGAACACCACAATAGAGGACACAAGGTAGGGGACGGTGGTGTCAAGAAACTCAGCAAAGAGTGAAAGCCAACGTAGACCTCAAGGGGATGAAGAAATGGTGCAAGCTTGGTAGCAGCTTTGAAGCCACCATGTAGTGCCGCAAGGGCAGTGAATTATACAAAAAAATGGCCCTCAAGAAAAAAGCTTTCAAGATTTTATTTTATTTTATTTTTTTGGATCTTCCTCCTCTGTTTTTGTATCTTCCTTTATTTCTCCTCGGTCTCTCTTTCTCTATTTTCTCTTGTGAAAACCCAGTAGGCTCTCTCCTTTGTTTTTATAAATCGAAAATCTTCCTCCACCCTAAACCGAGTAGCCTTTCTTGTTCATATAGGAATCTTTCCTTCCCATTTTGCTTGATTTTTGGTCCTTAAATTGGGGCTATTTGTGAGGCAAATTTCTTTCCATTTCATTACACGTCTTTCGTTTTTGGCAGAAAATTATTTTTTCAATATTGCATGATTTCTTTCCTTTCTTTTAACTCTTTTAGTCAACTCTCTTGTAGTGTTGTGCATGCGTTTGATAGGAGCATGCATGGAGGCTTGTGGAGATTATGCTTTATGTATAACTATAACTGAAGTAAAGATGTGCTATGTTACGAGATACTGTATGTGAAATGAGATGAAGAAGTATATATATGTTGTGATATGTGATATGAGATTGAGATGCACTGCTACTGGGGATATTATTGCTTTCTCTTACAGGCTGAGTATTACAGTTTTGTAACCCAAACCTAACAATGTGAATTTTAGAATACGTTATCATAAATAAAGAAGTCAAGTGTAACGAATCATGTCTATTTGCATGAGAGAATTCATGGATAGTGTTAGCTTTAACTTGACATGTATTTTGAAATGACAAAACTCAAGTAAGCTTAAAGCATTTTTCTACAATGTAAATTTGCTCATAATGAACTCAATGATGGAAAATACTTTAAACAAACTTTTGGAATGTGATTTTAATTGAAAAAGTTAGGAAATAATTTTATAAAAGTGTTAGAAGCTTTTGAACTGACTTAGAATCACAAAAAGCCATCAAACTGTCTTAAATTAGCCAAAGAAGTGCAGGAAACTATGAGGGATCGATCCCTAGATGGCAGAAAGCTTCGAAGGCATCCTGGAATAGGTTGGAAAGCATTCAGAAAATTTAGGATCGATCCCATATGACAAGGGATCGATCCCTTTTCACGAGAACAGTGTCCAACGGCTAGTTTTTGAGGGTTTCAACGGGAAGTTTTGCATTAAATGCTTCAACAACTATCCCAAGCAATTGGTGGACTATAAATAGAGGCATTTATGAAGTTTGGAGGTAGAACAAGTACTTAGAAACTCTCAAAGCTTCAAGAAAGAAATCCAAGCTGAAAAATTCATTCTTTGTAATTCCATTTGTGATATTTCACCTTGCTCATCACCCAGTCACTTAAATTTTGATATTTAAAGGGGTGTGCTAGCCTTGTAAGGTTGTTCTTGTAAGAGTGAGGGTAGCATTACAAGGGGATAGAATTAGAAGGTTATTTCTAAGCCTTCAAGAGAAATTGTAAGAGGTCCCACCACACCTTGAAGTGGTTTGTAAGCATTCATAAAGAAGAGTGGAATCAATCCCTTAACAAGAGGATCAAGGAGAGAGGACGTAGGCAAGAGATTGGCCGAACCTCTATAAAATCTGTGTTTGCTTCTATTTCCCTTCCTTACTGCATTTATTTCATTATTTTTTATTTATTTTATTTGTGCATTAAGCTCTTAGAAAAACCAAGAATTAGTAGAAAAATCGATTCACCTCCCTTTTGGTAGAGCCAACAATTGGTGTCAGAGCTTAGCCTCGAGAATCGATTAGGAGTAATTTCCTTCGAGTAGAAATGATATAGATGGCTCAAACTAGTGTATCTACACCTTTGGTAGGAGAAGGACGCTCTACGGTTAGGCCACCACTCTTCAATGGAGAAAATTATGCATATTGGAAGACTAGGATAATGTTATTCATTCAAGCTAATGACTATGAAGTGTAGAGAATTATAGTTAAAGGTCCCTTAGTTCCTATTAAGAAAGTAGATGGGGAGGAAGTGCCAAAGAAAGAGGATGAATGAGATACAAACGATATTAGAATGGCACAATTAAACGCTAAGGCAATGCACACACTCTTTTGTGTATTAGGACCTAATGAGTATAATGGAGTGTCAAATGTGAGAATGCAAAACAAATTTGGGATAAGCTAGCTGTTACTCATGAAGGTACCACACAAGTTAAAAGACTAAAGTAGGAATGCTCACTCAAGATTATGTGTTATTTAAAATGAAGAATGATGAATCAATTAGTGATATGTTTACTAGATTCACTGATATCATAAATGGTCTCAAGTCTTTAGGAAAAACATATTCAAATGTTGAAATGGTGAAGAAGATTCTAAATAGCTTACCTAAATCATGGGAGCAAAAGTTACAGCTATTGAGGAATCTAAAGATCCATATACACTTTCTCTAGATAAACTCATGGGATCTTTACTCACCTATGAAATGAAAATCAAAAGAAATCAAGAACCTCCCAAGAAAGTTGGAGTTGCATTAAAATCCACCACAAATGAGGAATATAAAGATGATCAAAATGAAAGGGGTGATGATGAGGATTTAGAGATGGCCATGTTTGCAAAGAGGTTTAATAAATTCATGAGGATGAGAACTAGTGGAAACTCTAAGAGACCCCCTAGGAGAGACTTTAACAACGGAGAGACAAGTAGGAAAGAAAAGGATCAAATCATTTGTTATGAATGTAAAAAACCTAGTCACATTAAATTTGATTGTCCTTTTTATAGAAATCAAAATGAGAAGAAACCAAAGAAGAAGGCAATGAAGGCTACATGGACTGATAGTGACTGCTCTGATGAAGAAAATGTAGAAGATGAAGTAGCCAACCTTTGCTTTATGGCTATTGAAGATGAAAAGGTAAAGTCTAACTCATTTGACACTAATGAATATACATTTGATGAATTACAAGATGCTTTTGATGAGTTAGCAAATGAGTTTGAGCTCATGAATATGAAGTATAAGAAAATGATTTCAAAATTGAAAAAGGAAAATGAGATGCTTATGAATGTTAAGTTAGTTTGTGAGAAGAAATTAGAAAATGCAAATCTAGAAATGGAAGAATTAAGTAAAATGAACATCAATTTGCAAAATTCTTTTTCAAGATTTTATATGGGTTAACAAAAACTTGATCATATGCTAGAGACCCAAAGAGCATTCTTTGATAAAGAAGGATTAGGATACAATGCATCGAATAAAGAAACTAATCTAAAAAACTTTCTTGTTAAAAATAAAAAATTTGTATTGTGTACTTCACGTAACAAACTAGGACACTCTTCACAAGCATGCACATCTAGGAAGACAATCATTAGAGGAAAAATAGCCATGAAAATTTGGGTGCCAAAACATGTTTTAATTTCTAATGATGAATCATTAAGATTGAAATGGATCCCTAAAGGATAAAAAATTATTAGTACTAACTTTCAAGGACCCAAGAAAATTTGGGTACCTAAGATAAAAGTTTGAAATCTTTGTGTGTAGGAGGAAGAGCATTGCTACAAGGCTAAGTCCAAGGAGCATTGGCACCTTGATAGTGGATGCTCAAGGCACATGACCGGTGACAAGAGCCAATTCAAGTTCTTAAAGCCTAAGAGTGGTGGAGAAGTCACGTTTGGAGACAACTCCAAAGGACAAATTGAAGGAATTGGCTCCATTGGTAACTCCTCCTCAACTATTGAAAATGTTTTATAAGTTAGAGGTTTGAAACATAATTTGCTTAGTATTAGTCAATTGTGTGATAAAGACTTTAAAGTTGTGTTTGATGCTTTGTGCTGTAATGTTGTTAATGCTAAAACTAATCAAATTATTTTTATTGGACATAGACAAGGAAACATTTACATTGTTAATTTAGATGAGCTAACTAGCAAAAATGTATGCTTTATGACCACTAGAGAATATGAACCTTGGTTATGGCATAGAAGACTAGGTCATGCTAGCATGCATGTTTTATCTAAATTAGTCAAAAGAGACTTAGTGGTAGGTTTACCTAAGCTTCAATTTGAAAATGATAAAGTTTGTGAGGCTTGTGTAAGAGGAAAACACAAGAGAATATCATTCAAATCTAAAAAGTCTGTTACAACCTCTAGGTCACTTCAACTCTTTCACTTAGATCTTTTTGGACCAACTAGAACCACTAGTTTAGGAGGAAAACATTTGGTTTTTTCATAGTTGATGACTACACTAGGTTCACTTGGGTGTTCTTTTTAAGTGTGAAAACTGAAGCCTTAGAGAAATTCATTATTTTTTTCAAAACTTGTTCAAAATGAAAAAGGTTACTCTATTATTAGCATTAGAAATGATCATGGAAAAGAATTTGAAAATCTTAGTTTTGACACATATTGTAATGAAAATGGTATTAGCCATAACTTTTCAGCTCCTAGAACTCCTCAACAAAATAGGGTAGTTAAAAGGAGAAATAGAACCTTAGAAGAAATGGCTAGAACCATGCTTTGTGAAAACAATTTACCAAAATATTTTTGGGCTGAAGCTATAAACACTGCATGTTATGTTATAAATAGAGCTATGGTTAGGTCTATTTTAAAGAAAACCCCTTATGAGCTTTATAAAGGAAAAAGGCCTAACATAATGTGAAGACCATGAATTTTCGAAAATAAATAGTAAATATCCAGGAAAATTTAATTTGGATAAGTTGCAATCCAAATTAAATAAGAAAAGAAATGGAGAAAATAATTTTGGATATTTAGAAATCCAAACTTAATAAGAAAAAAAAATATTTTTGATATATTTATATAATGATATTATATAAATATACTTTTGATAAATATAAATATTATTTTTGTATTAAAAGTGTAAAAATATATATATATATATATATATGTATTTTGATACAAAAATATGTATTTAAATACATATTATATAATAGCATATTTATATATAATTATAATTATATGTATAATTATAATGTGTATATTTATTATTATTAGTTAAGTATATTAATAAATAATATTGAAAAAAAAAAGAAGGAAGAGGCAGGAATCGGGTTATCCCGATTCCCAGCCTTTTCTCCTCTGTTCCAAAACAGAGGAGAAAACAAAAGAAAAAGAAGAGAAGCTGGCCAATACCGGCCGGCCAAAGGAGAAAGCGGAAGAGAGAGGAGCATCGTCGGCGAGAAGAGAGGGAAGAGGAGAAGCTAGCCGGCGGAAAAAAGGGAAAGAGGAAAGAGAAATCGAGTGCGGAAAGGAAAACCTGAGAAGGAAAAGAGGAAGTGGAACGGCAGTGCCGACCAATCCGGGCACCGCCATCGACACCAACGCCACCGGTGAAGACCCGAGAAGGAAAAGGAGGCCACGACGGTGAAGGAAACTGACGGAGGAAGGAGAAAAGAGGAAAGAAAGAAGTGAGAACCACGGACTAGATCCGACACCGTCGTCGGTGATGGGGTGAAACCGAGGCCAGATCCGGCTTCGTGGCAACCTCGGCAAGCTGTTGGGTGGCCGAACCGCGGAAATGGTGGCCGCCGGTGGCTGAACCGGCCAAGCAAAGACTGAACAGGTGAAACCGGTCCAACCCGATTCGACCCGATCCGACCCGCCTGACCCGGTCAACCCGACCCGACCCGACCCGGCCATAAAAAAAAAGAAAGAAAAAGAAAAGAAAAAGAAGAAAAGAAAAGGAAAAAAAAGAAAAGAAAAAGGAAAAAGAAGAAGAAGAAGAAGAAATGGGTAAGGAAAATTAAAAGTTTTACTATATTTCTATAGAATTTATTAGAAATTGTTGGATTATTTTCTAAATAAAAATGTGTTAATTATTGAAATTGTAGCAAAACGAAAATGAGACGAATGGTGGAGTTCGGCAAGGCTCGAAAAAAAAATCGAAAAGTACGTTAAGCTTGGCGAATAGGTAAGATACTCTTATAAAGCCTTAGAAGCATTATATTGTATGTGGGATTTATGATGTTATATGATGCATTGATGGAATGATTTTTAATGGAATTGTGAATTTTTTTATATGATGCATCGATTTAAATTGATTTGCTAAAAATGCTAAGAGGACCCACAACTGATAATGGGGGTCTTAGTAAGAGGTAAAAATTGGTGAGAATCAACGGCTGCAAGTATAAATTGTGTTTCCTTGCAGAGGTTTAGAGAAAATTAAGCCGTTATGCTGCCAAAATTTTCACAAAAATGTTTAACTAAAAATATTAAGTTCTCATTTAAATGGAATCCTGAAAGAATTATCGAAGATAAGTTTGAAAGGATCTTACTGTATCATAGGAAAAATTGATTTTTAAATGGTTGAGAAGGTTAATGGATGAGCATGATAATGTGAGGAATTTTGTTGTGAATCTTATAGAGTCGATAATTCGAGTTATTTAACATTACAAGTTGACTATCGAGCAGAATTGAGGTCGAATCTCGATAGTTGGAGTATTGATAGATGTAACGATGATTATATGATATTGCTTTGAAGAGAAGATCATAGTTGAAATTGATGGTTAAATGATTGGATTGTGAAGTTACTGATGGAGTAATGATTTTCAGAATTTACCGAGTCCGGTTTCTTGATTTTGAAATAATTTCAAAACGTGATAATATGGACAAATTCGAAAGATTGAAATGGAGACGATTTCACCGTCCTACATTGTACTGTCGGATATACGTGAGATAATAAACGAACATACCCTAGTAATATGGGTCTTAGTATCGATATGATGGTACACAATGAATAGTTATGATATTGAATCATAATGAATGTACGAATTGTGCATGCAGAAAATTGATTAAAATTGAGATTGAATTACGACACAATCCGATCAATTATGGGTTCAAAGAAATGAGTGATAAATATGTGAAAAGGTGGTTGTGCTTATGACCTTAGAATAGATCTCGAATAATAAGATCGACAATTGCATAAATTCGAATTAAGTCATAAAGGCCGCATAAAAGTTGAGTTGAGGATTTAGATATGATTTTTTGTTCGTAAATGAAATTGAACCTCAAATTGGAAATGATAAAATGTATCAATAGATCAAATCATAGATGGATTTGATAAGTGACTATCGATGTGGTTATTCTGTTACCTTCGATGTCGATTCTGGAATAGATATTGAGTGATGATATTATTATTTTCATAATTTCGTACCTTGATGACTATTTAGAAAACATGATGTTTAAAAGCTCATAGAAACTTAGAGGATTCGTACTAATGATGCGATCCTAATATTGATGATGAAGTGTATAAATGATTATAATAGTCGATGACGATCGAGAAAGGATATTGAATACCGAATGGACTAAATACCAAGTGATTCGATTTTCAAATGAATTGAGTACTGAGCAAATTGAATACCGAACTAAATGAATAGTGAATAAATTGCATAGTGATTTACTACTTAACAGAAAGAAAGTCTTGAAATCGAATAATTGATGGTGATAAAGTTAAAGGAATCGTTTCACTGTATTGATGAAAATATTACTGAAGTTGCATACTGCAATGTTTTATAACATCGCATTTAAGCATGCTTTCTTGCAACTTGAAACATTTTAATAATGTTTATATGAATACTGAAAAGTATTGATTTGTTTTGAAATGAAAGTATATGGTAGATATATATATTTTGATATATGAAGTCTCATACAGAATTTTACCATATGCTTTACATGATATTGAAAAGAAAGCTATAGATTTAAATGTTTTATGAGACTGTAGGCACCCTAAAAGAATGAAATTCAATAAAGCATAGTGAAACCGCCTAATTGGAGCTTTGCTCATTAGGCAGAGAGATGCTTGTCCGACAATAGTCGTGGACAGGTCTCAGTCACGCCTGATCAGTGGGGCTGAGAGAGATGAGGTCTATGGCCATAGATAGCGCCCTAGTTGATTTCCAGGGGATGATGACATAATTTTCACTGCTAGCTACAGTGATTTAAGTCTTTATTGATAGAGATGATAGGGATCTAGCCTAGTCTCTAACCGATATGATATGAAGTCTAGAGTATGATTTTATTGATATGAACTCTAGACTTGACATGATTTATATCGTATATGAAACTAATTTGAAATGAAATATGTTTTGAAACATTACATGTTTTAAACATGTTTTAAAAGTCCATGAGATATGATTTCGATACTTATATGATTTATATGTGATTTTGTGTCGAACATGGCATGATATGCGATCTAGAGTATAGTTTGATTGATATGAACTCTAGACCTGATATGATTTACAGTATATGTTTTTAAAAGTACATGATAAATGATTTCGACACTTATATGATTTATATACGATTTTGTGTCAAATTTAAAATGATATGCGGTCTAGAGTATAGATTGATTTGATATGAACTCTAGACCTGATATGACTTATAGTATATGAAAAATGTTTTAAAATCGCACATGTTTTAGACATGTCCGAAAACGAATACATGAACTGAAATTGAACATGTTTCTATCATGCCTTAAAGGCAAATTTGAAATGAATTGAAAATTCATGTGTTGAGCATGTCCTAAAGTATATATATGATATGATTTGAAATGATAGCGGTTTATACAGAAAAATTACATGAATTGCATATTAAACCCTGACATGATAATATGCTTAGTACATGAGAATTCCATGAGGAATGTCGTGACTCGGTGGTAGCGATATTTCATCGATATGATGTCATGATATAATATGAAACATAAATATAGAAATACACGAAGAGAATTATGACTTCGTACCACCGTGATCATGATCCACAATATGAGAATTGTTAAGAGATGATAGAATACAGAAGTATGATTATGAAATGAAAAGTAAATATGAGAAATAATTTGAGATGATAGAATACAGGAGTACGATTATGAAACATAAAGTGATTTGATATGATATTTCAATTGGACGCGATGTACTCTGAGATTGAAGAAAGTATAGACTAATAGTATATGACATTTAAATTGGACACGACATATTGTTGTGCAATACACTATAGTATAAAGATGAGAAGACTGAAATAGTGATTATGATGATTTATTTAAAAGTATAAGTGATAGACAGATGACAAGAAATGAGATGATGATATGTGATCGATGAGAAAGGATTAACTGTAATTGCAAACTTGCAAGTTTTAAGCATTGCAGTTTAAGACAGTATAATCCTACTCTTTTATTTGTATTAGTATCTTACTGAGCCGTGGTTTTGCTCACCCCACTAAATTTCATCTCTTTCAGACTATTAAGTTAACATCTGCCATGTGAGCTGCTAAGTGGGCATCGAGATGGTGAATGGACTTGGTACTAGTCTTCTGAGGTATATGTTCCTTATAAAATACTTGTTTACATGTAAGACTTAAATTGATGCACAGTACATATTCTGTTTAACAAGTTGGGATGTAACTAAGAATCGTTTCCGTGTTTGTTTAATATTTAAATGGAATGACTATAGGTCACCTAGATAGTATAGTAACTATACTGACACCGAATACAAACCTTAAAAATGAAAAAGAAAAATTTAGTCCATAAATTTGTAGACTAAGAAAAGTATAAGTATTAAAGGAAAGTCGCGCCTTCGGGTTGTGACACATAAGCTATTTTCATGCATTTGGCTGCAAATGTTTTGTTTTGAATAATGGAAAAGATAACTTAGGAAAATTTATGCAAAAAGTGATGAGGCATTTTTCTTGGTTATTCTTCAAATTCTAAGGCATATAAAGTTTTCAATAAAAGAACACTTGTTGTAGAAGAATCAATTCATGTGATTTTTGATGAGTCAAATACCTTAGTAGAATCAATCTTGATGATGAAGTAGAGATATTTGATGAACCTATAATTGATCAATCTCAAGATAAAGATGTAGAGAATAATTAGAAGATCTTGATATAAATAAGAATGATGAGTTATTGGAACAAGAAATAATTGAGAAAGAATCAAGATGTCTTAGAGAACTTGGTTATGTGAAGGATAATAACATTGTTGGAGATCCAAATATAGGTGTTAGAACTAGGTCAACATATAGAAACATATGTCGACATATAGCCTTTGTGTCTCAATTTGAACCAAAGAATGTGCATGAGGCTTTAAAAGATGGAAATTGGATTATGGCTATGCAAGAAGAATAAATCAATTTGAAAGAAGCAAAGTATGGACACTAGTGGAAAGACCTAAGGATCATCCAATTATTGGAACTAAATGGATATTCAAGAATAAAATGGATGAGAATAGCATAATAGTTAGAAACAAAGCTAGATTAGTGGCACAAGGATATAGGCAAGAAGAAGGATAGACTATGATGAAACATATGCTCCGGTAGCTAGATTAGAAGCCATTAGAATGCTACTTGCCTTTGCATGCTACAAAGATTTTAAACTATATCAAATGGATGTTAAAAGTGCCTTTTTAAATGGTTACATAAATGAGGAGGTCTATGTTGAGCAACCTCCCGGTTTTGAAAATCCAAAGTTCCTAACCATGTTTTCAAATTATCAAAAGCTTTATATGGATTAAAACAAGCTCTAGAGCTTGATATGAAAGACTTTCAAAGTTTTTGATTGAAAAAGGTTTTTTAAGAGGCAAATTAGATACAACCTTATTTATTCAATCCAAGGGTAGTGACTTATTAGTAGTTCAAATTTATGTGGATGATATCATTTTTGGATCTACAAATGAGTCATTGTGTAAAGATTTCTCAAAATTAATGCAATGTGAATTTGAAATAAGCATGATGGGAGAGCTAACTTTCTTTCTAGGACTTCAAGTTAAACAATGCAAAGAGGGTATTTTTATAAATCAAGCTAAATACACTAAAGACTTGCTCAAAAGATTTGGAATGGATTAGTCTAAACCTTATTCTACCCCAATGAGCACAAACGTTAAGCTTGATAAGGATGAAGGAGGAAAATGTGTAGACACTAAACTATATAGGTATATGATTGGTTCATTGCTATATCTTACTACTAGTAGACCAGATATAATGTTTCGTGTATACTTGTGTGCTAATTTCAGTCATCTCCTAGAGAATCACACATACAAGCTGTAAAAAGAATCCTTAGATACGTTAAAGACACTTCTTCCTTAGGACTTTGGTATCCTAAAGATTCTACTTTTGCTCTCCATGCTTACTCCGATGCGGATTTTGATGGTTGCAAAGTTGATAGGAAAAGCACATCCGAACTTGTCAATTCTTAGGAAATATGCTCATTTCATGGTTCTCTAAGAAACAAAATAGTATAGCTCAATCCACAACCGAAGCTGAATATATTGCTTCCGTAAGTTGTTGTGCTCAAGTATTGTGGATTAAACAACAAATGAGTGACTATGGAATAGAAATGAATCAAGTTCCTATCAAATGTGATAATAGTAGTGCTATCAATCTTACCAAAAATCCCATACAACACTCTAGAACTGAGCACATTGAAATAAGACAACATTTTATCAGAGATCATGTGCAAAAGTAGATACCTTGTACCAATTAGTTGATATCTTCACAAAACCCTTAGACAAGGAGCGATTTTGCACACTTAGAGGTGAACTAGGTCTCATGAATGCTCCTTGAATTAAATTGTTGTTGAATAAATGGTTTAAGTTGGTTGTGATGAATGCAAGTCAGAAATTTAGAGAATGTATTGATCACTTGCTGTTCATGGCCTTAACTTGCCATATTTTTTAGTTCTTAGGATGAATTGTTGAAATATGTATGTTTGATCATGTTAATTCCTTATCATTCAACCTCATCAGCAAAAACTCACTTCTCATGTTTAAGACATTCTCACAATCATGCCAAAATAGTTTTCAATGATTTTCTTCATATTCTTAATGCTTTTCTGCATATTTTGATCTTTTTCAAGTCACATATCATGTTTTCCAAATTGCTCAAGCATGATTTTGATTTTAAAACAGTGAAAATGCACAAATTCTTCTATTTTCAAATCATTTTTCTGCATCAAAACTAAGGCAAATGACTGAGGGGTCAATTCTTCCAAAAAAATAGGATTGATTTTCAGGTCTTTCAGGCCAAAATTCTGGGTTTCTGCTATGAGGGATCGATCCCTATCTCCATGGGATCGATCCCATAGTTCCCAAATTGTTTGGGGGGCTCTTGGCTCGGAAGGGATCGATCACTCGGGCCAGAATGCATTTCGTGAGTTTTTAAAGCCATTGGCCTCCCCTCTTTTTCAATACTATTCACCTTCCCTTTCTACCAAAATATCCTCCCTCCATTTTCCTTTCATCAAGCTTCAAGATCTAACCTATTTCTCCACAAAATCACTTTATTTCTTCACCATTCTTCATCTTTTCTTCATCTCTTTCACTTCTCATCATCCTTTAACATCAAAACCTCACGTTCTTGATTTCCTCTCTTTTCCCTTGTGTTCATCACAATTCACACCCAACATTTCAATTGTAAGTATTTCTTCACTAATTTTCGTCAATTTTCTAGCATTTTTAGTTTATTTCATCATATTTTGTAAACCCATTTACATTTTATTACATAATTTCTCTTGTTGTCTCATTTTCAAGTATGAACAAAACCCATAGTTTTATCTAAGTTCTAGATCTCATAACTTTTGATTCCTTGCATATTTTCTCACTAGTCCTTTATCAATGTTGTAGTTTGATTTGCAATCTGTGGATATACGCTGTTAAATGGTCTTCCATTCTACCATACACTCATCCATACTCTACCAAACTTGTGCTCACCACTTGTTTGACAGAATTCCTCTGAGAACTTTACTCTATTTCTTATATTCAAACCTTACTCAAAATGGCTCCTAAAATCAAACACGTCGTCATAAGGAAAAGAACTCATCCCTCTTCCTCCTCCTCTTCGTTCCAACAGTGTTCAATTGCTGCTTTCGCAATGCGGAAGAGAAAAATCATTTCCATGCAAAATTCGCCAACATGAGGATCAAGCATTGGCATCCTATTGCTTTCAAGTTCCTAAAAGAAATAGGATTTCCCTATTTGGCCAAATTTGAACCTTTCCATTGGACTTAGTTTTTAAAGATTAATACTTCGGTACCTTTCAACATAGTTCGGGCATTCTTTTCAAATGCCGAGCTCATTATGAGTCCAAATGATCCCTGCAAGGTTGTGGGCATTTGTTCGTTTGTCATTGGAAGGCAGGTTGAAATCACAAAGTGATCACTTTCCCGAGCTTTCCTCATTTCGGATGACGGACTTATTTTTTAGATTGTAGAGGTTCCTTTGGAGTTTGCCATTACTGATGATCGTGCTAGTGATCTTCCGGTCTTCGCACGTCTCTTACACATCATTATCTCATGAAATCTCCGTCCTTTGGCACAAAATATTTTCAAGTCCGTAAGCTCGACTGATTTTGGCTTCATCATATACATTCACCCGATGGTGATCGACCGATCTTCTTCACTTCATTCTTCATGATTGGGTGAAAGTTGTCCGAGGTAGAGTCAATTCTATCATTTTTCGTCAGCCTCTGGCTTATTATTTACTCAACCAAGACATAGACTGCTCGTGTGAAGTTGGTGTCCTTCTTGATCCAAGTACCACCATCAATCTCACCACCATGCATAACCTTGGGTGGTATTCTCGTCAGCAAGGTTATACTATAGTATGGGAAATGAGTCATGGTCAGCCTGCATCTCTCGCACATGATAGTGAAAAGGAAGCCCCTGCCGAGCCTTCTTCTTCCGCACCATCGGGCTCCACCTCGGGTTCTCATGACCAGATCATGCAAATGCTTCAACAAATGAACACTTCTCAACAGACCTTCCAGCAGGATGTTGCTCAGCGGCTTGATCAAATAGAGGAAACCCATGCTGCTTTATTAGATGAAGTCCAAGACATTCGCATGCAGCAAGAGGACTTCATTGAGCAGTATCACTTGACATTTCCTGGCGCATTGACTAGACTCTTTGTAGACTATTATGACTGCCTGATTTCAGATTTTATGTTTATTAGTTTACTCTGGAACTTCCTAGTTATGTTTGTGATGTTTTAACCTTGGATGTATGAACTGGTGTGTTCTGTTTGTAAACTCTTTGCACTTATATTTCTATGGCATGATTTATGATTATGACATTCACTTGGTTTATGTTTATTTTTATGCCATATGTTTCTATTTATACTATTGAATTGTTGCTTTAAATTGACTTATACCTCTGATGATTTCTATTTATGCCATAGTCTTTGTTCTCATTCTTGATATGACAAAAAGGGGGGAATTAATGGGGTAAATTTCTATATCTTTCATGTATAAATTGAGGGGGAGCAAAGCAAAATATCTTTCATGATGTTAAAATATATATTTTTCATACATACATTGAGGGGGAGCAAAGCAAAAATCTTTCATGATGTCAAAATATTTTTCATGATTAAATTGAGGGGGAGCAGAATTTTACAAAAATACAAACAAATCCATTTTTCAAAACTATAAGCAAATTTACCTTAAGTTTTGTCATATCAAAAAGGGAGAGTAGCTTTAAATTCACATGTATTTTGAAATGACAAAACTCAAGTAAGCTTAAAGCATTTTTCTACAACATAAATTTGCTCATAATGAACTCAATGATGGAAAATACTTTAAACAAACTTTTGGAATGTGATTTCAATTGAAAAAGTCAGGAAATACTTTTATAAAAGTGTTAGAAGCTTTTGAACTGACTTAGAATCACAAAAAGCCATCAAATTGTCTTAAATTGCAACCAAAGAAGTGTAAGAAACTATGAGGGATTGATCCCCACTGTAGAGGGATTGATCCCTAGATGGCAGAAAGCTTCGAAGGCATCCTGGAATAGGTTGGAAGGCATTCGGGAAATTTAGGATCGATCCCATATGACAACATCGATCCCTTTTCACGAGAACAGTGTCCAACAGCTAGTTTTTGAGTGTTTCAACGGGAAGTTTTGCATTAAATGCTTCAACAACCGTCCCAAGCAGTTGGTGGACTATAAATAAAGGCATTTATGAAGTTTAGAGGTAAAACAAGTACTCAGAAACTCTCAAAGCTTAAAGAAAGAAATCTAAGCTGAAAAATTCATTCTTTGTAATTCCATTTGTGATATTTCACCTTGCTTATCACCCACTCACTTAAATTTCTGATATTCAAAGGGGTGTGCTAGCCTTGTAAGGTTGTTCTTGTAAGAGTGAGGGTAGCATTACAAGGGATAGACTTAAAAGGTTATTTCTAAGCCTTCAAGAGAAATTGTAAGAGGTCTCACCACACCTTGAAGTAGTTTGTAAGCATTCACAAAGAAGAGTGGAATTAATCCCTTGATAAGAGGATCAAGGAGAGAGGACGTAGGCAAGAGATTGGCCGAACCTCTATAAAATCTCTTTCCCTTCCTTATTTACTGCATTTTCTTCATTATTGTTTTATTTATTTTATTTGTGCATTAAGCTCTTAGAAAAACCGATTCACCCCCCTCTCGGTAGAGCCAACAGATAGTATGATATAAGAGAGATTTTAAACTTGCATGGCATATTCTTACCTGTTTAGAAGCTTGAATCTCAAATGAACAATGTTTTGAAACTTATTGAACTTTAGCTATAATGTGCCTTTACCAAACATATTGCTAAGGTGCATATGTTATTGTTTTTTGGATAAAGCAAACATTTGCATTATAACTCCATATTATGGATTTTGAAATGAGTTTGAGAAATAATCATGCTACTGTTTTAAAAGAAGTGATTTCTGAGAGTTAAAACCTACAACGGGTGACAATAGTTAGCATAATTATACTTATGCAACCCTTGCTAATGCGGAAATATAATACTTAGCATACACCCCGTTATCGAGTTATAATAGTTAGCATATTGACCCTGTTAAAGGGGAAGAATAGTTAACAAATGTACCCTTGTATCGGGTTATAACAGAAAACATACGAAGCCCTTGTTATCTGATTACAATAGATAGCATTTGTACCCTTGTTATTAGGTTATAATAGATAGCATATGTGCCATCGTTATCGAGTTAGAATAGATAACATATATGCCATTGTTATCGGGTAATAATAAATAATATATGGACCCTGCTAACGGGTAATAATGGTAGCATATAATCTTTGCTAATGGGCTATAATAGTTGGTATATTTATAACGGCATGTCGATGAGTTATAATAGTTGGAATAATTACAAGGCCCTACTGACGAATTATAATAGTTGGTATATTTATGAAGCCCTATAAACGGGTTATAATAGTTGGTATATGTATGAGATCCTTGCTAACGGCTTATAGTAGTTGGCACACTTATGAGACCCTTGCTAACGAGTTATAATAGTTGGCATAGTTACGAGGCTTCACTAACGGGTTATAGTAGTTTGTGTATTTATGAGACCCTTGCTAACGGGTTACAGTAGTTAGCATATTTATAAGGCCCTCACTAACAGGTTATAGTAGTTAGCCATGGTTATAATAAAGAGAATATCAATATGGTCCTCGTCACGGGTTATAATAATGACTGTAGACACCTTATTTTGTCCGGAGACTTAATTTGTAAAAAAATAATTAATTGGATTGGGTGACATTGTATTTTAACAATTTAGAATTATGCTAGAATTAAATTAGAATTTTTAGATTTAGAATTAACATTAATTAGAAAATTAAAATTAAAATAGGAATAATAATAAAAAAAGAAAAAGGTAAGGAAAAATAAAATTAATTATAGGGTAGGATAATTAGATTTTTTTAGGATAATTATTTGGATTAATATTAATAGAGTTAGATTAGAATTAACATAAGAATTAAATAGATAAATATTAAAAATAGGAGATAATTATTAGAATAACTATAGTTGTATTAGGACTCTAACAAGTTTGTGGCTATAAAAAGGGATTAAACCTCATGATTTAAGGGGGATTAAAAAAAAATACTCAGCCTTGACTCAGCACTTTACATTGCTTTCACTACTCACCTCCAAATTCCATTATCACTGTAACTTTCACCTGCTTTCACCTCACAAAACCGAACCAGCCCCTCAACACCTCCAAAACTCGTGCCCTTCATAGCACCGCTTGCTGCACTACTCATTGTCACCTTCACCGAGCCATCATCTAAGTTGCTGCCTTCATTATTCTCCCAACTGCCTTGCTACGTCGCTCCATTGTGTCGCTTGCTTTCGCCTTGCTGCAAGGTTCGAATTTGGTCGATAAAGAAGAAGAAACCAATTGTTGAAATACTTGCTAAAGACGTGAGCTGTTGTTTTCTGTTTGTTGTAACAAAGCAATAACGTGGAAAGGAAACAGCTAAATATTGAGAGAGTCGTCCCAAGACCACATGGGTGGCTAAAAAGAAGCCTTGCTGCTGCCTGACGCTCCAACATGTGAGCTCTCTCCTTGTTGCTGCTGTAAAGACGTGAGTTGCAGTTAGAAAAGAAAAGAAAGAAAGCCAATAAAGACAAGGACGTGAGTTGCGGGTAAGTTTTGGTAACTCTTTAGTTTATTTAATAAGATTTATTTGTTTAATTAGTTAATGAATAATTAATTGGTATTTGTTAATCATTTAATGTTTTGATAATTAAATGTATGATAATAATAAGTTGATAATTTAATAGTTGGATAATTTAAATTGATTTAATAAGTGTAAATTTGTAAGACAATTAAAAATCGATTTGTAAAGTAGAATAAAGTTAAATAAAATATTAATTAATTATTGAAAATAAATATGGATTATACCGATGATGACATCTTGAGAAAGTCAATTGGGACATCTTAAAAATGTCTAGGTGAGAAAATCTTTCTTAAGTTCAACCAAATTGATGGAATACTTTTGAAAGAATTTTCAATAAAATATAATTCATGTTTATTAAATTAATATAAATAAATGAAATAAATAAAATAAAATAAATTAGATCAAGATTAAAATTAAAGAAATTTAAATAAAATTAGATAAGTAAATAAATAAATGAACTAAATAGCTTAAAATAAAAATTATAAAAAGTAAAATTAGTTAGATAAAGGAGTAAATGTGGATTATGCCAATGATGAAATTTCGAGAAAGACAATTGGGACTCTTTGAAAATTTCTAGGTGAAAGATTTCTTTTAAGCCAAGCCAAATTGATGGGACGCTCTTAAGAAAATCTTTAATAAATCATGATTCATATTTATTCTCTAAATAAAATAAATAAAACATATAGATAATGCAAAATAAGACTTAGAAAATATAGGAATTAATATGGAGTCAATATTGGAACCAAATTTAAAATATATATAATAAAAGTTTCATAAAACATTTCATTGATCCGACGATTGAATTCAAGAAAGTCAATTGAGACTCCTTGAAAATCTTGAGGTGAGGAGATTTGAGCCAAATTGATGAAAAAATCTTAGAAATATTCCCAATATATAAACATATCAAAATTAATATAAATACAAGGCAAATTGTAAAGATAACCTAAAACTAGTTGTTACCATTTTAGGATGGGCGTTGTGGGGGTGCTAATCCTTTCCTGCACGTAACCGTACTCCCAAACCCTAATGTCTTTGAACGTAGACCAAGCCTTATTCTTAGTTTGAATAGGTGACCAATCACACCTAGGTTAGAATAGTTGGTGGCGACTCCTTTGATTTTAGTGTCTAGCTATTAGGTTTTCTGAAATTTAATATGTTATGACTGTCATAACGTTTTAAGTTTTAGAGAAAACCTAATAGCTAGACACAAAGCCTAAGGAGTCGCCACCAACCATTCTTAACCTAGGTGTGATTAGTCACCTATTCAAACTATAGATAAGGCTTAGTCCACGTTTAAAAATTCTAAGGTTCGGGAGTACGGTTACGTATGGGGAAGGTATTAAGCACTCCACAGCACCCATCCTAAAATGGAACCACTTAGTTTTAGGTCATTTGCTAAATTTGCTTATGTTGATCTTTAATCTCGATATAATTAATATTGAAAAATATTTCTAAGTGTCCTCCATTAAGCTGGTGGGATAACTTAAAATCTTTCTCACCTCAGAGTATTCAAGTAGTTTTATGCGACTTGCTTGAAGAGGCTCCGTCGTCGGATTCATTTTAATATTTTATGAGAAATTCCTAACTTTGACTCCTCCTATCCAATTTATGCTTACCATTCTATTATTTATTAATTCTTAATTTTATTTGTTTATTCTTATGCGAAAATGAATATGAATATTTTTATCATAAATTCCCTTTAGGTTTTCCATTTAGCTGGTCAGACCCAAAAGAAATTTTCTTACCTAAAGATTTCCAAAGCGTTACTTAAGCATAAATCTACTTGGAATCTCATCATAGGAACAATCAATATTCATTCTCAATAACTCCTATTTATTATTATCATTTTATTATTTCATCAAATTTTACTATTTATTATTGTTATTTTATTATTATAGTTAACATGAATTATTGAAAATTTTTTATCTTCTTAATTAATTACCTTAATTTTTATTTTAATTTCATAATATTTTTAGATAAAAATCACCTATTTTATAATTTTAAAAGATGAATAAAAATCACTTATTATTGAAAACTATCTCTAGGCCATCCATTAAGCTGGTGAGGCCTTGAAAATAATTTTTCCACCTAGAAATTTTCAAGAAAATTACTTAAGCGTAATTCTCTCGATATTTCATCATTGGAGTAATTATATTCTTTTTTATTATAATTTTAATATCTAGTTTTATTTATTCCATTCCTTATTTTGCTACTCATTCTTATTTCCATTATATTATCATGGATCATTAATATTGTTTCTAATTTTTATAAATAATTATTCTTGTTCTAATTTAATGATAAATCTACTGATTATTCATATTTTAATTTTATAAAAAATGAATATAAATTACATTTTATTGAAATCCTATTTAGACCTTCCATTAAGCTGGTGAGGCCTTGAATAGAATTTTCTCACCTAGAAATCTTCAAGAAAATTACTTAAGCATAATTATCTTGATGTTTCATCATCGGAGTAATTATATTCTTTTTTATTATTTAATATCTTGCTTTGGTTATTTTATTTATTTCCTTCGTTATTTTATTATTTGCTATTACTATTTTTATCATATTATTACTAATCATTAACATCTTTTCTAATTTTGTAAATAATTATTTTTATTGTTATTTTATGATAAACTTATTTTATTTTATTTTAAAAAAAATGAATATGAATTATTTATTATCAAAAATCCCATTTAGACATTTCATTAAGCTGATGAAGCCTTGGATAAAATTTTTTTTTACCTCAAGATCTCTAAAAGTACTACTTGAGCGCGGTTCTTTTAGAGTTCCATCGTTGGAATAATTCGTTCTCATTTTTCTATCTTATAAATTTTAGATTATTTAAATTTAATTTAGTATATGAGAGAATTTTTTATTTATTATGTCTCTATTTGTATCCCTAAATAATCCTTTCTAATTTGAAAATGAATCACTAAAATCAAATTAATAAACCCATCAAGAAAGTATAACGAAAAAAAAAAAGCAAATCAATCTAATAATTACTTATACACATGAACGGATTTTATACAACAAACCCAATAAATTATAAAGTAAAAAAAAAAACAAATGTAAAGAATGAATGAACAGGAGCATATGTTATCACGAAGGGAGAACTTCTATTTATAATTTCATTTTTTAATCTTTCTTTAAGTTAACTTCATAGATTTCACGATTACATATTCCATTACTGACAACACGTTAAAATTTATTTTAAGATCCCAAGTTAGTTAATCGTCAATTGAAGCATGGATTCCAAAAGTAAGTTTACAGTAATTTTATCTAAAAAAATAACAATAAAAAAAATGAAAAAGTCTAGACATGATAACTTAACGATGTAATAATAGGATTAATAGAGGAAAACCAACCTGCTGAGCCCAATGTTCTTTCCTTCTTTCCACGTAAGTAATGGAGCAGGCAAGGTTGGTACGAAAGCTTCCTTGCTTTCTTTTCGTTTATCTTGTTCTTTGTTTCCTGTTTCTTTCTTTTCTTTCTTCAATCTTCTCAACAGCTGTCTCCTTTTTCTGTCTTTTCTCCCACGTGAATATGTTGGCTTTTTCCTTTGTTTTAACGTCGTAACCAGCAGCGAGCAGCAATAAGCGGTGGCGATGGATAGCACGGATGCAAATTAATGCATAGCAGATGCAAAGTAATCGCGAGTCATGGAGGTGATGCCATCGCTTTTTGTAAGCCAAGGAACAGCAATGATAAAGCGATAGAGCAGCAGAAACGGGACTACAACGGCCACTAGCAATTGCGAGCTTCACGACACAGGCAGCAAGTAATGGTGCAGATGGAAACCGGAACCAAGCAGGGCAGGTGCAAACTGGGCAGAAAATTTTCCTTCCCGAGAGACTGATCTCGTCCTTTTTATTCTTCATTTCTTCCCTTCCAGTCATTATTGTTGGAAGACTATTTTTTAATGCTGTGTATCCAATCCCCCAATTTTAGCACTGATTCTCTATTCTTGCACTATTTCAAGTTGACTTGGTTGATTGTGTTTCCAAAAACTTGTTAGAATAATTTCCTTGTCGATTTTTCTTTCCAATTCCGTTCTTGATTTTAATTGCCGTGATATATTCTCTAAATCTCAAAATTTGGTACTGTTAAGATCTGATTTTTTATTGATTTTTTATTAACCTTTTAAATGGATTCTCTTTTTATTTTTGGATGATTTAAGTCTAGATTTGGGTTTAGACTTCTAGAGGATTTTTTTATTTTTGTTTTTTAAATAAATTAAGAATTAGAATTAAATACAAAAATTGGACTTTTAATCATCAGGCCTAATCTTAAGCCCAAAATCATATTTTCATGTCCAAAAGTCCAATTAAACCCAAAATAAAAATAGTCTAATATGCCCAATAATATTAAAGACCCCGGACAAAAATTGGTGTCTACAGTTGTCCCTCTTTGCACATTGCTGAGCATCAGGAATAGGGCAAAGACTTTAGACACCAATTTCATTCTTCCCTTTTTTCCTTCTTCTTCTCTTTTTGTTTTTTTGAAGGTACTTTTTATGAAAATGCTCCCCCGAATGGCAAGACCCTTAAAATTTTAAAAATTTTCTCATCTTTAAAATACTCCTTCGACTAAGAAGGGCCTTGAAACTTCAAAATTTTCTCATCTTTAAAAATGCTCCTTCGACTAGGAAGGTCCTGAAACTTTAAAATTTTCTCGTCTCTAAAACGCTCCTTCGACTAGGAAGGCCCTGAAACTTTAAAATTTTCTTATCTCTAAAATGCTCTTTCGACAAAGAAGGCCCTGAAACTTTAAAAATTTCCTCATCTAAAATGTTCCTTCGACTAAGAAAGCTTTAAAAACTTAAAAAATTTCCTTATCTTGAAGTGCTCCTTCAACAGACAACAAGGAAAGCCTTGAAACTTCAAAATTTTCTCATCTCTAAAATGCTCCTTCGACTAGGAAGGCCTTGAAACTTTAAATTTTCTCCTCTTAAAAAGGCTCCTTCGACCAAGGAGGCCCTGAAACTTAAAAATTTTTACATTTCTAAAATGCTCCTTTGATTAGGAAGGCCCTGAAACTTTAAATTTTCTCTTTTTAAAAAGGCTCCTCCGACCAGGGAGGCCCTGAAACTTAAAAATTTCTTATCTCTAAAAAGCTCCTTCGACTAAGAAGGCCCTGGAACTTTAAAAATTTTTCATCTCTAAAATGCTTCTTCGACTAGGAAGGCCCTGAAACTTTAAGATTTCTCATCTCTAAAATGCTCCTTCGACTAGGAAGGCCCTGAAACTTTTAAAATTTCTCATCTCTAAAAATTCTCCTTCGACTAGAAAGGCTTTGGAACTTTAAGATTTCTCATCTCTAAAATGCTCCTTCGACTAGGAAGGCTCTGAAACTTTTAAAATTTCTTATCTCTAAAAATGCTCCTTCGACTAGGAAAGCCCTAGAACTTTAAGATTTCTCATCTCTAAAACGCTCCTTCGACTAGGAAGGCCCTGAAACTTTTAAAATTTCTCATCTCTAAAAATGCTCCTTCGACTAGGAAGGCCCTGGAACTTTAAAAATTTTTCATCTCTAAAATGCTCCTTCGACTAGGAAGGCCCTGAAACTTTAAACTTTTCTCATCTCTAAAATGCTCCTTCGACTAGGAAGGCCCTGAAACTTTAAAAATTTCTCATCTCTAAAATGCTCCTTCGAGAGGAAGGCCTTGAAACTTTAAAAATTTCTCATCTCTAAAAACGCTCAATTATGCCTGGAGGTCTTACAAATTGTACCCAGAGGATTTGATCATTTTTATCTAAAATATACACGGAGGTTTTAAGGAATCATGTCCAGAGGTCTTACAGATTGTACCCGGAGGCTTTGATCATTTTTATTTGTAATATACCCGGAGGTTTTAAGGAATCATGCCTGGAGGTCTTACAGGTCGTACCCCGGAGGTTTAAGTGAATCATGCCTGAAGGTCTTAGTGAATCATGCCCAGAGGTCTTACAGGTTGTACCCAGAGGTTTTAGTGAATCATGTCCGAAGGTCTTATTGATTGTACCCGTAGGCTTTGATCTTATCTCATCATTTCAATTCTATCTTCTAGATCATCTTATCATTCTAGTTTCTTCTTCTTGTTATTTTCTATTTAAATATCACATTTTTTCATCTCATCACATCTTGCAATCCCTTTTTCATTGTCCCATCATATCTATACCTTTTTAATTTCCTCTTTCTTTCCAAAATTTTAACATTTTTGTTTCAAAACTTCATACCTTTTTCATCACATCTTATTCCTTATCCTTCTCACATTTTCTAATTTTTTTTTCAAAATTTTATTCATTTAACTTTCAAAACTTTTTACCCTATTGTATTAACAAACAGTTCAAATTTTTTTTGTGACAAAATGCATATAATGAAATGTCATGCATGTCATGAATGCAATGCAAATGATAAACAATGCCTTACCAAGTCACATCATCAATCTACCATATTCCTTTCTTCAAAAATTTGTCATCCTTCAATCTTCTCTTTACCTTATCATTTAATCTTTCAATGCCTCATCATTCTTCTTTCTTCAAATTTAGCAATCCTAAAATCATTTGCCCCATCATCATTGTTCATTCAGTCTCCTTCTTGCCCCACAATTCTTCTTTCTTTAAATTTAGTAATCATCACACATTCAGTCTTCCCATTGCCCCATCATCATCATTCATTTAGTTTTCTTCTTACCCCACAATTCTTACCAACTTAAAATTCATCAATCCAAATCATAACAACAAAATCATCCCAAACTATTCACAAGAACACTTCACCACTTCTCATATCTTCAAGAAGATTCATGCTCTCATAACAACCAAAGATTGCCCCAAGAATAGTCTTAAAAACACCATCACCACACTTGATTTCTTTAAAACAAGAACTTACCCCATAAAATCACAAAACTCTCATTTTTCACTTCTTCAAGTTTTCTTTTTGAAGACAGAAAATTGCCCCACATAATAATTTTCGAAGATAAAAACATTTGACATTTAAATCTCTTAAAAATTGATGATTACTATTGAGAACAAATAGAATGAGTCACAACTTGGTCTAGCTAAATAAATGTACTGATTTGGTGCATTAAGGATGTTTGGTTATCAAGAAAGGTTCTATTGATCAATGTCTCTTCATCTTGGCTCACAAATGAAACAAATTCCTTGAAAATCAACATCCCTTTTGTAAAAGTAACTTTCTCAGAACATAATCCATTTTAGCATTTTCCTTATTAATTGATATGTGGACTTTAACAAATGTCAAGACTAGCTGTGATGGCTCAAATTTTTGGGCAAGGATTCAAATCTCAAATCAAATTTTCAAGGTGATGGTTTTTGAATTTCTTAAAAGGTCTTGATTGAAAGCATCACTCCTCTGGTTTTTCTTCTTTCTTGTTATTGTCTTAGCATAGTCACAAACAATGGCCTTGAGTTGTTTCAAATTTGCTCTAGACTGCCCTTTCATAGGTTTTCACCCTAGGGCTTCATTCTCTTTTTTCTTCTTTTTTTTTCTTTTTCTTTTATTGATTATTCTACCATGCATTTGAGAATTCAAATTTCATTCCAAACTAAATAATGATGATGGTTTCTCAAAGAAAAGCTTTTCAATACAAGCATCCCTATTTGATCAAAATGGATTTTAAGCATTTACCGTAGGCCAAGGTTTAAGGTTTTCAAAGAATGGATAAATAGGCCCAAAATAAGTGTTTTCAAGGTTTATCGAACCAAGGATCATTTCTTCGATTGTGAACATCTGTCCTTCCCACTCTTTTGAAGCATTTTTCTTTTCTTTTCTTTTCTTATCTTTTATTCTCATTCATTTCTTCTTTTCCATCCTTTTTTTTTTCGCATCTAACTTTTTCACATTTTTTCATTTTCTTGTTTTTTCATATTGATTTCCATCTTCACATATCCTTCTTCTCACATTTGCCCCTTAACATAGGGCATCATTTTCTTGTATTTGACATAAGATCAATCACTAATGCTTCTAAAAACTCCTCTTATGTATTTGCTTCTCCAATGTGGAGGGTGATCCTTGGTTAAGGTTCATTTAGAAAGAAATCAATAGGCTCAAAAGGGTAACAAAGGGATGATTTCATTTCAGTAATAGGAATATGAAAGATGGCCATTTGTCATATCAAATATTGACACTTCTATTGAAAACCAACCCTCAAGATGAAAATTTTATTTTGCTTTCGAAATCATTTAAATATCCCTCATGCATGGTTTCTGTTGGATCTATAGGCTATACCGAGAGGGGGTGAATCGGTTCTTAGCTAACCTTATGCCCGTTTTTCGATTCTTCTAAATTCTCTACCCTATTTGAGTGTTTTCTATGTTCTCTAAGCTAGGAAATTATACAATATGAATTCAATACAATAAACACAAATATAATTGCAAGTAAGTAAAGAGAGTAAGGATAGAGAAATGTACGCAAGCGATTTATAGAGGTTTGGCAACCTTGCTTACGTCCTCTACCTTGAGACGCTCCCAAGGATTTTCCCAAATTCACTATCCTTGAATTTGTTACACTCCTTCTTTTCTAGGCTAAAGAGAAACCTCTCTTTTTTTCTAGGCTCAAGAGAAACCTCCCTCTTTTTCGTAGGCTAAAGAGAAACCTCCACTTTTACAAGGAATGAGTGTGTTTACAATGTGTAATCAAAGAAGACCTCTAAGTAGGCAAATGATTATAATGTTTAAGCACAAGAAAAAAGCCTATACATGATTTGTGCTAAGCAATACAAGAGATATGTAAATGATGGAAGATGAAGACTTTGTAGCTCTTGATTTGTTGTTAAGGCTTGAGGATTTGAGGAAAATGAGTATTGGAGTTGATTGAGTAGTTCCTCTTACTTTCTTTAGCTTCTAAGCCTTTATTTATAGTCCCTTGGATGTATTCTAGCCGTTGGGTGGAGCCAAAACTTGAATATGACCGTTGTCTCACAAAAACTAGCCGTTACAGGCTATTTTCGGGAAAAGGGATCGATCCCTTCCCATAGGGGATCGATTCCATGCTTCGTTCTGAGCCTTGGAGGCATTCTGCCATAAAGGGATCGATCCCTTCCCTTAGGGGATCGATCCCATGCTTCCAGAATGTGATTTCCTGCACTTTTTGAGTTAGAAATGATGTGGCTTTTGATCCTAATCCAACCCAAAACATTTTGACATTTTTTTGGGAGTTTTTCTTGACTTTCTCTAATGAAAACATGGTCCAAAAATTCATCAAGTGATTTTCTAAAATATTCAAAGCATTTATAAAGTATTAAGACCAATAAGGATGTATCATTAAATCATGGTCTTAATGTTTGATATGATAACTTGAAAATGAATTAAGAAAATCATGTGTGATAAGGCAAATTTACAATATGAATTAAAACATTAAAGCTTACTTAAGTTTTTGCCATTTCAAAATATATATGGCAATTTAAAGCTAACAATCTCCCCCTTTTTGATATGACAAAACTTAATGTAAATTTGCTTTGAAAATTCTTTGATAAAATACTCCCCCTCAAATAAAGCAGGATTTTATAAAGCTCCCCCTTAATATAAGCATGGGTTTTGAAAATGAATTTTCAAACTATTTCTCCCCTATTATCTCTCCCCCTTAATATCTCTCCCTTTTAATATCTATCTCTCCCCCTTTTTGTCATAGCAAAAAGAAGGAAAAATAATAAAAAATATGCTTTCCCTAAAATCATGGCTATGTGAGAAGAGATAAATATGCTCCATCCAACAAGAAACATGTTAGTACATGGGACTCTTAGCACAAATAAATAAGTCCATATCCATAAAGAGCATGAAATATTCATGCAAAGAATATGACTTATGATCCTAAACCAATTGTTTATAAATAATTTTGCAATAAGGTCTCAATTAGTAAGAAATTAAGCAAGCACCTAAGTATAACAATTGTTCTCTAAAGTCTAACTAAGGTGCATGGCAATACATCATGATTATGAGCTAAAATTAGATGACATATCATATGCAAGAGCTCATAAATCACGTTCAAGCAAGAGTGTGCATAGAATCAAGATATATAGCAATTAACTACAAATTCTAGCACACAAGAGTTTCATGCAAAAATATCCTAAATGAATTCTTCTCTATTTGTCATTTCAAACTAAAGAGTATGAGAAGAATTGTCAATTTAAAGCTCATACCAATTGGCAATTTAGATTTGGCTTACCAATTATTGAAAATATGGTTGCCAATGATACTAATTGTTATTTCAATCTAAATACCAATTGTTACTAATGGTTGACTTAGGCATTTTGCATGAATCCAATATGTAGTGTGTTCATATCAAGAAAATAATCATTCTAAATATGCAAGAACACAATCACACATCATCAAATATGCATATGGATCAATTAAACATTAGCACACTATCATAAAATATTAATCCATATTCATATTCACAAATTGATACCATATGGAAGATTCAAAAAAATCAAGGAATTCAAGCAAACACATTTTCTTCCATGGTTTCAAGCACATAAATCCTATGCTCATTTTCTAATTCAAGTCCTTAACCAATTATGAGCAAGGAAAGATTCAAATAATAAATGCATGGATATCAAGTTTGTTCAAATTTGCATTTATCTTTGAATGTTGGTGTTGTCATTAAGACCCTAGTTCTTTAAGTACAAGGATGATAAAGTTTCATGCATTTGAACATTTAGGATCCATTTACCATCACAAATTATAGGCCAATGACCATTACCAATTGTTGAATTTATATTTGAAATCAATCCACGAGATGTATAATTATCATTAAACCTAGTGTGGAATGATAAGTCAAGCTAAGAGACATAATCCTATAAGCATGCTTGACTACGATGAACAAAAAAGAATGAAGAATATTCATTATGCACAAGTTCATCAAATTCTCAAATATATCCACAAATCATTGAAATAAATCTCAAAATTATGTTTAAGCATTCATTGAAAATATATTTCAAGATTTATGCAATTCATGAATGTTTTCAACAAGAAAAATGATTTTGCACTTGTGAGCTCAAGAAAAATGATATTGATTGTTGAAAGTGATACCATTTGTTGGAAATGATACAAATTGATGGAGTTGAGGCATGATATTAATGAAAAATGAATTTTCATAGTTTAAATTTCATCAAAAAGAAGTTAAAACAATGAATTTTAAGTTGAGAAGAGATAAAGTATCAAAACAATGAAAAGTTCTTCTCAATTTCGGTTGAAAAAGTGCAGAAAAGCCCTTTCTGGCTTGGGGGGATCGATCCCTATAGGAGGGGGATCGATCCCTTAGTTCCAGACTGTAGTTTTTCTACATTCTGCTCAAGGGGTATCGATTCTGCTTGCTAAGGGATCGATCCCTCATCCTATTTCTGCAGTTTTTGACAGAAAATCCAACCTTTGAGGTACCAAAACTTCGTTTTTGAGTATTTTAAGTCCAAGTAATGGTTTAAACATTTGTGTAACATGATTTTGGACTTGTATGAATGAAAAACATGAATGAAAAACCATTTTACAAAAGATTTTGCAATTTTGGAAGAATTTTCACAATAAAAATGCATTTTTGGCCTCAAGGGAGGTCATTTTGAGAGTTAAGCATATTTTGACAAAACCAAAGCATTAGAAACCACAAATATGCCAAAACAAACTTGTTCACATAGATTTTAGGCACATATAACATCAAATCGTCATACTTGTGAACAACATGCCATGATTTCCAACATACAAGTTCTTCGTTAATGCACATGACATGGCATTTTACATATATGACATATTTGGCAATTTGAGACAAATAAATACATTATCAACACATAGAAAACTTGCTCAAAATGCAGAAATCCAATAATCATTTCAAAATAACTAAACATGCTTTTCATTCAATCAAATATTGCATCAAAAACTATCCAATCATTTATCATGCCTTTTATTTATCCATTCAACTTATAGTGCATCAAAGATCATCAACAAACCATATCATCAAGGCATAAAAGTTTAAGGAGTAAGGAATTAAGCTTACAATACTCCTTTGCTAGAGAATGCTTTGCCTTGAATAATTGAATCCACCTTGTGCCATTCTTTGAAGATTTGTTGTGACCTTGTCAAGTATGGATTCTTAAGCTCTTCCTCTTTCTCATTGGCACAAGCAAACTCCATGAGGATGTGTTAAGCATTTAAACTCCATTGTTCCATTGTATTCCCATGCTCTAACACTCCTACAACAAACAAATTTATGCATGCTTTGGTACCCAAATTTTCTTGGGTCCATGAGAGTTAGTGCAAACAATTTTTGATCCTTTTGGGATCCATTTCAAGCACAATTCATCGTTATTTATTGCATGCTTTGGCACCCACATTTTTCTAACTACTCTTCCTCTAAATGTGGTTTTTCTATATGTGCATGCTTGTGAAGAGTGTCCTATTCTATTGCATAGTGAGCATGTAAGAGATAAATCATGCATAGTGTTTTTGCTCACAAGGAAATTCTTTAGATGAGTTTCTTTTTGTATTGCATTATATCCTAACCCATCTTTATCAAAGAAGGCTCTTTGGGTCTCTAACATATGATCTAGCTTTTGTTGACCCATGTAGAACCTAGTAAATGAGTTGTGCAAATTTGTATTCTTTTCATTCAACTCATTTATTTCTAAGTTAGCCTCTTCTAATTTCTTTTCAAATTCTAGCTTAGCATTTATCAAGGCTTCATTTTCTATTTTTAATTTAGCAATGATTTTCTTATATTTGGAGTTCATGCATTGAAATTCATTTGCTAAATCATTAAAGGCATTTTGTAGTTCACTAAAGGTATAATCATTATCTTCACTAGAACTACTACTAGCCTCATTATCACTAATAGCCATAAAGCATGAGTAGGCTACCTCTTCATCTACATTTTCCTCATCAGAGCTATCACTATCGCTCCATGCAGCCACAAGTGCTTTCTTCTTAGGTTTCCTATCCTTTTCCTTTCTAAGTAAGGGGCAATCTAACTTAGTATGACCCGGTTCATTACACTCATAACACGCTAAAGGGTCCTTTTCTCTTCTACTTGACTCCCCTCTTTGATGTCTCCTATTATTTTCTTTTTCTTTCATTCTCATGAACCTATTAAATCTTTTGGCAAACATTGCCATTTCCTTTTCTTCCTCATTTCCACTCTCATCACTATCATCTTCAGTGACCTTATGAGTGGAAGACTTAAATGCTACTCCTATTTTCTTTGAAGGCTCTTCATTTCTTTTCAATTTCATCTCATATGTAAGTAGAGAGCCCATAAGTTCATCTAGAGACAAGGTATTTAGATTTTTAGACTCTTCTATTGCGGTTACCTTTGCCTCCCAAGATTTAGGCAAGCTATTCAAAATTTTCTTTATCATTTCAACATTGGAATAAGCCTTGCCTAGAGCCTTAAGTCCATTAATTATATCATTAAATCTAGTAAACATTTCGCTAATGGACTCATTTTCTTTCATCCTAAATAGCTCGTAATCATGTGTGAGCATTCCTACTTTGGTCTCTCTAACTTGATTTGTCCCTTCATGTGTGATGGCTAGTTTGTCCCATATTTGTTTAGCATTTTCACATAAGGAGACTCTATTATACTTATTGGGACCTAATGCACAAAAGAGGGTGTGCATAGCCTTGGCATTCAATTGTGCCAATCTCATGTCATTGGTGTCCCACTCATCTTCACTCTTAAGGACATCTTTTCCATCTACTTTCTTTATTGGGATTCTAAGGCCATTAACTATTATTCTCCACACTTCATAGTCATTGGATTGCACAAATAACATCATCCTAATTTTCCAATAAGAGTAATTCTCACCATTGAAGAGTGGAGGTCTAACTAATGAGTGTCCCTCTTCTCCTAGGGGTGTGCCTACATATCAAGTGAGCCATTTAAGATCGTTTTGCTCGATAGAGGTTAGTCTAAATCAATCTCGAGCCTAAGCTCTGATACCAATTGTTGGATCTATAGGCTATACCGAGAGGGGAGGTGAATCGGTTCTTAGCTAACCTTATGCCCGTTTTTCGATTCTTCTAAATTCTCTAGCCTATTTGAGTGTTTTCTATGTTCTCTAAGCTAGGAAATTATACAATATGAATTCAATACAATAAACACAAATATAATTGCAAGTAAGTAAAGAGAGTAAGGATAGAGAAATGTACGCAGGCGATTTATAGAGGTTCGGCAACCTTGCCTACGTCCTCTACCTTGAGACGCTCCCAAGGATTTTCCCAAATTCACTATCCTTGAATTTGTTACACTCCTTCTTTTCTAGGCTAAAGAGAAACCTCTCTTTTTTTCTAGGCTCAAGAGAAACCTCCCTCTTTTTCGTAGGCTAAAGAGAAACCTCCACTTTTACAAGGAATGAGTGTGTTTACAATGTGTAATCAAAGAAGACCTCTAAGTAGGCAAATGATTATAATGTTTAAGCACAAGAAAAAAGCCTATACAGGATTTGTGCTAAGCAATACAAGAGATATGTAAATGATGGAAGATGAAGACTTTGTAGCTCTTGATTTGTTGTTAAGGCTTGAGGATTTGAGGAAAATGAGTATTGGAGTTGATTGAGTAGTTCCTCTTACTTTCTTTAGCTTCTAAGCCTTTATTTATAGTCCCTTGGATGTATTCTAGCCGTTGGGTGGAGCCAAAACTTGAATATGACCGTTGTCTCACAAAAACTAGCCGTTACAAGCTATTTTCGGGAAAAGGGATCGATCCCTTCCCATAGGGGATCGATCCCATGCTTCATTCTGAGCCTTGGAGGCATTCTGCCATAAAGGGATCGATCCCTTCCCTTAGGGGATCGATCCCATGCTTCCAGAATGTGATTTCCTACACTTTTTGAGTTAGAAATGACGTGGCTTTTGATCCTAATCCAACCCAAAACATTTTGACATTTTTGTGGGAGTTTTTCTTGACTTTCTCTAATGAAAACATGGTCCAAAAATTCATCAAGTGATTTTCTAAAATATTCAAAGCATTTATAAAGTATTAAGACCAATAAGGATGTATCATTAAATCATGGTCTTAATGTTTGATATGATCACTTGAAAATGGATTGAGAAAATCATGTGTGATAAGGCAAATTTACAATATGAATTAAAACATTAAAGCTTACTTAAGTTTTTGTCATTTCAAAATATATATGGCAATTTAAAGCTAACAGTTTCACAATCATTTTTTTCTTCTTTTCTTTTCTCTTTTTTTTTTTCATTTCCTTTTTTCTTCACTTTTTTTTTCACAACTCGTGCCCAGAATGTATAAACTCAACTTTATGAAGGCCTTATGCAACGATTTTCATTATCATGGTTTACAATAGTGTGAGGCCCGTATCCTAGTGGCCCATACCCCGCTCATCCGTATTGTTCGCTTTGGGAGTATCATGTGGGGCCTCCTCACGGATTTCTTTAGTCCAATGGTTAGTCGTTACTTGACACTTACAAGTGGTAAGGGGTTCGAGTAGCGGCGGACGCGAAAGAAATCCGTGAGGAGGCCCCACATGATACTCCCAAAGCGGACAATACGGATGAGTGGGGTATGGGCCACTAGGATAAGGGCCTCACAATAAAACGCGTGTTTTTTTTGTGAGGTCCGGTAGTCGTTACTCGAATTGCTTGGATGTCAAGGGTTCGAGTAGCGGCAGACGTGAAAGAAATCAGTGAGGAGGCCCCACATGATACTCCCAAAGCGGACAATACGGTTGAGTGCGACCGGCCCCACATGATACTGGTCGTCACAATAAAACGCGCTTTTTATTGTGAGGCCCACTTCCCGGACTACCTCACGCATCCGTATTGTCCACTTTGGATTCTAGAGGTGGCCCCCGTCAGTTCGGCTGACGTGGCACTTAGGTCCTCACGGATTTCTTTCGCTTCCGCCGCTAGGACCTAATCCAATGGTTAGTCGTTACTCGAATCGCTTGGATGTCAAGGGTTCGAGTAGCGGCAGACGCGAAAGAAATCCGTGAGGGGGCCCCACATGATACTCCCAAAGCGGACAATACGGTTGAGTGCGACCGGCCCCACATGATACTGGTCGTAACAAATAGAAAAGGATATCAATCAAATTAAGAATATTAAAAGATGTTGAGGTTACCAAAAGCTTGGCTCTTTCAATCATTTTGTCCCAAAATATAGTGAAGGATGGTTTGAATTAGAAAGTTCAAGTTATGAGAAAGAATTTTGGGTTGATATGTTTAGGACTCTTAGCTTGGCCTTAACATCTATCAAATTTCCAAATACAAAGTCCTTAAGAGAATGCTTCATGAATTGGTCCTTCAAAGCAGTTCAAAATGTTTTGCAAATTCATCAGTCATTTTATTGCTCATTGCCTTAATGAAGATCATTGACTTTCAAAGTTTACCATGGTAAGCAAAAATGAATGAATTTCAAGCTTGTGTTTCTTTATGGATTCCAAGTTTTCTTTGAATCGAAAAGTATACTGGAAAATGTAATGGCTAGGTCTATTCATTCTCAATAACAATCACCAATGTTTTCAAAATTATTTTATTTCATCAACTTGGAAAGAAAAATATGGAAAGCTTTCAAAACAACTTGATGCAAATTTCAAGAATCATAAGAGCATCTCACATCCACAAATTACACATAGGAAACTTGACTTATGGAGAAGCAAACTTCCATTGCTCAATAAGCTCTTGAGTCAAGGCACCACTACTGATGAGTTCTTCAACCTTTTCCTTCAATTGCGTACACTTTTCTGTTGAATGCCCAATTGCCCCCATGTGATATTCACATTTGCTATTTGGTTCATAACTTCTTGCTGCTAGGTTTGGAGTTGTTTTCAAAAGCATAGGCACCAAATACTAGTTCTTTATTAGCAAAGGCAGTAGTTTAGAAATTGGAATTGGTAATCTCTCTACACCGTTTCTTGGCCTTCTTGGATTGTTTGGTCGGGCAGAGAGTGATTGAGGACAAAAGTTAGGCTGAAACCATTTTAAGGAATTACTGATAAGGATATGGACAAGGGTGGTGGGATTGTTGCATGGGGTATGGGTAATATGGGGTATAACTTTCATACTGCTTTTCATTAGCCACAGCATGAACATCTTGACTCTCGTTATTGAATGTTGCACCTCTTCTTGTATTTGCCCATTTGATCTTCCACTTTTTATAGCATATTCGATTATCTCACCAGAGAGTACCATATCTGCAAAGTTTTTGGTGACATTACCAATCATTCTCTCATAGTATGGAGCCTTAAGTGTATTGATAAATAGAATTGTAGTCTCTTTCTCTGTGAGGGGAGGCTGAACTTGAGTAGCAATATCTCGCCATCTCTGAGCATATTCTATAAAGCTCTCGGTAACCCTCTTTTGCATATTCTGTAAGAATAATCGATCTGGTGCCATATCCTTTGCATGTTTATATTGAGCTATGAAGGCCCTCGCAAGATCCTTCCATGAATGGATGCGCCCTTTATCTAATTGGACATACCACCTTGCTGCGGACCCAATAAGGCTATCTTGAAAACAGTGGATCAGTAACTTTTCATTGTGAGTATGCCCTACCATTTTTCGATAAAACATTTTAATATGGGCTAATAGGCATTTAGTTCCATCATATTTTTCAAAGTTGAGGACTTTGAATTTTGCGGGTAGCACCAAATCAGGAACCAAACTCAATTTCTCCATGTCAATGTTTCCATAAATAGTGCTCCCTTCGATAGCCCTCAGTCTCTCCTCTAACATATCACACATACGATGCATCTCCCTATAAGAACCTAGTTTAACTGCTTCCCTCCTAAACTTCTCTTGCTCGATGGGGTCCTCTATTTGGGGATTCTCTCTAATGTTAATGTCTTCATCAACTCCCTTCCCTTTTGCCAAGCTCATCATCATCTCCATCATCTTGGCCATTTGTTCCCTAAACTTTTCTTGGGCCCTGACAATCTCTTGTTGCACCTTTTCTATTCCATCAATTCGTGCCAACTGCTCATTTTCCATTACTCTTGTTTGCAAACAAGTATCGTATGGGTGACTGCAAATTTTGATGGCCAAGCTATCTTCTCACCTTTATTACCATAGTCTAAGTCAAGATGCCATGATACGCACATACAAACCTATGCATAAGATGCATGCTCAATTTATGTATGACCAAAAATGTTTAGATGTATAGGTGCAATGTTCAAATGGACATGTTATGCATCACAAAATCAAAGGAAAGCCTTATGTGATGAATAGACACATTTCATCTCTTTATTTTGATTTTTATTATTATATTTTTTTGAAAAGAAGAAATTTTCCTTCATGTGTCCTGATCCTTGGTTATCTCTACATGATGAGCTGGTATGGCTCCAACTTAAGTTGGCCTCTTAGGTTTCTTTATATGCTTGGTTTGGATATGTCAGAATTCTAAAGGTTCTCAAATTGTTCCTCACTATCATCCACATAGGACTAGTAAGGCACGCAATCCTCACCCATCACAGGTTACAAACGGAAAGGTTCAATTTGAGTGGGAGTATATCGCTAGCCATTGCGGAGGTATTACCTCGCGAGAGCTTAGGTACTTTACTCCCTCTTAAGAAGGATCAAGCCGAGTCGAGGGCTTATGCATGCAAAGTGATGTGTGTGTATGACAGAACAATATTCTATTTTTTAAAAAATTAAGATCTCTTAAGCAAATTCTAAGATAACCTAAAATTAAGCATTGGCCTGACTCTCTAAAGTCCCTAGTGGAGTCGCCAAACTGTCATAACGTATTAAGTTTTAGAGAAAACCTAATAGCTAGGCACAAAGCCTAAGGAGTCGCCACCAACCATTCTTAACCTAGGTGTGATTGGTCACTTATTCAAACTACGGATAAGGCTTAGTCCACGTTTAAAAAATTCTAAGGTTCGGAAGTACGATTACGTATGGGGAAGGTATTAAGCACCCCACAATGCCCATCCTAAAATGGTACCACTTAGTTTTAGGTCATTTGCTAAATTTGCTTATGTTGATCTTTAATCTCAATATAATTAATATTGAAAAATATTTCTAAGTGTCCTCCATTAAGCTGGTGGGATAACTCAAAAATCTTTCTCACCTCAGGAGTATTCAAGTAGTCCTATGTGACTTGCTTGAAGAGGCTCCGTCGTCATATTCATCTTAATATTTTATGAGAACTTCCTAACTTTGACTCCTCCTACCCAATTTATGCTTACCATTCTATTATTTATTAATTCTTAATTTTATTTGTTTATTCATATGCGAAAATGAATATGAATATTTTTATCATAAATTCCTTTTAGGTCTTCCATTAAGCTAGTCAAACCCAAAAGAAATTTTCTTACCTAAAGATTTCTAAAGCGTTACTTAAGCATAAATCTACTTGGAATCTTATCATAGGAACAATCAATATTCATTCTCAATAACTCCTATTTATTATTATCATTTTATTATTTCATCAAATTTTACTATTTATTATTGTTATTTTATTATTATAGTTAACATGAATTATTGAAAATTTTTTATCTTCTTAATTAATTACCTAAAATTTTATTTTAATTTCATAATATTTTTAGATAAAAATCACCTATTTTATAATTTTAAAAGATGAATAAAAATCACTTATTATTGAAAACTATCTCTAGGCCATCTATTAAACTGGTGATGCCTTGAAAATAATCTTTCCACCTAGAAATTTTCAAGAAAATTACTTAAGCATAATTCTCTCGATATTTCATCATTGGAGTAATTATATTCTTTTTTATTATAATTTTAATATCTAATTTTATTTATTCCATTCCTTATTTTGCTACTCATTCTTATTTCCATTATATTATCATGGATCATTAATATTTTTTCTAATTTTTATAAATAATTATTCTTGTTCTAATTTAATGATAAATCTACTGATTATTCATATTTTAATTTTATAAAAAATGAATATAAATTACATTTTATTGAAATCCTATTTAGACCTTCTATTAAGCTGGTGAGGCCTTGAATAGAATTTTCTCACCTAGAAATCTTCAAGAAAATTACTTAAGCATAATTATCTTGATGTTTCATCATCGGAGTAATTATATTCTTTTTTATTATTTAATATCTTGCTTTGGTTATTTTATTTATTTCCTTCGTTATTTTATTATTTGCTATTACTATTTTTATCATATTATTACTAATCATTAACATCTTTTCTAATTTTGTAAATAATTATTTTTATTGTTATTTTATGATAAACTTATTTTATTTTATTTTAAAAAAATGAATATGAGTTATTTATTATCAAAAATCCTATTTAGACTTTTCATTAAGCTGATAAAGCCTTGGATAGAATTTTTTTACCTCAAGATCTCTAAAAGTACTACTTGAGCGTGGTTCTTTTAGAGTTCCATCGTCGGAATAATTCGTTCTCATTTTTCTATCTTATAAATTTTAGATTATTTAAATTTAATTTAGTATATGAGAGAATTTTTTATTTATTATGTCTCTATTTGTATCCCTAAATAATCCTTTCTAATTTGAAAATTGATATGACAAAGTCTACTTATGATGGGCCAGGCCCAATAGCGTCAGAGCTCACCACGTGGATAAAAATCACTGGCCACGTGGCCTTCGGCGACAAAAGCCAAAATATCCGAATGAAGCCTATCGCTGGCGACAGACTCTAGACTTATCGCTTGTAATCATAGTGCGACACGTGGCATTAGGCGATAGAACTCAAAGCTACATCTCCTACGCTTGTCGCTCTGAAGTCTGTCGCCTGCAATCATAAGGCGACACGTGTCGTACAACTCCGGTTCCCGCTGGAGTCAGGGCCCTGTCGCCACACCATATCCGTCTGCGACACGTGGTGCTATTTTCAGCTCCCGCTACGCGACAGACCTCTCACGCCTCAACGTGCCCGCAACGTGGGTCTCTCGCTGGGTGCCTGCGACAGGCCTTGATTTCTCCCGGTTTTCGAGGAACTTGTGTTATATCAGGACTCAAACTCTCAGCAAGGAATGGACTTTTCCTCAGATAATTAACCTAGAATATTGGCCTATAAATAGGCCCTCAGGTACAATTTTTACGGACTAATTTTTTACTACTGGCTTTTACGCTTCCCAATACTGAGTAACTTTTTGCTGACTTAAGCATCGGAGTGTCTACGCAGGGAACCACCCCTGCGTCTCTCTGACTTTTCTTGTTTTACAGAAGTTTCTTGGAGACACGTGGAGACTAAGTACGAACATCGACGTCAGCATACTTTTATTGTTGTTTTGTGCAACAACAATTGGCGCCGTCTGTGGGAAACGTATAAAAAGCCAATCGAAATTTTCTAAGATGGTGAGAACAAGATCGACAAACGTAAGAGCCGGAAGTGAGGAAAACTCTGGAGCTCCCCTGAACAACAGATTCACCAGACGAACCAGGTGAATAGGGAGGAAGAAAGAATTACTGTGTCGGCGGTAGAATTCGCGGCTCTGAGACGACAGAGTGAAGAAACTACCCAGGCGCTAGGAGCCATGGTGGATCTTTTCCAAGGAGTTCTCCCGACATTGGATATGCCGCTTGCTGTACAGAACTTCGTAGGAAGAACAAATAGAGGTGTCCCGCCGTAGGTGCTTGGACGACAGGAGGACACGACTGCGGCAGACCCCTATCGCCGGCGAGAGGTTCACCCTGTGGAAGAGCATGACATTCATCAAGGTGCGGCAGGACAAAGGAGCAGAAGGCCTATCGTAGGTAACCCGTGAGAGACTGAGGAAGCGGCAGGCCAAGGCCTTGTACAGGGGTCACGCGACAGGTGCCTGGTGTCGGGCGACAGGTGCCTGAGCAACAGGGCGTTGACCAGGTGACAGGGTCTACCGCCCACTACCATAACTTGTCAAATTTGGCTGGTACTAACTTGGAACATGGTGTCGGAGGTGCTGGAAAGAACGGTGTTGAAGATCAGAGCACTTGGGGAGCCGGGTCAGAGTTCGACCCCACTTGGTGTACGCAAATGGTACGAACAAACGCACCTCAAGCTAAGGGCAAGGAAGTAGTCGGAGACCTACCTGATTCGTCTCATGCCTGAAATCAGCTCGCTCCCCCCGTGGACATGAAGAAGATGATAGAACAGGTACTAGAAGAGAAAAAGTTAGTGTCTGCAGAAGAGAGCCAGAGGAGAAGAGTACCGTTCTGCACGACCATCATGCAAAAACCTCTGCCCCCAAAGTTCAAAATGCCGCAAATGACTGCATACACCGGAAAGATGGACCCCTACGACCATATGCAAAACTATGAGGCCCTAATGTTGTTACATGGATGGGAAGACGAGATAATGTGTAGGGCCTTTTCCTTAACTCTGTCCGGACATGCGATGAAATGGTTTAATAACCTGCCTGAAGGGTCCATTATCTCTTTTGACCAACTACGAAGCGAGTTTCTCAAGGCGTTTGCGATGAATAGTCAGAGAAGGAAGGAACCGACCTATTTGCTCGCTATTAAGCAGGGAGCTAAGGAGACATTGAAGGGTTATGTGGATCGGTTCAGAGATGCTACTTTGGAGGTGCGAGACCTACAAGTCGGTATAGCCGTGGCAGCCATGTTACAGGGGACACGGTCTGAGAAATTGCAAGAATCCCTGTCGCTAGACCAGCCAACAACCATCTCAGACCTGCTTTCTCACGCACATAAGTATGTAACCCAGGAGGAAGTAATGATAATGGTGGCAATAGGAGAATCCAAGGATGGGAGGAAACGAGGAAGAGAGGTCACTGAAGCATCTTCTAGCCAACCGAGAAAGTTTGAGAAAGCTCCCGCACTGAAATACAATTCCTATACTCCACTCACCGAATCTCGAGCTTCGGTATTAGCAGCTATTGAGGGGTCAGGTCTTATACAGACTCCAAAGAAGGCGTCAGGGCATCTAGGCCGTGATTTAAGGTCATATTGTGATTATCACTCAGCGCATGGGCACACAACCGAAAAATGTAGAGAGTTGATGAATCAGCTAGAAAAGCTAGCACGAGAGGGAAAAATAAACCGTTTCATATGGAGAGGTGATAGAACTAATTATTCGGCACAGAACAGAGGAAACAATTTCAGAGATAGAAGAGGTGAAAACAGAAGACCTGTTAGACGAAATGAAGATGAAAGAAGAGATAATGACAAAAGGGTAGAAAGAAGGAATCGAGAAGAAGATAATGAAACCACAGGGCCAGCTATTAACGTGATATCCGGAGGTGAGTCATTAGTTGGCACTTCTTCCTCGTCTCGAAAGACCTACGCCCGACAGGCTTATCAAATTAATTCGGTGATGGAGGAAAAGCATGATGAAGAGCCAATTACTTTCACTCCAGCTGACAGAGGTGATGTAATGATCCCTCATGATGACCCAATGGTGATTTCGGCGGTAATAGCAAAACACCCAGTGAGTCGCATCCTAGTTGATAATAGGAGTTCGGTAAATTTGATTTACTGGAGCTGCTTTGAGAAAATGAACATCTCGAATGACAGACTGAAGCCAGTAACCACACCACTGTATGGCTTCTTAGGAGAAAAAGTGAAAGTGGAAGGCGCAGTTCAGCTACCTGTGACATTGGGGGAAAGCCCGAAGTGTGTCACTCGACAAGCGTTGTTTATGGTGGTGAGATCAACTTCCGTAGCTTACAATATGATCTTTGGATGGCCATTGTTAAATGACATGAGAGCGGTGGTGCATCCTTGTTATTTGTTAATGAAGTTTCTGACTCCCCGCGGTGTTGGACAAGTGAGGGGAGATCAAAGGAAAGACAGGACATGTAATATCGCGTCCACCACATGTAAAGGGATTCAGAGGAAGGAAACCCTTACAATTGAAGAACCACCTAAACCAGAACCTGATGAGAAAATGGAAACAATCCAATTGGATGACGAAGATAAAGGGAAAATAGTATACATGGGAAGCCAGCTGCTTGAAGAAGTAAAAAGGGAGATAATCCGATGCTTAAAAGAGAATTGTGATGTGTTTGCATGGACTCCAGTCGATACGTCTGGAATAGATCCTGAAGTTATTTGCCACCGGTTGAATGTAATCTCAGGGGCAAAGCCGATAAAGCAGAAGAAGAGGAATTTTGCTCCAGAGAGGCAACAGGCAATAAACGAAAAAATCTCGAAATTGTTGCAAGCAGGATTCATCAGAGAAGTTAATTATCTGGAGTAGCTGGCTAATGTTGTGATGGTGAAGAAAACCAAGGGAAAATGGAGAATGTGTGTGGACTTCACAAATCTGAATAAAGCTTGTCCTAAGGATTCGTATCCATTACCTCGAATTGACAAGTTGGTAGACAAAACTTGTGGGTATGAATTACTTAGCTTCTTGGATGCCTTCTCGGGATACCACCAAATCATGATGCTTCCGAATGATGAGGAGAAGACTTCTTTCATTACCGATGCTGGGACATATTGTTACCGAGTAATGCCGTTCGGTTTGAAAAACGCGGGTGCAACCTACCAGCGCATGGTAAATAAGGTGTTCCAAGACGTGTTGGGCAACACCATGGAAGCTTATGTTGATGATATGATCATCAAAAGCCAACAGGGAGAATCACATGCCGAAAAAATGACTAAGGTATTCAATGTGCTGCGACAATACGAGATGAAGTTGAATCCCAATAAATGCTCATTCGGGGTGAGGTCTGGAAAGTTTCTGGGATTCATGATTACTAATCGAGGGATAGAGGCTAATCCCAAGAAAGTTCAAGCTATTTTGGACATGAGGCCACCTAATACTGTAAGAGAAGTTCAAAGGCTGACAGGAAGGATAGCAGCCTTGAGTCGTTTCTTGTCCAAATCAGCTGAAAGAAGTCTACCATTTTTCAGGGCGATAAAGGTAGGAAAAAACTTCAAGTGGACGGAAGAGTGCAACAACGCCTTTGAAAAGTTGAAAGACTACCTAAAAGAGTTGCCTCTATTATCTTGGCCATAGCTTGGAGACCACCTCCTTATGTACCTCGGTGTAGGAGAGAAAGCTGTAAGTGCAGTCCTACTAAGGAAAGAAGGGGACAGAGATTGCCCGATATATTATGTAAGCAAAGTCCTGCTAGATGCCGAGGCAAGGTACCCCTTAGTTGAAAGAATAGCTTTATCCCTGGTGATGGCAACTCGGAAGTTGCGACCTTACTTCCAAGCTCACTCGGTAACTATCTTAACGGATCAGTCTTTGTGACAAATACTGTAGAAACCAGAGCATTCCGGTCGTCTGATCAAATGGGCCATCGAATTAAGTGAATATGACATACATTTCCAGCCTCGCAAAGCAATAAAAGGGCAGGCGTTGGCAGATTTCATTGTAGAATGCACTGGCCGAGAAGTCCAGGTAGAAACAGAGTTAGTTTGGTGGAAATTATTTGTAGATGGAGCTCGTAACATGGATGGCAGTGGAGCAGGAATTGTGCTAACTTCGCCTGAAGGGAAAACCTATGAGTATTCCCTACGTTTCGACTTTCCAAGTTCGAACAATACAGCCGAGTACGAAGCCTTGATAGCTGGGATGAAACTTGCTGAGAAAATGGGAGTCAGCAACTTAATGGCACATAGCGATTCGCAATTAGTGGTAAACCAGTTCTCGGGTGAGTATGACGCACGAGAACCCGCTCTAGTCCCTTATCTGCAGAAAGTGCAATTATTGGCACAGTCATTTTAGGCTCAAGACAAAGGAAGTATTTGCTTGTGGCCACAGACTACTTCACAAAATAGATAGAGGCCGAGCCTTTGGCTACAATTTCTGAAAAAAAGGTGGAAGCAATGGTGTGGAAAGACAAAATTTGCCGATTTGGGATCCCCCGTGTGATAAATGCAGATCATAGGAAGCAGTTCGACTGTGATGCTTTCCGGAATTTTTGTAGTGGCTTGAAGATTCTCCTAAGAATATCTTCTGTGTCTTACCCACAGGCCAATGGGCAGGCAGAGGTGAGCAATCGAACTATATTGCACGGGTTGAAGACTAGACTGGACAAGGCAAAGGGAGCATGGGTAGATGAGCTCCCAAGTGTCCTATGGGCCTACAGAACGACAAGCAAAGTGTCAACAGGCGAAACACCGTTCAATTTGGTATATGGCACTGAAACCCTCATCCCAGTAGAAGTTGGAGCTGAGTCACCCAGACTAGTCCCTTACATTGAGGAACTTAATTCTTAGGGACTAAGGGAGAATCTAGACCTGCTAGACGAGCTGAGAGACAAAGCAAAAATGAGACCGGCCGCTTACCAACAGAGGGTAGTACTTATTACAATGCGCGGCTGAAGAACAGAGAAATGCAAGAAGGAGACCTGGTGTTGAGAAAGTCGGCAATCACAGACGCCCATAAGGAGGATGGAAAGCTCCGGGCTACTTGGGAAGGACCATACAGAATCAGAAAGATGGTCGGACCTAGCACATGTACCTTGGAAACCTTGCAAGGAAAGAAGATCTCAAAGACTTGGAATGCCAACCATCTGAAGCTATGCTGGCAGTAAACATTGTACTTTTTTCTGATTGTTATTATTTTTGTCTTTACTTTTCCATCTATTGCTCCGTTACTATTGTTTTGCAATCATCTGATTTATGAATAAAGGCCAGCCCATCATTTTCTATATTCTCTAATGTAATGTCTGAGACAGATTATGTATTACAGGAATGCAAATGAGGCAACAGCTGGCAAACTAAAGTCCCTAAGCGAAAAATGCGCGAGACGGGCAAACAAAAAGTTCCTAAGCGAAAAATGCGCGAGACGGGCAAACAAAAAGTCCCTAAGCGAAAAATGCACGAGACGGGCAAACAAAAAAGTCCCTAAGCGAAAAATGCGCGAGACGGGCAAACAAAAGTCCCTAAGCGAAAAATGCGCGAGACGGGCAAACAAAAGTCCCTAAGCGAAAAATGCGCGAGACGGGCAAACAAAAGTCCCTAAGCGAAAAATGCGCGAGACGGGCAAACAAAAAGTCCCTAAGCTAAAAATGCACGAGACGGGCAAACTAAAGTCCCTAAGCGAAAAATGCGCGAGACGGGCACATCTAAAGGTCCTTCAGCACGGAAATGTGCGAGACGAGCAAAGACCAGCCCTTAAACACGAAAAGTGCGTATTACGAGGTACGTTGAAATTTTAGACTAATATGTTGAAATGAGTTAGCAAATTATGGTTAACACCTTGACATTTTAGTCGTTATTCAATAAAGTCCTTAAGCGAAAAAAGCGCAAGATAGGCACAATGCTCGAGAGAAGTTTATCTTTGCACAGGAATAAGAATGCTGTCTCAAAGTAGAACTTGGGGAGCAACATGGTATAACAAGTAAAAGTATACAAAGTATTATACCAAATGCACAGAATAAAACGATACTTTTCATTCAAAAATCTGTACAAGTACTGAATTTACATAAACAGAAAGAAAGAGCTACAGAATGAAACGGTACTTTTCATTCAAAAATCTGTACAAGCACTGAATTTACATAAACAGAAAGAAAATGCTGCAAAAAGAAATGTACTTTTCATCGAATGTTTACAAACAGAGGAAAATACAAAAAATCCTAATCTACACTGAGTCTAAGTCATCTGGCTGAGAAAAAGCTGCCTCGACACCAGAACTCTCAATAACCGAGGGATCAGGAACTTGAGGAACCGAAGCACAAGGATCCTGGGGAGCCGAAGGAGCCATCCCGGATGAAGGATCATCACTTGAAGAACCAACCACAGCTGTGGAGTCTGGCACAGGATCAACAGCTGTGGAATCAAAAATCTGGAACTCATCACTGTCCAACCCTAGAAGTGCCTCGATAGACTCAAGCTGATCGCCCACCTCGATAGTCTCAGGGACGTCACACATTGTTGAAGGTTCAACCCGATCACGTGTGCCAGAAGACTCAGGCTGACGTTGTGGCTGTCGAGGAGGCCACGGGCCCTCAAGATTGTCCAATTCGTCTCCAGCACCCTCCTCCAAATAAGCATCCGGACCTTGCTAGTCGGGCTCGTACTCGGTCCAAGGAAGAGCTGCATAGTACTTGGCCTCCTCAGTGAATAGCAACTCAAAAAAAGTCTCACTAGGCTGATGCTTCTCCAGCCACGAACGAGCCAAATGGAAACCATACTTGATGAATCCCGTCGCGAACATTGCTTTCTTATCATAGCAATGTTGGGACAAGCGGTACTCACGAACGGCCTTGGCCCGAACCTCTCTCTGACGGTCCAATACGTTGTGTAGCTCCTCAATGGCTTCATCCTGTTGTCTCTCCATGGCTCCCCGGTCATTGACAGCCTTATTATAAGCTTCTTGGTACCCCTAAAGGGAAGCCACCTTCGCTTGCTCTTCCTGAAGCTTTCGCTCAAGATCAGCATTCCTTCGCTCGAGATCAGCGTTCTTTTTATTTAGCTCCTTCGTCCTTTTAGGATAGGGGCGAAGCTGGACAACCTCGTTCATAAGCTCCAATTTTTGCTCTCGAAGCTCACAAATGTTTTTATCGGCTTACTCCCTAAGGGCCCTACGTCGAGCATTAACAACCGCAATTTGCTGAGCCGTCTGACAAGACAAAAAAACAAACAAAGACTCAACAAACCTGACGAAAAAGCCTAAAAAGGAAAAAGCTAATTACCAAACAAGCACAAAGCTTACCTTCATCGCGAGGTAGTCAGAATTATCCTCCGCCTCAGTCAGATTGGTGAAAAGCCTAGCCTCGTCGCGAGGGAGAATGGTGCTCCAAGCCAGATGAGATGCTATCCCAGCATCCTCAATACTGTCGTTGTCATTCACCCCGGGATAGGTCTGGAAGTCTTCTCCACCCACAACGACCCCGCTATCAACTGGATAGCGCCTCAAAGTCGGATCGGCCACCTTAGGCAAAATTGGTCTTGTAGGCATTGTGGCTTCAATAATCAGCCTCTTCCTGTATTTGTGCCTAGGCTGGCGAGGAACAGATCTATCCTCAGCAACACGAGATCCACTCTCTTGACGGGCTGAATCACTCCTCTGGGACTCTGAGCTCTCGCGGTCGTCCGAACCGTGATCAGGGATAAGAGGCCTCTTTCGTTTATTTTTTCCGGCCTCTTGTGTAGGATGGCTGGATACACCAGCAGTAGGAGGAGGGGCAGTAGGAGCACGAGCTGGTACAGATAAGGGAGCACGAGCTGGTCCAGATGAGGGAGCACGAGCTGGACCAGATGAGGAAGCCCCAGCTTGCGACTGAGAAGCAAGAGCTGCTCGAGCAGCATCACTGGCATCCCTCCTACGCAAAAACTCCTGGAAGTTCATACCTGCACAATATAAAAAGGATTTAGCTGACCAAGTAAAACGCCACACCCACGTATACAAGAAGTAAAAAGGAAATTAGAAACCTAATAAACCACCAATATCCTCTAAACTTTTCAAGGATGAATCCAAGGGGAAATCGATGAAGGGACTCCCAAAGGCATCGACCCGAGCCCACTCAGGATTCTCCCCTGACTGATCACTAGTACCTGCAGCCTTAGGGTCTCATCCTCCGAGTCCGAAGAGGATTCATCTACAAGATGACCTACAAGGGCGGACGATTCGGCCACAACTACCGGAGATGGCTGACTGGACCAGCATCAAAAACACGCAGAGTCACAGGCAAGTTAGATGGGGCAGCGGAAGTCCCAACAACGGTCCTGCTTACACCCCAGCCGGCAGCGGCGATATTCTCCGAGGTTAAAAGGGAGAATAAGTTACACTCCCCTGTAGAACAGATCTGCCGAATAGGCTCACCAAATTAGTCTCTCAAAGTTTCTGCTTTGAATCTTTCTGAGCGCTGCGAGTGGTCGGAGGTATCACGATTCCATCTAGAGCGAACCCGCAGGTCACTTGGAATCTCAACAACGACTCACTCGCTCTCAAAGTTGCGCAATTTATTGGGAAGATCCGAGAAGATCTTATTGTTGGGAAACTCATCGACTTTTAACCGTTGAAGGGAGAATGTTATTAACCCTTTTAACCCACGAACTCTGAAAAATGCGCTAAAGAGAGGAACTGTGTGAACAATACCCAAATTATGACACACTATGGAAAACGCCACCAGCTGAGCCCACGCATGAGGGTGGAGTTGACACGGGACGATATCCTTATACCTAAGAAACACTTTGCCAAACTCCGGGGAGGGAAGCGAAAACCGAAAGATAAAGAAGCCTTATGAACCGCTACACCATTTCTAACCAAGTCGGGTGTAACCTCCCCTTGAACTGGAAGTCTATAGCTATAACCCGAAGGAAGAGGGAAACGAGTCCTGATATCCTCTAAATCAGCATTTGTCAAAGAACACACGAGACCACCCGTTCTAAGTGTCTTACCCGGGAGTAGCAAAGACATGGCAAAAAGAAAAAAAAACTAGCCGGTGATAGACCTGTTGGGCGACAGACCCGATGGGTGACAGACCTATTAGGCGAAAGACCTATTAGGCGACAGACCTATTAGGCGACAGACCTTTTGGGCGACAGACCTGATAGGCGACAGACCTGTTGGGGGAAGCCTAAAAACTATACGAGGAAGACTAAAATCTAGTGCGAAAGGTGGTAAATTATAAGGCGACAGATGTATACTTACTGTCACTAAGGTAGGCGAGAGATTCTTTGGCGAGAGAGCTGAAAATGGGCGACAGACGGTTTGTTCAGAGGTTTTCGTGCGCTTTCTCGTCGGGTCCCAGCGGTTTATATAGCCACGACAGGGAATGCCAAACGTCGCGCTTGATCGTGTCTCTCGCAAGATAGAGCTTTTTCCACCTACAAAAAAATACAAAAAATACAAGAAGAAATTGGGAAAAAAACAAAGAGCACTATTCACGCTAGGCTAAGGCCCAAAAACATATATTTATACTCTCTTGGTTGGAGAAATCCAACAAGAGAGTGGGGAGCAATTGATATGACAAAGTCTACTTACGATGGGCCAGGCCTAATAGCGTCAGAGCTCACCACGTGGATAAAAATCACTGGGCCACGTGGCCTTCGGTGACAAAAGCCAAAATATCCGAATGAAGCCTATCGCTGGCGACAGACTCTAGACCTATTGCCTGTAATCATAGTGCGACACGTGGCATTAGGTGATAGAACTCAAAGCTACATCTCCTACGCCTGTCGCTGGGTGACAGACTTCAAGTCTATCGCCTGCAATCATAAGGCGACACGTGGCGTACGACTCAAGTTCCCGCTAGAGTCAGGGCCCTGTCGCGACACCATATACGTCTGCGACACGTGGTGTTATTTTCAGCTCCCACTATGCGACAGACCTCTCACGCCTCAACGTGCCTGCAACGTGGGTCTCTCGCTGGGTGCCTGCGACAGGCCTTGATTTCTCCCGGTTTTCGAAGAACTTGTGTTATATCAGGACTCAAACTCTCAGCAAGGAATGGACTTATCCTCAGATAATTAACCTAGAATATTGGCCTATAAATAGGCCTTCAGGTACAATTTTTTACGGACTAATTTTTGACTACTGGCTTTTACGCTTCCCAATACTGAGTAACTTTTTGCTGACTTAAGCATCGGAGTGTCTACGCAGGGAACCACCCCTGCGTCTCTCTGACTTTTCTTGTTTTACAGAAGCTTCTTGGAGACACGTGGAGACTAAGTATGAACATCGACGTCAGCATACTTTTATTGTTGTTTTGTGCAACAACAAAAATGAATCACTAAAATCAAATTAATAAACCCATCAAGAAAGTATAACGAAAAAAAAAAGCAAATCAATCTAATAATTACTTATACACATGAACAGATTTTATACAACAAACCCAATAAATTATAAAGTAAAAAAAAAACAAATGTAAAGAATGAATGAACAGGAGCATATGTTTTCACGAAGGGAGAACTTCTATTTATAATTTCATTTTTTAATCTTTCTTTAAGTTAAGTTCATAGCTTTCATGATTACATATTCCATTCACTGACAACACATTAAAATTTATTTTAAGATCCCAAGTTAGTTAATCGTCAATTGAAGCATGGATTCCAAAAGTCTACAGTAATTTTATCTAAAAAAATAACAATAAAAAAAATGAAAAAGTCTAGACATGATAACTTAATGATGTAATAATAGGATTAATAGAGGAAAACCAAACCTGTTGAGCCCAATGTTCTTTCCTTCTTTCCACGTAAGTAATGGAGCAGGCAAGGCTGGTACGAAAGCTTCCTTGCTTTCTTTTCGTTTATCTTGTTCTTTGTTTCCTGTTTCTTTCTTTTCTTTCTTCAATCTTCTCAACAGCTATCTTTTTTTTCTGTCTTTTCTCCCACGTGAATATGTTGGCTTTCTCCTTTGTTTTAACGTCGAAACCAGCAACGAGCAGCAATAAGCGGTGGCGATGGATAGCACGGATGCAAATTAATGCATAGCAGATGCAAAGTAATCGCGGGTAATTGAGGTGGTGCCTTCGCTTTTTGTAAGCCGAGGAACAGCAATGATAAAGCGTTAGAGCAGCAGAAACGGGACTACAACGGCCACTAGCAATTGCGAGCTTCACGACACAGGCAGCAAATAACGGTGCAGATGGAAACCGGAACCAAGCAGGGCAGGTGCAAACTCGGGCAGAAAATTTTCCTTCCCTAGAGACTGATCTCCTCATTTTTATTCTTCATTTCTTCCCTTCCGGTCATTATTTTTGGAAGACTAATTTTTAATACTGTGTATCCAATCCCCCAATTTTAGCACTGATTCTCTATTCTTGCACTATTTCAAGTTGACTTGGTTGATTGTGTTTTCAAAAACTTATTAGAATAATTTTCTTGTCGATTTTCCTTTCCAATTCCGTTCTTGATTTTAATTACTGTGATATATTCTCTAAATCTCCAAATTTGGTACTGTTAAGATCTGATTTTTTATTTATTTTTTATTAACCTTTTAAATTGATTCTGTTTTTATTTTTGGATGATTTAAGTCCAAATTTGGGTTTAGACTTCTAGAGGAATTTTTTATTTTTTTAAATAAATTAAGAATTAGAATTAAATACAAAAATTGGACTTTTAATCATCAGGCCTAATCTTATGCGCAAAATCATATTTTCATGTCCAAAAGTCTAATTAAACCCAAAATAAAAATAGTCTAATATGTCCAATAATATTAAAGACCTCGGACAAAAATTGGTGTCTACAATGACAATGACCATAATAGATAATAAGTTAATGAGTTATGGTGTTAAAGAATAATTCATGATATACATGAAATGATAAGTATGTATTTCATAAGAATACAAGTGCAAGAATACAAGTATTTGATTGATGAGTCTATAATATGAAGTTACGAGTATATAAATGTTACGTGTATCGGATATGATTTTACGAGTGTTTTTATGCGTAAATGATATGAAGTTACGAGTATATAAATCTTATGTATATGATATAAAGTTATAAGTATATGAAATGTTTACAAGTATATGATATAAGCTATGAGTATGTGAAACGTGCACGAGTATATGATATGAAACTATAAGTTTATAAAGCTATTTGACGAGTATTTGATTGATATGAAGCATTGTTTTCACGAGAAATGTGTTGTTTGGTAACTCTGAAACTTCACTGTTTTGTGTGATAACCTCGGTTACCACTATTACTTTGTGAAGTGACATTGCATGTGTTCATGTGATTGTGAACTGGATTGTGTTTAGTAATGTCAAGTACCAAGAGGATAATGAGGTATTTCAAAACGCCTTTCATACCCAACCCCCAAAGATCCTGATAGCGTTTAGTATGATGCTATTGAAAATAGTCGACATAAGAAGTGTTAGTGATTGAATATGTGTTTTCTGAATTGTGATAATCGACTTTGAACTGTGAATATGAAAATTATAATGGTGTATATGAATATTGGATTATTGTTATGAACTGTCTGAATTGTGAATATTGTACTTTTGTGCAGACTAGGTTAGATCTAAGTATAGCCGTTATGGTACAAAAATTTTAGTAAATGTTATTGACTATTTAGTGATATGAACTTTTTCGAACTATGTGCATGTAGAACAGTTTATCTTATGTTGCTATCCTCTATACTTGTGTGGTTATCTTACTGAGCTCCCCAAGCTCATCCTCTTCTGTTTCCTCATAGGTTAGCCAAGATAGTATGGACTTTTGCTACTAGCAATTGGCTCTGATAGTTTTCGGGCTCCAAAGTGTTTGCAATTCATATTTAGTATATGTAAATGAAATTATTTTCAAATGATCTTTTACAGTACTATAATGTGGGATGTATATGAAGTATGAACTATTTGTACATGTATATCAGTAATATTATTGAATTTGGGATGTAAACGAACATGTATTGGGAAACATGTCGATAATCTGGAAAATAATATAATATTTCTTTAGAAATTTATTTAAGGGTCTTATCAAACTACGAAAATTATAAAAATAGAAAATAAAACCTGTTATAGATGGTGATGTATAGGAGTGTGGTGGGACAATTTGATCAAAAAATAATATCGTATAAATAGTGAACCAGTCTTTGGTATGAACAGTATCAACACGGGATTTACGGCTTTTACATGGGAAATAATTTTATGGCTTAAATGATTGTTAATCGTAATGCTATAAGACTCAAGCCTTAGGCAAGATGCTTTAAAACGAATTAGATCTTTCAATGCCTGACTTGTAAAATAGGATTATTCACATGACAAACCACTGTTAAAGGAATTTTTGAAAATATTGGCTCAATTTGCTATACTTTCGCTATTTTCTTTACCAAAACTGTCACGTCTTTCAAGCGGTGACATATATGTTGACATTATGTATGCTTGATTAATGCATTTTTCACTTGTCACACATATAGTAGCTTCATTGGGCACCACTTGTCATTGTTGATTTGAAATCTTTTATTTTTGCTATGACAAAAAAGGAGAGAAGAAATTTATGAATTAAAAAAAAAACCTTCAAGCAAAATCATAATGAACTAGAAGGGGAGAATTTAAAATTTTTCATCTTAAGTTTTATTATATCACAAAAGGGAATATTGTTACCCTTGGTATATAGGATTTTGATAATACCTAGAAAAACTTAAGAAAATTAGATTTTAATCTCACTATAGCATATATCGATCTTGGACTTGATTAAGGAATTAATTATAGAAATATTGCTAAGTGAATAAAGAAATAATTAAGACAATTATGCACATGCTGGAATGTTTGAATTGTTAGATGCATGCTTGATGTTTTAGTAATGATCTTGGTGAAGTGATTACATACTTTAAATTGCCAATTTATGGATTACATGTCCAAGGTATCGATATCTTTGGTAAAGGTACCGATACTCTTTGTTTGAATATTTGGAAGTTTTGAGCATGGTATGGATACCGCTATTGTTACCCTAAGATAGAAGCTATTGTTACCCTAAGATAGAAGCAAATTGCTTTCTTTTGGTATCGATACCCTTTGTCTATTTTGCAAGAATTCTTCCCTTGGGTTTGGCAAGTTCCAATAGCTAGAATTTTATGAGAGCCAACAAGAAGATTTTCAAATTACACATGCCAATGGCCAAAAATCATAGATGGGATATAAATGGAAGCTTTAAAGGATTCAAGACTCAAGAGCTTCATCACAAAAGTCATCTATCAATCAAACATTCAAGTTTTCCTTTCAAATTGAGCTAAAAAAATTTTGTATGTGCATTTAGTCTCATCTTTATAATTACCTTGAGCTTAATTCTTGTAATCATTCCACCTTGTTGGAGGTTCTTAAGATTACCAAACAAATACCCATAATCATATCATTTGTACAATGACAAAATTACCATTAAGAGCTTACTGTAGTGAGATTTTGGTAGCCACTTGTAAGTGGGGTTGTAAAGGTTCCTTCCAAAGCCTTAGAAAAGGAAATGTATGGTTCCTCCACAGCCGTGAAAAAGAATGTGTAAAGATTTCTCTTTAGCCTTGAAAAAGATGTTGTAAAGTCCAATTCATAGTATATTTGATGACTTATTAGGGGAAAACTCAAGAGAGAGGTCTCTCTTCCCTATCACTCTTTTAATTAAGTACTCAATCACATTTGTTTTGTTAGATTAAATTGTGGTAGGATTAGAGCCAATTGATATATTAAACTAGAAAACCTAAATGTCACATCCCAAGTACCCAATATTTTACACTTTTTACACATTTTCACCACACATGAACAGGTTGGGTTGTCTACGATATCTTAATTTCCATATTTAATTCACTGAAAACACGATTTCCATAACTCAATATAGTGAACGGAAGTTAATATTTACAAATTTTATTTTAATCAACTTTTACATCCCCTAATTTAATAAAACACGGTAGTACTGTAAATCAGAAGTCTGAATATATAACATAAAATAAATATACCTCTGGGATCTATAAATGATGCCTCGGGGTGCTCAGTGTGCAGCGTCTAATCCTCAGATGATATACTCAACCGATCACTGAAAATAATCTGGACAGATAATATATTGGAGTGAGCAAACCACGGCTCAGTAAAAGATTTGTATGCAAATCTTGATACCTCGAAGATTATATGCAGTAAAATCTTTTAGTTATAAAATTTATTAAAATATTTACTGCATATAAAATGTCATATGATTAAATAAACAATTTAGTAAATCATATGAATCATATTTGAAATTCAGTTTGATTTCCACCGTTGAAATCAATCACTTTAGACACATGTAGCAGTAAAATACACTGTTTACATATTTCACAAATCAGTGATAAAACATCACAATAAACAGTATAATTTCCACATTTCTCATCAAATCCAAACACGTGGAATAATAGTGGAGACCAGGCACACCATAATAATATCATGCTATAAGTCCCGTAGGGAATAATAGGGTACACATGAGATCCCTGTAGGGACAGTATAATAAACACATGAGATCTATGGCCATAGTCTATAAGTGTCCTCGGATGTACACCGAGTAGGTGACGCCGGGATCGCTGAAGATGGCTCAATGTCAACAACACAACACATGAGAAGGTACACATGAACACGTGAGCATGATATGAGGCCTAATAGTCTCAAAACAATATATGTGAAATCTCGTTACCTTTATGGAATTAAGTAAAATCAATAACATCTTTCAGAAAATCCATAAAGGTATAAATCACAGTATCGTACATTGAAAACAGTTTATAATATAATTTCACTGTGAAATAAAATTCTCACAACTGTACCTTTTCATCGTGGTACACATATACACATGTTTCCACACTTTCCTTTTTAACATTCGATATTCAAAATTATTGGAAATCAATTTCCAATATTTTCATAATTTATGGAAAAATAAAAATATTTATTTTTAAAATTTAAAAATAATTTCACCAACACATTTCACACTATAAAACATGTGCAGAGACATTTTAGTCTCAAAACAATAATTTCACAGTGATAAAGCCTTTATGGAAATCATTACACATGATGGAATTCATTTTATCCGTAAAGGAAAACCATAAATATAATAGTGAATATCATCTTGAAAATAATTATAAAATATTCACTAATCACCATTTCACTTCACCAATCACACCTTTCACTATAAAATACGTGGGATGAATTTTCCGTAATGAAACCTTTACCGAAATCGGTATCATGAATATTTAATCACTACTTTTCGAAAATTCCACCATTTATGAAAATATTTAATTCATCCCTTTCGAGGCTAGGAAAATATCAATAATACACCAAAATAATTTCTAACATTTTTAGAAATATTTTGAATAAATTTCGGCAGTATAACGACTGCCTGAATCCTAGCCCCTGCACTTATAAACACAGTTCACCAACCAGAAAATCACAGATTTCATGTAATTGGAGGCAAACCAATATTCCATAATTCGTATAAAAGTCATAGCACATAAATCATGCATTCGAATATCCCTACAAATCTACACACGCGTCTCTTACCTGTTTATCGAGAACAATAGTACTGTAGAGACATGTTCTAAATTGCACCATTATGCTTCTTATCTCATTGGATTAGAAACTTCAAATAACAGCTTAATAAAATCAATATTCGATATTAACATGTATAAATTCCTTTACTTATTTGAATTCTTATTTGAATTCTCCTTATATCGAATATTTAGAAATTTCTATGATTTCCTTATGGTAATGAATATTTCATTCATTTTCGTTTTCTGTTTTGGCATTATTTGCCATTTTACCTAGTCAACCTTTTCACCAAAATTGTATGGCCGAATATCCCTTTTATAAATAAGCCTACTTGGCTTATGTTCTTTATTTTTCCATGTTATATTCTATATATTCTCTTGCATACTTTCCAGTCACTTTAGCTGACTGCTTCTCTCCCATGTCCTATGCCACTTACCTTACTTTCGTTGTCTAATTTTAATGGCCAAATATCTCTCTTAAATAGCTAAATATATTTGGCTTATAATACATATTCCCCATGGTACCATATTTGTCTTATTCTTGTATAATTTCAGCCCTTTAACTCAGCCAACCTCACCCATTTTGTACACCATTCATGTCACCTTTCCCTTGTCCATTACTATGGCCGAATGGCCCTACATGTTTTAACTGCTTTATTCCTTTAATATATATATATATATATCACTTATAATTGTTGCTTTATTTTACCCATTTGGTCAACTTAGCCTTTTCTTTTTGTCTTTTATTTTTCCTTTCGTCTTTTATTTTTCCTTTCTTTCCTAACGTTGCTGTCCAAACCGACAGCTTACTTCTTTCTTTTCTGTTTTGCAATCCACGTGAGCTTCAGTTTATGTCTCTATATTAAGGCTACACTTAGTACATTTTAGGCTGCCAAAACTTAGCTTTCACACCTAAAAGTCAGCCAAAATCAAGCACACCATTTATCAATTTTCTTCCCATCTCGGCTGCATCATCCAGCCACACATTTCCTCTCCATTTTCGGCTGTATAAAGAGCCCAATTTATTTTCCATTCAGCCACAATTGTTGATCATAATAAAAACATTTCTTCTCTTTTCCCCTGTTGCACGTAAATCCTCCCTAATACTCAGTCTCTCTTGACTGATCACATAACTCACGTTTCTAGTTCCTTTATTTTTCATGGCTGTTACGGTTCCATGCTCAGCTTGGTTTCACATTTATCATATCAGCAAAACACTATCTTTCTTCTTTCTAAACCCTTACAACCGAAACCTAGGTTTAGCTTATACAGATTTTTTCAGTTCAAACCAAAGCTATAACTAGTCTATACTTGATCATAACAAGCATAATTAAAGAACAAGAAGCTTAAAAAAACTGAAGTTGGACGTTACCTGTACAGAGAGCAGATCTGTCCACTTAAGTCAGCTTCTGTTTTGAGGTTTTAGTTGAATTCTTTGGTGGTTCTTTGAAGCTCATAAAGCAAGGTTTATTTTGCCTCAAGAAGCTTAGGTTAATTGCTGAAGAAAAGGAAGGTTCTGCTATGGAGGGGAAGGGCTACTCGACATATCAAAACAGAGGAGAAGTTTTCGGTGATGATGGCTGAAATGAAGATAACGATGGGTTGCAAAATAAAGGCAAAAAGGATGTGTGTTGGCGGGATATAATTAGCCAACATTAAAGTTTAATTAATAAAATTTTTCTTATAATTATTAAAAATTTATTTAGCTTATTTTATTTGCTTAAATTTTCCTTTTCATGTCACTATAATAATTTTTGGTTTTCCACATCAGAATTTTTTTCAAGATATCAATATTTCTTTCAATTTATTTGGTTAATTATTTGATCCATTTTTGATCAATTTGGCCAATCATTTAATTTTCCATTCTGATTTTATTTCATCATTTATCTACTATTTTTCACACTTAGACTTTCTTCTAACTCAATAATTTTCATGTGAGAGCCACATTCCTTATATTTAATTTTATGTAAAAATCTTATCAATAATTCCTTTGCTGATAATTAACCAAATAAATGTACATATACAGTATAAAATAACGAGTTCTCACATTCTCCCCACCTTAAGAAATTCGGTCCTCCGAATTTACATTCAAACCACTCATTAGAATAGCTTTAGTTAGTTTTCCCTCATTACATTTTTCGATTTCCATGTAACCTCTTCTTCGGAGTGGTATTGCCAGAGCACTTTCAGTAGAGGAATCGTCTTGGATCGCAGTACTTTATCATTCCGATCCATAATCCTGATAGGTCGTTCCACGTAACTCATATCTTCATGTATCTCCAATGGTTCATATCGAATTACGTGGGATGGATCTGGATGGTATTTACGAAGCATCGAAACATGGAATACATTGTGCACACCTCATAACTCAGGTGGTAGTGCCAATCGGTACGCCATGTTCCCTACGCGATCCAAGATCTCCAATGGTCCAATGTAACGAGGACTCAGTTTCCTTTCTTGCCAAATCTCATAATGCCTTTAGATGGGGAAACTTTTAAAAATACGTAATCACCTGGTGAGAACTCAAGTGGTCGGCATCTCATGTCCACGTAGCTTTTTGGTCGACGCTGTGCTGTACGGAGTCTCTCACATATCAACTGTACATCCTGTGAGGCTCGCTCTACCAATTCGGGAGCTAATAACCTTTGATCTCCCATGTCTTCTCATGTAATTGGAGATTTACCTCGTCTACCATATAACGCCTCGTATTGTGCATGCCGATGCAAGTTTGATAACTATTATTATGTATACTTGGCTAACGACAATGATTGTCCCAGGAGCCTTTAAAATCCATTGCACACGCCCGCAACCTATCCTTGAGCGTCTATATTACTCGCTCGGGCTGTCCATCAGTCTGCAGATGAAAGGCTGTGCTATAATTCAACCGGGATCCCATGGCCTTCTAACATCTCTCCCAGAATTGGGATGTGAATCGAGAATCCCTATCCGATATAATGCTCAGTGGAACTCTGTGTAGCCTCACTATTTCCCACACATATAGATCGGCAAGGGCATGGGGAGGATCGGTAGATCTGACAACCAAGAAGTGGGCGGACTTCTTCAATTTATCAACTATCACTCACATTATATCATGTTGTTACTGGGTCTTTGGTAAACTCATGATGAAGTCCATTGTAATGTGCTCCCATTTCCAAGTAGGGCGTGGTAGAGGTTATCATAATCTTGCAGGTTTTTGATGTTCAATCTTCACCTGCTAACACGTGAGACATTTCACTGCAAACTCTGTGATGTCTCTCTCTTCATCTTATGCCACCAGTAATTCCTCCGTATATTTTGGTACATGTTAATACTGCCAGAATGCAGAGTGTACCTTGAGGTATGGGCCTCTATCAATATCAAATCTCTGAGCTCCTGATCACAGGGAACACAAATTTTGCCTTAGAACCTCAAAATTTTGTCAATGCCACACTTATAATCTGATTGTACTCCCACTTGTACTTGACTGGCAACCGACATACAGTAATCACTTGTCCTCTGAGCATCTCTGATCTAAGCCATCAAATCTAGTTCAATCCTGAAGTTATCAGTAAATCCATAACTCTCAGAGGATACCACACTAATGCTGAGGTTCGAATGCTACTTTAGTAGCTCGTGTTCCCTGACAATCTTATAGGACACCATCGCTTACATGCTTTCGGCTCAGAGTGTTTGTTTACTCTAAATTCACATCCTTTCACACATAACCTATACAATCATTGTTATTTTTATTTATAATAAAACTTTACAATATCTTTCTTGATTTGGAAGAAGGTTACAAATTTAGTGTAACAATCTATAGTTACCAATCCATACCCATTATCATATCAAATCATATATCACTACCAAATTTAGGTTAGCTGTAGTTTTCCTTCTCGCCTAGTATTATCTTTCAATTTCTGTATACAACATCAGTAACTTGATATTCCTTAAAGGGAATATGTACATGTATTATATACCCTAACTACTTCGGCTCTACTAAAGCCCTTTAATGAAGTCTGCGGATGCCTCAGCAGTCTCCTAATCCAATGCGTACACCCATCCCTAAGTCATGGGCTTCTTACCCTTCTTCGCTGCTGTCGCTCGTCTAAGCTGAAAGGGTGTCGCTTGCTCCGATTCTGTCGAAGCTGCTAGTGTCGGAATCAATGTTGAAAGTACTGGGGCTGGTGTGGTAGATGCAGCTGCCTTCTTGAGCATGGGGCAGTCTCTCACCAAATGTCCTGCCCGCCCACATCTAAAACAAGCCCTGGTCGACATGTGGCACGGTCGGGTACCAGGCGACTGTCCACACCATCTCATCCGGCCGTGGTACCTCTCGGCGCAGAAGCAAGACCAGTAGTAGTGGGGGCTATAGTAGTCGATCTTGTGGATCGCCCCTCTGATCTCTAAATACTAGAAGATCTAGCTCTCTTATGTTGCTCTCTACCATATCTCCACGCCCTTCTTAGCTTTACCTTTACCCTTACTAGTGAACTCTGTATGATACTGCTCAATATTTGACTTACAGAGCTGAGCCCGCCGGACCACCTCATCATATATTCGAATATCAAAGGGAGCCAACTTAGACCAAATAGACGATCTCAACCCAGCCTTAAACCTGTCAATCTTATGCCACTCATCAATCTTAGTCAGTGGGTCAAACCTGCTAAGTGTAGTAAATCAAGTTTCATACTGGTCCACTGACATGTTCCCTTGAATCAAATCTATAAACTCCTACTGAAGCTTCTTCTATGTAGTATCGGGGATATACTGATGGCAGAAAACCTCAATAAAAGGTCCCATGTAATCACTGGGTGCTGGGCAAAGAGTACCGTCTGAGTGGACTTCCGCCAGTGTTCCGTATCCTCACTCATCTGAAACACCACTAGTCCGACTCGCTCTATATCGGAACATCTCATGTACTTAAACAGTTTCTCCACAGCTATAATCCACTGCTTCGCCACCAATGAATCTCTCTCACCCCTAAACCTCGGTGGATTTAGCTTAGTGGACTGCCGTACTAAGGTCACATCATAGTAAGATTCAACCTCACCTGGCTACTGTGTTGGTAGCAGTGGAACAGACTGAGCCTGTGGTACTAACTATACTAAAGTTGGTGGAGGTGGTGCAACAGGTGGAACAGTTGGAGCTACAGGTGGAGCGACTGGAGCTGCACGCTCTCTTTTTGCCCGGTCGCAGCTCTATCAATATGATACATGGCGATAACATCAGCTAACATGTGCTCCCTCCTGAACATTAGGTATCTGGACTCTTGGGCTGCAGAGGGTGAGCCGGTCTTAGGGCAGGCTCCGATCTAGGTTCTAGCGTTTGAGGCTCCAGAATCTGCTCCGCCCTACCTCGACCTCTACCCCTGTATGCAAGAGTCATCTGTCGTCCACTCATATCTGCACCACGCCACGATTTCTCGAATTTCAGTTAGTGACCATATATATATCCAGACTCTACAGTACTACGGGATGTAATCATTTACTTTTTCACTTTACTTTATTACTAAGATATCGACAGACATCAGGCCAACCTTGTCTGATACCATTAAAACTGTCATATCCCAAGTACCCAATATTTTACACTTTTTACACATTTCACCACACATGAACAGGTTGGGCTGTCTACGATATCTTAATTTCCATATTTAATTAACTGAAAACACGATTTTCATAACTCAATATAGTGAACGGAAATAAATATTTACAAATTGTATTTTAATCAACTTTTACATCCCATAATTTAATATAACACGGGAGTACTGTAAATCAGAAGTCTGAATATATAAAATAAAATAAATATACCTCCGGGATCTATAAATGCTGCCTCGGGGTGTTCAGTGTGCAACCTCTAATCCTCGGATGATATACTCAACCGATCACTGAAAATAATCTGAAGAGATAATATATTGGAGTGAGCAAACCATGGCTCAGTAAGAGATTTGTATTCAAGTCTTGATACCTCAAAGACTATATGCAGTAAAATCTTTTAGTTATAAAATTTATTAAAATGTTTACTGCATATAAAATGTCATATGATTAAATAAACAATTTAGTAAATCATATGAATCATATTTGAAATTCAGTTTGATTTCCACCGTTGAAATCAATCACTTTAGACACATGTAGCAGTAAAATACATTGTTCACATATTTCACAAATCAGTGATAAAACATCACAATAAACAGTATAATTTCCACATTTCTCATCAAATCCAAACACGTGGAATAATAGTGGAGACCAGGCACACCCTAATAATATCATGCTATAAGTCCCGTAGGGAATAATAGGGTACATATGAGATCCTTGTAGGGACAGTATAATAAACACATGAGATTATGGCCATAGTCTATAAGTGTCCTCGGTCGTATACTGAGCAGGTGACATCGGGACCGCTGAAGACGGCTCAATGTCAACAGCACAACACATGAGAAGGTACACATGAACACGTGAGCATGATATGGGGCCTAATAGTCTCAAAACAATATATGTGAAATCTCGTTACCTTTGTGGAATTAAGTAAAATCAATAATATCTTTCAGAAAATCCATAAAGGTATAAATCACAGTATCGTACGGTGAAAACAGTTTATAAAATAATTTCACTGTGAAATAAAATTCTCATAACTGTACCTTTTCACCGTGGTACACATATACACATGTTTCCACACTTTCCTTTTTAACATTCGAAATTCAAAATTATTGGAAATCAATTTCCAATATTTTCATAATTTATGAAAAAATAAAAATATTTATTTTTTAAATTTAATAATAATTTCACCAACACATTTCATGCTATAAAACATGTGCAGAAACATTTTAGTCTCAAAACAATAATTTCACGGTAATGAAGCCTTTATGGAAATCATTACACGTGATAGAATTTATTTTATCCATAAAGGAAAACCATAAATAGAATAGTGAATATCATCCTAAAAATAATTATAAAATATTCACTATTCACCATTTCACTTCACCAATCACACCTTTCACTATAAAATACGTGGGATGAATTTTCAGTAATGAAATCTTTACCGAAATCGGTATCATGAATATTTAATCACTACTTTTCGAAAATTCCACCATTTATGAAAATATTTAATTCATCCCTTTCGAGGCTAGGAAAATATTAATAATACACCAAAATAATTTCTAACATTTTTAGAAATATTTTGAATAAATTTCGGCAGTATAACGACTGCCCGAATCCTAGCCCCCTGCACTTATAAACACAGTTCATGAACCAAAAAATCACAGATTTCATGTAATTGGAGGCAAACCAATATTCCATAATTCGAATAAAAGTCATAGCACATAAATCATGCATTAGGATATCCCTACAAATCTACACACGCGTCTCTTACCTGTTTATCGAGGTCGCGCTATCCCGTGCTCCACACGAACCCAAACTTCCGACTCAGTAGCACTGTAGAGATATGTTCTAAATTGCACCATTATGCTTCTTATCTCATCAATTAGAAATTGCAAATAACAGCTTAATAAAATCAATATTCGAAATTAACATGTATAAAATTCCTTTACTTATTTGAATTCTTATTTGAATTCTCATTATATCGAATATTTAGAAATTTCTATGATTTCCTTATGGTAATGAATATTTCATTCATTTTCGTTTTCTGTTTTGGCATTATTTGCCATTTTACCTAGTCAACCTTTTCACCAAAATTGTATGGCCGAATATCCCTTTTATAAATAAGCCTACTTGGCTTATGTTCTTTATTTTTCCATGTTATATTCTATATATTCTCTTGTCTACTTTCCAGTCACTTTAGTTGACTGCTTCTCTCCCATGTCCTACGCCACTTACCTTACTTTCCTTGTCTAATTTTAATGGCCAAATATCTCTCTTAAATAACTAAATATATTTGGCTTATAATACATATCCCCATAGTACCATATTTGTCTTATTCTTGTATAATTTCAGCCCCTTAACTCAACCAACCTCACCCATTTTGTACACCATTCATGTCACCTTTCCCTTGTCCATTACTATGGCCGAATGGCCTCACATGTTTTAACTGCTTTATTCCTTTAATATATATATATATATAATCACTTATAATTGTTGCTTTATTCTACCCATTTGGTCAACTTAGCCTTTTCTTTTTGTCTTTTATTTTTCCTTTCTTTCCTAACGTTGCTGTCCAAACCGACAGCTTACTTCTTTCTTTTCTGTTTTGCAGTCCACGTGAGCTTCAGTTTATGTCTCTATATTAAGGCTACACTTAGTACATTTTAGGCTGCCAAAACTTAGCTTTCACACCTAAAAGTCAGCCAAAATCAAGCACACCATTTATCAATTTTCTTCCCATCTCGGCTGCATCATCCAGCCACACATTTCCTCTCCATTTTCGGCTGTACAAACAACCCAATTTATTTTCCATTCAGACACAATTGTTGATTATAATAAAAACATTTCTTCTTTTTCCCTGTTGCACGTAAATCCTACCTAATACTCAGTCTCTCTTGACTGATCACATAACTCACGTTTCTAGTTCCTTTATTTTTCATGGCTGTTACGGTTCCATGCTCAGCTTGGTTTCACGTTTATCATATCAGCAAAACACTATCTTTCTTCTTTCTAAACCCTTACAACTGAAACCTAGGTTTAGCTTATACAGATTTTTTCAGTTCAAACCAAAGCTATAACTAGTCTATACTTGATCATAACAGCATAATTAAAGAACAAGAAGCTTAAAAAAACTGAAGTTGGACATTACCTGTACAGAAGCAGATCTGTCTACTTAAGTCAACTTCTGTTTTGAGGTTTTAGTTGAATTCTTTGGTGGTTCTATGAAGCTCATAAAGCAAGGTTTATTTTGCCTCAAGAAGCTTAGGTTAATTGCTGAAGAAAGGAAGGTTCTGCTATGGAGGGGAAGGGCTGCTCGACATACGAAAACAGAGAGAAGTTTTCGGTGATGATTGCTGAAATGAAGATAACGATGGGTTGCAAAATAAAGGCAAAAAGGGTGTGTGTTGGCTGGATATAATTAGCCAACATTAAAGTTTAATTAATAAATTTTTTCTTATAATTATTAAAAATTTATTTAGCTTATTTTATTTGCTTAAATTTTCCTTTTCATGTCAGTATAATAATTTTTGGTTTTTCACATCAGAATTTTCTTCAAGATATGAATATTTCTTTCAATTTATTTGGTTAATTATTTGATCCATTTTTGATCAATTTGGCCAATCATTTAATTTTCCATTATGATTTTATTTCATCATTTATCTACTATTTTCCACACTTAGAATTTCTTCTAACTCAATAATTTTCGTGTGAGAACCACATTCCTTATATTTAATTTTATGTAAAAATCTTATCAATAATTCTTTTATTGATAATTAACCAAATAAATGTACATATACAGTACAAAATAACGAGTTCTCACACTAAATTAGCTTAGAAAACTGATTCCGATTTATATTGAATCAACATTCATATCGATAAATCAAACACAAAACTTTTTTTTTATGCTTTGGCCATATTCATATACATTTTTCACTAAATTTTAGCTTGTGTCACATTCATATTTTTTATTTGTGTTATATCAACACATCGTATCTAGAATTACCAAGTCTACAAACCATGTAAAATTTTCAACCAAATTTATATATTCTAGCCTGGTACAAATCCTGTACTTTCTATGCATTGATTTAGATAGCTCCTTGTTGCCCCCAACTCAAGCTTAGGCCAATGCCCAACCCAAGTCAAGAAAATTTTCATTTTTTTAGCTTATAATAAAGTCAAACAATTCTCATATACATGAACATGAGAAAAATATCTTAATTATGTAAAAATAATACCTGCTTCATCTACAAACACATTAATTGTACAAACAGAAAAACGTATTTAAGCTAAAATATGCTTTTGATTTTCATTATCCTCGTTAAAATCAGTTGTGTGAGTTATTGTTTCTCCAAGTTTGAGTCATTTAAATAGAAAATATAAGAAGAACAAAAGAAAACATTTTAAATTTCAAAGAGAGTGAGGGGTCTCATATCCCAATTAATGGTGAGATTTCCCCATCAAAATTGCAACTACTAAAGGCTCCGTTTGATTCACTAAAAATGTTTTATGGAAAATAATTTTTATACTTTCTAGTGTTTAGTTGGCAGAAAATTGATTGGTCAATGAAAATTAATTTATTAGTCTACAGAAAATTAGGTCATTTTCCTAAAAAATATTTTAGGCTTTTAAAAAAGGAAGATATTTTTCAAAAAATAACTGTCTATATACAAGTTATTTATTAAGCTAGTGAATATAATTCTACTCAAGTTAGACCTAAGATATGATTTTTTAAGCTTTGATTTAATTTAACCATACATAAAATATTACTATATTAATAAAATATTTTTATTTAATTAGATTAAAAATTTTAAATATTAACATTAAAAATCTTTCCATGTTTTATTTTGTATATTATTAATCTTGAATATTTTTAATATTGCAATAATAAAAAATTATTATATCATTATTTTAATAATAAATAAATACTAATTTAATAAATATTTATTATTTTAATAATTTATTAATACTTTAGTTTAAGATATAATGTTTTTATATTTTATTTACAAATATTTTTATATTAATATGTTAATAATATATATAAATAAATAATACTTTTGTTATGATTTTAATAATAAATACTTTCAAGTATAAAACATAGTTATTTTAATAACATAAATATTTTTAATATCTCAAAAATAAATACTAGTATATTATTAATATTAGTTATTAAAATAGTAATATTACTTCAAGTTTGTAAAAATATTAATATAAGTAATAATAGATAGTTTTCTTTTAAATGTTTAATTATAATATTTTAATATTAAATATATTATTTTCAAAATCTAATTATTTTTAATATTAATTAATTAATAATTAATTTTTAATATTTTATTAGTTATGTTAATATCATTAGAACAAAGAAAACAGATTTCTCAAAAAATAACCAAACAACAAAAAATATTTTTCATTAACTCAACCAAACAATGGAAAATCTTTTTATTTTCTAAAAAATGTAAATATTTTCTAGAAATTATTTTCTGAAAATCATTTTCAATGAACCAAATAGAGAAAACACAAAATGTAATCCAAACTTTACATGTTAATACAATTCTTTAAAATTCCAAATAAAATATGTAAGAATTTACGGCGGAAACTTTATGAAACCACAGCAAAAAATTAAAAGTAAAAATTTCATCACAAAGGACAATTAATTTCAAAGAACTATTGCTTTTAGTATAAAACTCACATAGAAAATTAAAATAAAAAAAGGTTTATTAACAAATACCCATATCCATAAAAGGGAAATTTTTTAAAAAAATTCAAAGAAAAGGAAATGAGTTCCACCTACAAACAATTAATTTTTTTTATTTTCATAGAAATAACAACTCCGGCTTTTTTACAATTAAAAAGGAAACTTTCAATTGCATGTCTCACATCTTTTAATATCTTTCAAGTTCCCGTAAAAGAAAAAAAGATAGATTTCGATACATTAAAATTAGATGCAAAATGAACAAAAAAAAATAAAAATATTAGCGTCTAAGACACGGAGGTCAGATCATTTGATCAGTAGTCAATGCACAATAAGACCAGCTCGCAAGTAGACCTGTTCATTGGGCGGGTCGGGTTTGATCTGATAAAGACACATAATAATATATTTTGTCTAAGCTCAAATCTGATCCGGTCTATAAATTCGGGTCTGAATTTTAGTCCATGTCCTTTTTTTATTTTACATATAAACCCGAGCTCGGTCTGGCCCTTCTGTATTTTATTTTTTATTTATTTGTTTTTTTATTCTTTTATTCCCTTTAAAATTTAATTTGATTTATCAAAATTATCATGTTAATTTTCATATTAAATATATATAATCATGTTTATTAATCAATAATATTTTATATACATATAATTATATTATACTTAGTAGATATATTTAAAAAAAATTAATTAACATTATGTTCGAGCCGAGCCGGATTGAGCCCGGGCTTTGGACGTTCAAGCTCAAGCCCGGGCCCATTTTTGATCGAGCCTAAAAATTTTGTCCAGACCCAATAAATGTGTTTAATATTTTTGTCTAAATCCAATCAAATTTCGAATAGGCCTTCGAGTTTGGGCAAGTAGCCCGACTCTTGAGCAGGTCTACTCGCAAGTAAACTCTAGCTTGGGTCCCATTACGAGAAGAACTAAACGTGATTAAATCTTGTTAGAAAGTTAGCTTCTGCACTAGATTGACAATCTCCATCACACCACATTTTCACATTGATATGACAAAGTCTACCTACGTTGGGTCAGGCCCAATAGCGTCAGATATCACCACGTGGCAAAGAATCACCGGGCCACGTGGTCTTCGGCGACGGAATGCAAAGTTGCAAATGACACTTGTCGCTGGGCGACAGACTCCAAGCCTATCGCTTCTAGTCCTCATGTGACACGTGGCGTAATCCCAGATTCCATCAGCGACAGACCCCTAATGCCACGACGCGTCCCGCGGTAGGGGCCTCTCGCCGACGACAGGCCTCTGCTCTTCCGTCATTTGTGGAAGTTGTGTTGTATTCGGGAACAAACTCTTAGCAAAATGGCGCACTTATCCTCATGTAATTAACTTAGAATATTCGCCTATAAATAGGCCCCAGGTACAATCTTACGCTCTAATTTTTGACTACTAGCTTTTACGCTTCCCAATACTGAAGAACTTTCTGCTGACTTAAGCATCGGAGTGTCTACACAGGGAACCACCCTTGCGTCTCTCTGACTTTTCTTGTTTTACAGAAGCTTCTTGGAGACACGTGGAGACTAAGTACGAACATCGACGTCAGCATACCTTTATTGTTGTTTTGTGCAACAACAATTGGCGCTGTCTGTGGGAAAGCGTATAAAAAGCCAATCAAGATTTTCTAAGATGGTGAGAACAAGATCGACAAACGTAAGGACCGGAAGTGAGGAAAACTCTGTGAGCTCCCTGAACAGCAGATTCGCCAGACGAACCAGGTGAACAGGGAGGAAGAAAGAATTACTGTGTCAGAGGCAGAATTCGAAGCTCTGAGGCGACAGAGTGAAGAAACTACCCAGGCGCTGCAAGCCATGGTGGATCTGTTCCAAGGAGTTCTCCCGACATTGGATCTGCCGCCTACCGTGCAGAACTTGGTAGGAGGAACAAATAGAGGTGTCCCGCCGCAGGTGTTTGGGCGACAGGAGGACATGACAGCGGGAGACCCCTCTCGTAGGCGAAAGGTCCCCCTTGTGGAAGAGCATGACATTCATCAGGGTGCGGTAGGACAGGGGAGCGGGAGGCCTGTCGCAGGCACCCAGCGGGAGACTGAGGAAGCAGTAGGCTTAGAGCCTGCGACAGGGGTCAGGCGACAGGTTCCACATGTAGGGCGGCAGATGTCTGGGCAACAGGGTCTACCACCTACCACCATGACTTGTCAAATTTTGATGGTACTAACTTAGACCATGATATTGGAGGTGCTGAAAAGAACGGTGTTGAAGATCAAAGCACTTGGGAACCGGGTCGGAGTTTGACCCCACTTGGTGCACGCAAATGGTACAGACAAATGCACCTCAAGCTAAGGGCAAGGAAGTAGTCGGAGACCTACCTAATTCGTCTCATGCCCGAAATCAGCTCGCTCCCCTCGTGGACATGAAGAAGATGATAGAACAGGTACTGGAAGAGAAAAAGGTAGTGTCTGCAGAAGAGAGCCAAAGGAGAAGAGTACCGTTCTGCACGACCATCATGCAAAAACCTCTGCCCCCAAAGTTCAAAATGCCGCAGATGGCCGCATACACCGAAAAGATGGACCCCTACGACCATATGCAAAACTATAAGGTACTAATGTTGCTACATGGATGGGAAGACGAGATAATGTGCAGGGCCTTTTCCTTAACTCTGTCCGACATGCGATGAAATGGTTTAATAACCTACCTGAAGGGTCCATTGTCTCTTTTGACCAACTGCGAAGCGAGTTTCTCAAGGCGTTTGCGGTGAACAGTCAGAGAAGGAAGGAACCGACCTATTTGCTCACTATTAAGCAGGGAGCTAAGGAGTCATTGAAGAGTTATGTGGATCGGTTCAAAGATGCTACTTTAGAGGTGCGAGATCTGCAAGTCGGTATAGCCGTGGCAGCCATGTTACATGGGACAAGGTCTGAGAAATTGCAAGAATCCCTGTCGCTAGAACAGCCAACTACCATCTCAAACCTGCTTTCCCGCACATAAGTACGTAACCCAGGAGGAAGTAATGAAAATGGTGGTGATAGGAGAATCCAAGGATGGAAAGAAATGAGGAAGAGAGGTCACTGAAGCATCTTCTAGCCAATCGAAAAAGTTTGAGAAAGCTCCCGCACTGAAATACAATTCATATACCTAACTCACCGAATCTCGGGCTTCAGTGTTGGCAGCTATTGAAGGATCAAGGCTTATACAGACTCCAAAGAAAGCATCAGGGAATCTGCGCCGTGATTTAAGGTCGTATTGCGATTATCACTCAGCGCATGGGCACACGACCGAAAAGTGTAGGGAGTTGATGAATCAGCTATAAAAGCTAGCGAGAGAGGGAAAAATAAACTGTTTCGTGTGGAGAGGTGACAGAAACAACTATCCTACGCGGAACAGAGGAAACCAATTTAGAGACAGAAGAGGTGAAAATAGGGGACCTGTGAGATGAAATGAAGGTGACAGGAGAGATAATGACAGAAGAACAGAAGGAAGGAATCGAGAGGAAGATAATGAACCCACAGGCCAGCTATTAACGTAATATCCGGAGGTGAATCATTAACTGGTACTTCTTCCTCATCTCGAAAATCTTACGCTTGACAGGCCCACCAAATCAACTCAGTAATGGAGGAAAAGCAGGATGAAGGAACCCATTACTTTTACACCAGCCGATAGAGGAGATGTAGTGGTTCCTCATGATGACTCGATGGTAATTACAGTCGTGGTAGCAAAGCACCCAGTGTGTCAAATCTTGGTCGACAATGGGAGTTCGGTGAACTTAATCTAGTAGAACTGCTTCGAAAGGATGAATATCACGGAGGACAGGTTGAAGCCAGTACCTACACCTTATACGGTTTCTCTGGAGAGAAGGTAAAGGTAGTAGGCGCCATTCAGCTACCTGTTACATTAGGGGAAAACCCAAAAGATGTCATCCGACAAGCGTTGTTTATGGTGGTGAGATCAGCGTCTGTGGCCTACAATATGATCTTCAGGCGGCCATTGTTAAATGACATAAGAGCGGTGGTGCATCCCTGCTATTTGTTAATGAAGTTTCCAACTCCCCATGGTGTTGGACAAGTGAGGGGAGATCAAAGGAAAGCCAGGATGTGTAATGTCGCATCTACCACATGTAAGGGGATTTAGAGGAAGGAAACCCTTACAATTGAAGAAAAGCCTAAGCCAAAACCTGATGAGGAGATGGAGGCAATCTGGTTGGATGAGAAAGATGGAGAAAGAATAGTGTATGTGGGGAGCTAGTTGGCTGAAGAAGTGAAAGGGGAAATAATTCGATGCCTAAAAGAGAATAGTGATGTGTTCACATGGACCCCAGCCGATATGCCGGAATTAACCCTGGAGTTATTTGTCATCGGTTGAACGTAGTCTCGGGGGCAAGGCCGATAAAGCAAAAGAAGAGGAATTTTGCTTCAGAGAGGCAAAAGGCAATAAACGAAGAAATTTCGAAGTTGTTGCAAGCGAAATTCATTAGAGAAGTTAACTACCCAGAGTGTTTGGCTAATTGTGATGGTGAAGAAAGCCAACGGGAAATGGAGAATGTGTGTGGACTTCACGGATCTGAACAAAGCTTGCCATAAGGATTCGTATCCACTACCCCGAATTGACAAGTTGGTAGATGAAACATGTGGGTATGAATTGCTTAGTTTCTTGGATGCCTTTTCGGGGTACCACCAAATCATGATGCGTCCAGATGATGAGGAGAAGACCTCGTTCATTACCGATAGTGGGACATATTGCTATCGAGTAATGCCATTTGGTTTGAAAAATGCGGGGGCAACCTACCAGCGCATGGTAAATAAGGTGTTCCAAGACTTGTTGGGCAACACCATGGAAGCTTATGTTGATGATATGATCATCAAAAGCTGACAGGGAGAATCACATGCTGAGAAAATGACTAGGGTATTCAATGTGCTGCGACAGTACGAGATGAAGTTGAATCCCAATAAATGCTCATTCGGGGTAAGATTGGAAAGTTCTTGGGGTTCATGATTACTAATCGAGGGATAGAGGCTAACCCCGAGAAAGTTCAAACTATTTTGGACATGAGGCCACCCAATACTGTAAGAGAAGTTCAAAGGCTGACAGGGAGGATAGTAGCATTGAGTCGTTTCTTGTCCAAATCAGCTAAAAAAGTCTACCATTTTTCAAGGCAATAAAGGCAGGAAAGAACTTCAAGTGGACGGAAGAGTGCAACGACGCCTTTGAAAGGTTGAAAGACTACCTGAAAGAGTTGCCTCTATTAACTCGACCACAGCCCGGAGACCACCTCCTCATGTATTCGGTGTAGGAGAGAAAGCTGTAAGTGCAGTCCTACTAAGAAAAGAAGGGGACAGGATTGCCCGATCTATTATGTAAGCAAAGTCCTGCTAGATGCCGAGACAAGGTACCCCTTAGTTGAAAGGATAGCTTTATCCCTGGTGATGGCAACTTGGAAGTTACGACCGTACTTCCAAGCTCACTCGGTGACTGTCTTAACATATCAACCTTTGAGGCAAATACTGCAGAAACCAGAACACTCCGGGTGTCTAATTAAATGGGCTATTGAATTAAGTTAATATGACATACACTTCCAACCTCGCCCAACAATAAAAGGGTAGGCGTTGGTAGATTTCATTGTAGAATGCACTGGCCGAGAAGTTCGAGAGGAAACAGAGTTAGTCTGGTGGAAATTATTTGTAGATGGAGCTCGTAACATGGATGGCGGTAGAGCTGGAATAGTGCTAACTTCGCCTGAAGGGGAATCCTATGAGTATTCCCTACGTTTCGATTTTCCAAGTTCGAATAATACAGCCGAGTACGAGGCCTTGATAGCTGGGATGAAACTTGCTGAGAAAGTCGGAGTCAGCAACTTAATGGCCCATAGTGATTCACAATTAGTGGTCAACCAGTTCTCGGGTGAGTATGAAGCACGAGAACCCACTTTAGTCCCTTATCTGCAGAAGGTACAATTGTTGGCACAGTCGTTTAAGCACTTCCAGCTGACTCAGATAAATCGGTCAGAGAACAACCATGCAAATGCTCTTTCAAAGTTGGCTTCTTCTAGAAGGGTCAAAGGGAGTATGGTCAAAGTGGAATCCCTCGCTAAGCTAGGTATAGAAGAAGAAGGCGTCTGTGATATCGAGATCGGAGATGATTGGAGAGTCCCGATCAAAGATTATATATTGGGAAACACACTCCCAACTAACAGAGACGAAGCTCGAAGGTTGAAATTGAAAAGCGTCAGGTTTACCGTGGTAAATGGAGAACTCTACAAGCGGGAATTCACAATGCCCTTGCTAAAGTGTCTAGGGCCCCAACAAGCTGAATACACCTTAGCCGAAGTTCATGAGGGAATATGCGGTGAGCACTTGGGGGCTCGTGCCTTAGCCTCGAAAATACTGCAAGTGGTGTTTTATTGGCCTACACTGAGGAAGGATGCCACAGACAAAGTAAAACGATGCGAAAAGTGTCAGAAATTCGCTCCTATAACTACCGCGCCTGTCTTGGCCCTTCAGAACACTCTCCAACCAACTCCATTCGGACAATGGGGATTAGATATCTTGGGACCTTTTCCCTTAGGCTTAGGACAAAGGAAGTACTTAATTGTGGCCACGGATTACTTCACGAAGTGGATAGTGGTCGAGCCTTTGGCTACAATTTCTGAGAAAAAGGTGGAAGCAATGGTGTGGAAGGATATAATTTGCCGATTTGGGATTCCCCGTGTGATAAATGCAAATCATGGGAAGCAGTTCGACTGTGATGCTTTCCGAGATTTTTGTAAAGGCCTGAATATTCTCCTAAGAATATCTTCTGTGTCTTACCCACAGGCCAATGGGCAAGCAGAGGTGAGTAATCTAACTATACTGCACGGGTTGAAGACCAGACTAGACAAGGCAAAAGGAGCATGGGTAGATGAGCTCTCGAGTGTCCTATTGGCCTACAGAACGACAAGCAAAGTGTCAATAGGTGAAACACCGTTCAATTTGGTGTATGGGACTGAAGCCCTCATCCCAGTAGAAGTTGGAGCTAAGTCACCCATATTGGTCCCTTACATTGAGGAACTTAATTCTCAGGGACTAAGGGAGAATCTAGACCTGATAGATGAGTTGAGAGACAAGGCAAAAATGAGACTGGCTGCTTATCAACAGAGGGTAGCTACTTATTACAATGCATGGGTTAAGAACAGAGAGTTGCAAGAAGGAGACTTAATATTGAGAAAGTCGGCAATTACAAACGCCCATAAAGAAGATGGAAAGCTTTGGGCTAATTGGGAAAGACCATACAGAATCAGAAGGATGGTCGGACCTAGCACATGTACCTTAGAAACCTTGCAAGGAAAGAAGATATCAAAGACTTGGAATGCCAACCATCTTAAGCTGTACTGGCAATAAACGTTGTACTTCTTTTCTGATTATGGTTATTCTTGTCTTTACTTTTTCATCTATTACTCCGTTACTTTACAGATATTATTGTTTTGCAATTATCTGATTCATGAATAAAGGCCAGCCCATCATTTCCTATAATTCTCTAATGCAATGTGTGAGACAGATTATGTGTTACAGGAATTGAAATGAGCAACAGCTGGCAAACAAAAAAGTCCATAAGCAAAAAATGCGCGAGACGGGCAAACAAAAAAGTCCCTAAGCGAAAAATGCGCGAGACGGGCAAACAAAAGTCCCTAAGCGAAAAATGCGCGAGACGGGCAAACACAAAAGTTCCTAAGCGAAAAATGCTCAAGACGGGTAAACACAAAAGTCCCTAAGCAAAAAATATGCGAGACGGGCACATCTAAAAGTCTCTAAGCACAAAAAAGAGCGAGAAGGGCAAAGAACAGTCCTTAAACACGAAAAGTGCGTGAGAAAGGCAAAACCGCGAAACCATCTAGCAACAAACAAACGCGATATCCAGGTAACACAAAAGGTACAAAATATATAGCATGTTACGAGGTACGTTGAAATTTTCAAACTAATATGTTGAAATAAGTTAGCAAATTATGGTTAACACCTTGACATTTTAGTCGTTATTCAATAAAGTCCTTAAGAGAAAAAAGCACAAGATACGCACAATGCTCGAGAAAAGTTCATCTTTGCACAGGAATAAAAACGCTGTCTCAAAGTAGAACTTAGGGAGTAACATGGTATAAAGGTAAAGGTAAAGGTAAAAATAGAATTATTTGATATCGCTTCAGAACTTTGTGATGTAACAGGTATACAAAGTATTATACTGAATTCACATAAGCAGAAGAAAGAGCTACAGAATGAAACGGTACTTTTCATTAAAAATGAATATGTACATTGGAGTTAACAAACAAAACAAAAAAAATACAAAATTCTAATCTACGGCAATGACCGAGTTAGCCTGTTGAGAAGGCGCTCATCAGCACTAGCGTCTTAAGAAGCTTGAGGCTCAGGAACTGGAAGAGTTGAAGAATCAGGATCCTGGGAAGCCGAAGAAGCCTTCCCGGAAGAAGGAACATCGCCTGAAGGCCCAACCATAGCCGCAGAGTTTGGCACAGGATCAACGGCTGCAGAATCAAAAATTTGGAAATCATCGCCGTCTAACCCCAGTAGCGCCTCGATGGACTCAGGCTGCTCGCCTGCCTCGATAGATTCAGAAGCGTTACGCGCTGCTGGAGGCTCAGATCGATCAAGTGCCTCAGAAGACTCAGGCTGACGTTGTGGCTGTCGAGGAGGCCACGGACCCTCAAGATTATCCAGTTCATCCGTAGCTCCCTCCGCTAAATAGGCCTCCGGACCTTGCCAGTCTGGCTCATACTTGGTCCAAGAAGGAGCTTCGTAGTACTTAGCCTCCTCAGTAAAGAGCAATTCAGGGAAAGCCTCACTAGGTAGATGCTTCTCCAGCCAAGCACGAGCCAAGTAGAAGCCGTACTTAATGAATTCCGTTGCGAACTCTGTTTTCTTATCAAAACAATGCTGGGACAAGCGGTATTCACGAACGGCCTCGGTTCGAGCTTCTCTTTGACGATCCAGTTCGTTGTGCAGCTCCTCAATGGCCTTATCCCGCTGCCTCTCCATAGCTCCCCGATCATCGACGGCCTTATTGTAAGCTTCTTGGTACCCTTGAAGGGAAGCCACCTTCGCCTACTCTTCTCGGAGCCTTTGCTCGAGATCAGCATTCTTTTTACCCAACTCCTCCACCCTTTTGACGTAAGGACGAAGCTGGCTAACCTCGTTTGAAAGCTCTATTTTTTACTCTCGAAGCTAGCGAATGTCTTTGTCGACTTGCTCCCTGAGAGCCCTGTGTCGGGCATTGACAGCTGCAATTTGTTGAGCCGGCTGATAAGACGAAAAATAGAAGTAACTCAAAAAACTTGATGGAAAAAGTTAAAACGGGGAAATTAATTACCAAACGAGCACAAAACTCTTACCTTCATAGCGAGATAATCAGAATTATCCTTCGCTTATGGGATGTTTGTGAAAAGCCCCGCCTCGTCATGAGGGAGAATAGTGCTCCAGGCCAAACGAGACGCTATCCCGGCATCCTCGATACTGTCATTGTCGTTCACTCCGGGATAAGTCTGGAAATCTTCCCCACCGACGACGACCCCGCTATCAACCGTATAGCACCTCAAAGTAGGGTCGACCACCTTGGGTTGTGGGCATTGAGGCTTCAATAATCAACCTCTTCCTGTATTTGCGCCTAGGCTGGCGAGGAGCTGACCTACCCTCAGCAACACGAGAGCCACTTTCTTGAAGGGCTGAATCACTCCTTTGAGACTCGGAGCTCTCGTGATCGCCTGAACCTCGATCATGGACAAGAGGCCTCTTCTGTTTATTTCTCCCGGCCTCTTGTGTAGGATGGCTGGATTTACCAGTAGAAGGTGGAGGAGGAGTAGGAGCACGAGTCGGTCTAGACGGGGCTCTAACTTGCAACTGAGGAGGAGGAACCGCTCGAGCAGCAACACTGGCATCCCTCTTACACATCAAATCTCAGAAGTTCATACCTGCACAATATAAAAAGAAAGTATTAGCTGACCAAGTAAAAAACACCACGCACACGCATACGAGGAGTGAAAAGGGATAAGAAACCTAAAAAACCACCAAAGTCCTCTAAACTATTCAAGTTCGAATCCAAGGGAAAATCGACGAAAGGACTCCCAAAGGCATCGGCCTGAGCCCACTCAGGGTTCTCCTCTGAATGATCACTAGTACCCGCAGCCTCAGGGGTCTCGTCCTCCGAATCTGAAGAGGACTCATCTACAAGGCAGCCTACGGGGGTGGATGCTTTGGCTACTAGTACCAGGGATGGCTGACTAGGACCAGCATCAGATACACGAGGAGTTGTAGGCAGGTTAGATGGGGCAGCAGAAGCTCCGAGAACGGTCCTGCTTACCCCCCAGCCGGTAGCGGCAATGTTCTCCGGGGTTAGAAGGGAAAATAAATTACGCTCCTTAGTAGAACAGATTCGCCGAATAGGCTCACCAAATTGGTCTCTTAAAATTTCTGTTTTGAATCTTCCCGAGCGCTGTGAGTGGTCGGAAGTATCATGATTCTATCTAGAGCGAATCTGCAGGTCGCTTGGAATCTCAACAACGACCCACTCGCTCTCAAAGCCACACAGTTTATTGGGGAGATCCGAGAAGATTTTATTATTAGAAAACTCGTCGACTGTTAACCATTGAAAAGAAAACGTTATTAATCCTTTCAGCCTGCGAACTCTGAAAAAGGCGCTTAAGAGAGGAACTGTTGGAATAATACTCAGGTTATGACACACTATGGAAAACGCTACCAACTGAGCCCACGCATGGGGATGGAGTTGACACGGGACGATGTCCTTATATCTAAGAAATGCTTCGCCAAACTCCGGAAGAGGGAAGCGAAAACCGAAAGATAAAGAAGCCTTATGAATGGCTACACCGTTTTTAACCAAGTCGGGCATAACCTCCCCTTGCACTGGAAGTCTATAGCTATAACCCGAGGGAAGAGGGAAACGAGTCCAGATATCCTCTAAGTCAGCATTTGTCAAAGAACACACGAGACTACCCGTTTTAAGTGTTTTACCCGGGCGTTGCGAAGACATGGCAAAGAAGCAAGGAGAAACCTATCAGGCGACAGACCCGACAAACGACAGACCCGTTGGGCGACAGACCTGTTGGGCGATAGACCAATTAGGCGATAAACCTACTGGGTGAGACACTTGCGAGAGACCTAAAACTCTATGCGGTAGACCACGACACCTGCGGGAGACCTAAATCTAGTTGCAAGAGGTAATAAATATGCGACAGATGTATACTTACTATCACGGAGGTAAGCAAGAGACTTCTAGTGGGAGAGCGACAGACTCTTCTGGCAAGAGAGCTGAAAATTGGCAACAGACGGCTACTCAGAGGTTTTCGTGCGGTCTCTCGTCGGGTCCCAGCGGTTTATATAGCCGCGACAGGGAATGCCAAACGTCGCGCCTGGTCACGTCTCTAACAGAATAAACCTTTTTCACCTGCAAAAAATACCAGAAGAAATCACAAAAAAAAAAAACAAAGAAGGCCCAAAAACACATATTTATACTTTCTTGGTTGGAGAAATCCAACAAGAGAGTGGGGAGCAATTGATATGACAAAGTCTACCTACGTTGGGCCAGGCCCAATAGCATCAAATATCACCACGTGGCAAAGAATCATCGGGCCACGTGGCCTTCGGCGACAGAATGCAAAGTTGCGAATGACACCTGTCGCTAGGCGACAGACTCCAAGCCTATCGCCTGTAGTCCTCATGCAACACGTGGCGTAATCTCGGATTCCATCAGCGACAGACCCCTGACGCCACGACGCGTCCCTCGGTAGGGGCCTCTCGCCGGCGATAGGCCCCTACTCTTCCGTCATTTGTGGAAGTTGTGTTGTATTCGGGAACAAACTCTTAGCAAAATGATGCACTTATTCTCATGTAATTAACCTAGAATATTCGCCTATAAATAGGCCCCAGGTACAATCTTACGCTCTAATTTTTGACTACTGGCTTTTACGCTTCCCAATACTGAAGAACTTTATGCTGACTTAAGCATCGGAGTGTCTACGCAGGGAACCACCCCTGCGTCTCTCTGACTTTTCTTGTTTTACAGAAGCTTCTTGGAGACACGTGGAGACTAAGTACGAACATCGACGTCAGCATACCTTTATTGTTGTTTTGTGCAACAACACACATATTATTGTATAATATAATGGAAAGATAAGTAGAAAACCAACCTGATAATTATGTATTTGTCTAATTTATAACCAAGCCCCTTCTTTAAGAATTAAGATGGAAAAAAAAAAACCCTTGGCTCTGTTCCATAAAGTTCAATTGGTGATTAGTCAACAGGACTTATAGAGTTGACTTATTGTGTTCCTTATTCAACTGCTGATGTTGCTTTTGACTTTGTGGCGAGTCAGAGTCTCCCGTTTGGTGATTTTTATTTGACTGTAATGGATCACCCGTAAATACAACTCTTTAGTTTTGCTCGGTAAAAAAGAGAAAAAAAAATTGTTAATTCAATCGTTAAATTATAAAATAAGAAAATGTTTATCAAATCTAATCATTGAATTAATAAATTTTTCATCTTGATTTTTTCTTATCTTTCTTATCAAATAAAATCTTTTTAAATTTCGTAGGACGGTTAATTATAAATAAGATGATAAGAATAGTAAAGTTTCTTCTCTTCATCAAGGTTTCAATCTTAAATCTCACTTTCCTGTCCTTGAAAATGGTTAGGAAGGCGCAGTTTATTGATTACAATGACAAACATTGTGACCAGATGATTGTACCACTAAAGGACTTTCTTCTTATCATATTTTCTCTAAATTAATCCTGTCAAGGTACCACAATTCTTATTTCCATTAAGAAAATACTTCATCCTGATCGTGTTTGTTTGTGTCAGTAGTTTTCTTAACACTTTCCCCCAATCCAACTGTCCAACCACTGAAAATTAAGCTCTGTTTTGCTTATCGATTGGCACCGATAAATCAGGGTGCATTTGTATTTTACACAAAAAACAACAATTTTTGGGAATGTAAATTACTCTTTTACCACATGTGTAAAATTTTTTATTACTTTATTAAAAAAGTTATAACTTTAATAGTGATTCTTCTTTTTTCAATTTCACCATAGCCAATTGCAACATCCATCCAAAATTAATACTAAGACAATGAAAAACTACTTTATATTAAGAAACATGACATTCCTCTTCATTGCTTAAGGTGAAATTAAAGGTGAAGTGCTATGGTCCCGTGTGTACATTGTTCTAAACTTGCAATAGCTAGAAAGTTTGCCCTGATATTATTGTCCTTATATGGAAGGAGCGAGCCAAATGAAATTTCCCTGTACTTGTTGAAGGAGATCGATCTACTACCTTTATCATCCCTCAGATCCATTGATATAAGACTAGGATTCAGTACTGTTTCAATCCATTATCAATGGTAAATGAATTCAATTCAATGCATAATTATGCATTTGTTGCCAGGGGTTTAAACTGTTCCCATGAATATGATCAATAACATACAACTATATATAAACAAAGGTTTGAAACAATAGAAAGAAACATCCATAGCCAGCTACATTATCTCATACTATGAAGCAAGGCTTCGCTTAACTTATGCAAGCAACATGATCCGGTCTCCATAGAAAAAGCAACTTTCACTAAGAACGACTTATCAGGAAAAAACTATAAAGACTATATATATATATATATATATATATATAATATATATATATATACATTATGCAATACACTTTTAGTGGAGATTTTAAACTTCACAAATTGCATTAAAATGCTGATACATATCTCACTATTTATTTTTATTTTTTAAATTGTCTTTAAAGAATATGTGTTAGCATTTTAATCTAACTTGTAGAGTATAAAAACTTTATCGATAGTGTGTTAGACAATAATCCCCCTTCTGTCTATATATAAAGGACGAAATTCCTCAACTTATTTCCAAACAATGTTTTTCATGATTTATGAACTAATTGCTTACGTGCTGCTCTGAGCCTGAGAAGAAGCAGTTGAAATGTTGCTCTGTGCCTGAGGACGCTGGCTTGAGGATGACTCTGTGAAGAAGATAATGTGCTCCTGGTTGTCTACAAACACTTCTAGAGATCTGGGAACTGGAGGCAGATTCACATCCGAAACACCCTCTAGGATCTGAACTACCAGAGCCATTGATGGCCTGTGACTCTCATCATCTTGGATACACCAACAAGCCACTTTACATATTCTTGATAGCTCTTCTACAGGTGCATCTTCATTCAATTGGGGGTCTAATAGGCTGAGGATATTACCCTTTTCGGTTAGTAGGCTAGCAGCTAAAGTTGGAAAGAATCTAACTTTTCCATCTTAACTCTGAAAATTTTATAACTCGCAGATCCAACTCCAAGTGCATACTTGATCATATCCTTCTTCACAGCTTCACACTTGGAATTAAGCTCCACCTGCATCTCAGTAGCCTTTACTTCAAGCTGTTGTTTCATCTCTACCTCCAACTTTTCCTACAGTGCCTCCTTATGCTCCTCCTCCCTCTTCATTGTCAAAGCCTCAATATCCTTCAGCTTTATGCACAATGTATTAACCTCATTCTCCAACGCACTAAGCTACTATATAGATTTTCTACCCTGCTCCTTGATTTGTTTATCCTTCTCATTCAACTCCTCATCACGGCGAGTTATCTCACCATCTTTCTTAATCACGACAGTCCACCAGTTATTGGCAGTACTCTTAGCCGTCTGTAAGGCCTTCATCTGACTAATAATCTAGTCACATACTACCACAACCGCTAATAAAGCCTATGAAAGCAGCAAATCAATTTCAAGATGCAACATTTCAAGGAAAGTTGAAATCAAAAATAGAAAGAAATATACCTTTGATAAAATAGCAATAGTGGATTTGGCCATACTGGTAGGTTTGAAGGACTGAAGGTGATGGTAGGAACTAGCAGGACTTGTCTCTCAATTAAATCTATCACGACTCAAAAGCTATGACGTACACTTGACACATACACCTATTCCGGTTAAGAAATTTACGAACTAAATTTTTCTTTTCTATTTTACAGTTTGTATTCAATGTCAATGTAGTTTTTAAATGATGCTCACTAATATTTTCTGTCTAAAAAACAAATTGAAAATATCCCTCTTAAAATAAGAGATTTCTCCAATTTAATCCACCTGCAAACTTCAATCATTTGATATTTCTCAATATTCCCAATCATAGCAATTATTTTGCAGTCCACATCAATCAAACATCAAATCCATAATCCTAATATCCCCAACTGCTCATTGCGGACTCATCATATTGGATAATCTTAATGTCTACCATAAATCATTAATTTCATATCGTAAGATGCCTAATTTAGATGACATTATTTTATTCTTTCAGTCTACATTCTGTCCTATAGTACCGTAACAAAAACAGCCCAAAATTATCATTACATACAAAAATATTAGTTTACCAAAATCTGCAAAAAATATTCTTCTCAGGGAGTTGGGACGAATAGATTTCAAATAGATCCGAAATACTTCACCGAGCTTGAGATCGTCACCTTAACGTTGAACTACATATTCGAATATTATTAAGATAGCTCAGCGTCGATCTAATACAAATTCCAAATATTTTATAAAAATAAAGTGGCATTTGCTTACCAACTTCTTTAAACCAAAACACTAGGCGAATGCCCTAAGTTTAGCAAATTTCACGTTTGTTGCTTTTACGTCGAGCTATATGTTTAAACATAATTAATAGGGTTTAGTATCTACCAACTAATTTATTAAATTATTTTATTAAAAATAAAAGATAAAGCCATTACATCTCTTATTCAATTTGTGCACTAAACTGAATTTTCCTTTTTCTTTGCTCTTATTTCCCTTCTTTTCTTTTCTTCCATTTTTGCCATCTTTTCTTCTTTGCCATTGGAACCTCGCCAACCCCATTCGGTCATCACCCCGAATTGGTCTTGTAGTTTCCTTATTTCAGTGCCTATACTACTCGGCTTAACCACCAAAATGGCCACCAAATGCCCTTAATTAATCCTGTTCATCTCTGTTTAGGTTTCCTTTTCTTCCCTTTTTCTTTTTCTTTTCTTTCTTTCTTTCTTTTCTTTCTTTTTTCTCTTTTTCTTACCTAGGCTTTCGACTAGACCAGTGGGCAGCAAACAGTCCAGTCCAGCCCTTTAAATGCCTAATTAAGTTTCTCACAGTCGCCTAAACTCCTCCTCTTTAGTCACGTTTTTGGCAGCCAAACTCTAGCCAAGCACCAGCCCTTGAGCAGCCTTAGTTCTAGCTCAGCTCGACACCATAAAGCTACCTTCATCCACCCCTGTTCAAGCCTTGTATAGCAACTTGAACACTACTTTGAACCGCCCTAACCAGCCACCACAACAATGCCGGTTGCAACACTAGTGCCTAGCCTCCTACCTCCCAAAGTACCCCTGTTTTCACTCCATTTTCAGCTTGCAATGCCACTCAAAAGCCACTCATTATTCTGTCCTTCAAGGCTGCACAGATACTGCCTTAAAGTCCATCGTAGCTTCCTTCTCTTTCTCGCTGTTTTCAGCTTCTAAATGAAGCTAGTTTGCCTCCCCTGTTGCACCCATACTCCCTCGTTTCTTAGCCTCTGTTCATCGCCACTTCTAGCCTTCCATTTTGCACCATCGTTCGGCTTAGAAATAGGGACCCCAAGCCACCGTTTCCAGATCCGATATTGCCTCTATTCTACTTCCACCACTGGCAGCTTTGGTTCACACCAAATCCAACCAAGGACGCCACTCAAAACACCGGTCAAGCATCTCAGTTTTTAGCAACTTCAAATGTTGCTTCTCCTCTGTTTACGACCTTGAAACAGCCAACATCAGCCCTTAAAGCTTCAAGCATTCAGCATAAAACTAGGACCAAAAAGCCACCAAACGCCTTTCTCTCCTGGCCTGTAATCGAGCCCTTTTGACCTTGCCAAGCACCACTGTTTCAGGCTCCTAAACTCGATTGTTGCTAGATCATGGGTGTCTTTCCTCAGCTTCCTCTCGATTCTCTCTAAACTTCACATAGCTACAGCGGCATGGATGAAGGCGAGAAGGATCCGAGAAAGGTGTCGCACGGCAGAATGAAAAGAAAACGATAAGGAACTTAGTGGAAGAGATGAAACGAGAGAGAGTCGGGTTGAGAAAGACAATGGAGAAAGGAGTGAGCTGAGAGATATTTTTGGAAAAAAATAAGAAAACAAAATGGATAGAGGTGATGGGGTGGCAGACGAAATGGGATGGGTTGGTGGGAATTTTCCCACCAACGCTTAAGTTAAAATATATTTTATATTATTATATGTTTTATATATATTTTAAATTTCTAGAATAGATAAATATATATATATCTTATTTTAATTCATAAATATAATCTACATATATTTACACACCATATACTTGTGTTTGTATATATTTATCCATGGTACGCATATTTACATTTCTTATTCCTTCAAATATGTTTATATTTGTTTATATCTATTTTCGAACATGTACATACATATGTTTTCACATGTAATTTATATATATACCTAAACATATATATTATATTATTTTTATTTCATTTTGATTATTTACATTTATATATATTTACATCTATGTACGTATGTATTTATGCAAGTATGCATGCATACATGTTGCATGCGTTTAGTTTACGCATGCATGCACATTGCATGCATGCACGTGATGTGCATTTGGTTTGATTCTTGCGTGTATGTAACTTTATATATGCCTATAATTTCAACTCCTTTCCTATACATTTAGCGTACATTACCTATATTGTATAAGTGTACTTTCACGTTATTCTCGAAGACTTTGTTTCCATGATATGAAGCATGATCTTATATTTGAAATCTCGAAATTATATTATTTTATTATATTCACCTAAATTACACGTTAAGTATACGATCAGTTTAAGAAAATTATGGTTCTCACACATTCAAAGGCATTACAAGGGTTGCAAACGATTGGATCTTTGATACCCGCAGTATTCCAAGGAAGCATCTCTAAAGGAGACACTTGAATCCTCATCTGCGAATCAAAAGGAGACTTTGACTTATTGACTTTCTAGCGGACATCAGAACTGCCAATTGAAGGAAAAGCTATAGATACATCAAACCCCAATCAACAAAACACTAAGTCACATAAAGCTATAGATACATCAAACCCCAATCAACAAAACACTAAGTCACATAAAAGGTGAAAGGCAAGTAGATACCATATCTGCCGCAGTAGTTGCCTCTGCTTGAGTAGGAACAGCTTCAGAAGCAGGAGGTATAGGTGTAGATGCGAAAGTATCACCACCAGCGGGGATTGAAGGACTAGCAACAAGAGGTGGTAGTGTCAAAACTGCTCGCCTTTTAGGAGTATTTTGCCTCTCAACGGAAGCACTCATTTTCCAATTTGCCTTCTCCCGTTTTCTCAGCATGCTAAGAAATTGGTTGTCTTCCATATCTGCAAACAAGAAATAGACAACATCAAAAAAAAGCCTATTAAAAAGATAGTTCACCACCTGACAAGAATAAATACCTTCAGTTGAAGGAGGGGGATTTGGCTTAGAAGAACCAACCCCAAGAGTTTCAAAAATTGACTAGTTAAGACAGTACTTTTCCATATCCTACCTCACTGGAATTTTCTTATAATCTATTATAGCATGAACAAAATAGTCGAATTGCTGGCGTTCGTATGAAATCAACTCAAGAGGTTTCCTAACACGATCACTAAGGAGTAACCAGTCAACTTTGAAAGGCCATTGATAGCTCTAAGCCAGAGAGGTTGTAAAAAATTGGTTGGAGTTAAAATAAATGTTAAAAGAAGATATGTTAGGAACTTGGTTTGAAAGGTAAAACCAGCCCCTATCTCGCTTTAAGCGATAGAGAGCAATGAGAACCTTCACAAAAGGATCCCATTTCTGCGTCTGACACTCCAAATATTTATAGGTGGCAAATAGACAAATTTGAGCAGGTTTGATTCGGGTTGTTTTCGAATTTGAATTATTTTGAGTTTGGGTTATTTTGGACTTAGCCCATTTCGGGTTCAAGTTTTTTGGGTTCTGATTTTTTCAGGTTTGGATATATTCGTGCTTGGGTTTTTCAATTTCTATTATTTTTGGGTTCAATCCGGTTCTAACCGTGGGAGTTTAGCGGGTTTAGTTAAATTATTTTGAAATTTTATAAGTTATAAATATTTTTTTATAATTTTGAATAATTAATTTAATTTTTTTATATAGTTTAATAAAAATATAATAGAAATGCTAAACTAAAGCTAAATTTTAGTATAAATTTATATAAATATAAATTTTTACATTTTAATGTTTTTATTACTTTACAATGATTTTTTTTTATTTCCTACGATATTCACATTTGTTATAAAATATATAATTCTATATTAATAATTATATAAAATTTATTTTTTAAGTGAGCCAAATATATATAATAAAGCTAAAGGAATGTGAAAATCCAAAAGTATTAACTACAATACATAAAAAACAAAATTATTTCAAATAAATAATTAATAAATTATAAATAAGTCACACTAAATAACTAAACAATTATATAAATAAATTTATACTCTTAAGTTAAACCAATAACTCATTGGGTCATTGCTTTTTTTTTTCTTTTGCCAAAGTTGGGCCATTGGAACTTAAACACTTCTAGTCCAATAAATTTTTATTTTTTTAAATTTGTTTTATTAACTTTTTTAATAACTATATTATATTTTTAATAAAATTTAAATTTTTAAAAATTTCTCTTACATTTATTTTGTTTTTAAATACCAACATAATTAGTAACTACATTAAATCTAATCGTATAACTAGTTAACTAATTGTTCAATTATAATGTTGAATAGTAATATACAATACATTAAAAAATACCTAATATTATGAATAATTAGTCAACTAAGTAGCTCAATATTATATTTAATTTGTTTTTGGTTTGTACAGAAATCATAATATTAACATTATTACATTAAAAATGATCGTACTCGTATATATTAATTAATCAAATATCCCATAAAAAATTTAGAAGTTGAATTAAAAAAAGTCATATATACCTATTGACATTATATTAATAAATAATAATATTTGATATAATCATATCATATATAATTATTGTAACATCCCGAATTCTGAAAATCAGGACTGACTTTTCCCATTTTCACACAAATGGTTGGGCAGTGTTTAATGTCCTCATTCTAACTTTATGGCAAGAATTACTAAATAAAGTAGCATTCAATTTTATACATAGGTCCCAGTATACATATTCGAATACATATTGTTTTTCTCACATAATTACTTTATAAGAAATACCATGATTTATTTATATAAGTCTTCAATTTACTGTTTACATCCCTTTTTGCATATTAAAGTACTGTACAATAAATGTCTAAATATCATACCTGCAAAGTGCGACATCAAAATCCCATAGGCATATTAGCAGGAAACTCTCTCAACAGACTACTATCTCTGCAATTAAATCTAGAAGGTAGAGAAAGGGGTGAGCTTTGGGAAAAGCCCAGTCAGGAACATATATAAAAAAATTGCTATTATGTAAATATATGCAAGAATCATTTTAAGTCTGATGCCAAGGATGCTAAAATCAATAACAAATCAATACTGAAATCGAAAATTCGTTTATACTTATTTAATCACAAAGTTTAATAAACATTGGAAATTAACTTTCATTTAAACTAACAAAAATAAATTATTTTCAATAACGATACAGAGATCAGAAAATATATTTAAATCAAACACTGAAATCAAATATTTATAAAGTCTAGGAGTGTCTGGATCTAAGTTAGCCAAGGATTTATCACCCCAGTATAGATAAAATAGTGGAGACTAGGCTTCACCTAGTAGACTCATGCTGGTGGACATATGGCCAATAGTCCAGGGGCCACAGTGTGTATACTAGCCACGTAACACCTGTGGGAGCTATATGACTGGGCTAGAGTCAATAGCATTCGGAACGGAATAGAAAGCATGTACCTGTAGGTAGCTACGAGGCTAACAATCATCACACATTCACTTGATTCCCAAAAGAAAACCAAATTGTTCGGAGAGTCTTCAAAAACAAAATAGAGTAATATAAACGCATATTTTATTTTCAGATTCTGGGAGTGCCTAGATTTAAGTTAACCAAGGATTTACTACCTTAGTGATCAAAATATAAACTTTGGGAACCAAGTTTCGTTTCAAAATGTATTATTCGAAAAATAAACATTTTGTTCAGTATATTCAGATAAATCCAAATCATTAGAAATATTGTTTCAATTTGACATTCGAAAACAATAAATATTACCTTTCATAAACTCGAATGCATACAATGGCATCGAACCAATTTTTAAAATAATCAAATACAAATCATTATTGCAAATATTAATAAATTAAAGATCATATATATTCAAAAACTGACATGTATATAAAACTATGCTTTATGCATAAATCTAAATATCAAAATATATGATTTTTATTCATCTTCAATTCATACCTCATTGTATAAGGTCGGTCTCGGATTTTCCAATACATTTCATAAACTATCAAGTCGATATACGAAAGTTAGTCACATACTTCCAAATATAAATTTGTTCTATCAAAATTCAACTATATACTTTCCGATATCAAATTTGATACGAGTCAAATATCTCCAAATATTTTCAACAGTTCAATCCTATACTCTTTAAACATATATCTCATTAATATCAATCCATTCAGTACCTTTAGAAATATATTTTTAGAATCAACACTAAACTTAACGTCCAACATTTTTCTGGAATCCATAATATTTTTACTCCAAACCATTTATAAAAAAAAAATTCAGCAGCAATACGTTTCTATAATCGGAACCTTTGGTAATTTCAAATAGTTCAAATCAATATCTCCACAGGCCAGTTTATTTTCCATAAATCCACAAATAATAAGTATTTCTTAGATCCCTTAATCAAATCATACTCATTCAAAAATAATCATCCTTATAACCCATCAATTACTAAATATTCTTCCGTGTACGAAACCCATCACTAACAAAAATATTAACCCCATACTTTAGGTACCAAAATAGTGCTAATAAACATTTACAGAAAATTGGATAGATAATCTCTATAGCGAGTTAGGAAGTTGGGTGAGTTTGGAAGGATGCTTTAGAGCACCTCACTTGTCCTGGTTCTCTAATTCTTTATCTATAGAGAGATCTTGAGTGAACAAACAGAGAAGGAATTCATGCGTATTAAACCAGAGTCAAACAGCTCAATAATTCTAAAATCATGTCAGTCAATATCAAAACCAATATCAAATTCAGATTTATATTCAATATCAAAACCATTTTAAATTTTTAAAGTTCAATTATTAGAAATTCAAAAGTAATTCAAATCCAAAATCAATCAAAATCAATTCAAAATTTAAAGTTCAGATATCAAAGTTTTAGGAAATCAAATCACTATGCAAAACATGATATCCTTACGTCTCCTATATATGTCTCTTACCTTTCAATTAATCAGTGTTCACTTCATCAGCACCAATAGCACCCTCCAATCTCAGGCTGCAAATTACCATTCTAACTTGATAAATTTACCATATTTTAATTTAAAAGAATATCTAATTAATCAAATACTAGTACATTGTCTGTTAAAATCTCTAAATTCAGTGTAATTCCTACCGGTGCCAAAATTACATCTTTTGTTACACAACTCCGTTTTCGATTCCGATCACATCTATAGTCTCAGAATAATTCATACATTATTTTAGGACCTAAATTACATTGAAATAGGCAAGAATTCTTCCTCCCCTTCACAAGGCCGAATTGCTTCTTCTCTCCCACACTAGTATTTCTTCAAATTAAGCTTACTACTTAATTAAACTTGCATACTTAATTTTTCTACATTATTTCCATATGAATTTCACATTAAATGGCACCAAAATCCTGTCTCCCTAACCATGGCCAAATAGCATCATCATCCATTTTCTTATGGTTTCTTCCAATTAAGCTTACTTTCATACTTTCCATAATTTCTACATGATTTTCTACATCAAATTCTCATAAAAATATATCGTGTTCTTGAAGAATGAATAGTGATTGAAACCCTAAGAGAGAATTTCATGGTTTTGATTCAATTCAAGCCTAAATACAAGCTTAAAGACCTTAAATACATAACTAAAAAACATTAAATCATGAAAATTTCAAGAATTCACTCACCTTTCTTCTTGACCAGATCTGGTGGGAGCTATTTCATCTTGATTTTGGCCACTTTAGGACTTGATTTTGGTGTCAAAAGATATAGCACTGAATTCTAGATAGGGTTGGTGAAGATAATTTTCGGTTTCGGAGTGATTTTGTTAAGGTTTCACAAGCTTTCTCTCTCTTCGAGCTTACAAAAATGGTGGTTGTCGAGAAAGAGTGAAGTCTGGTCAAAATTGGGGAGGAAGATGGCAGAAAATTCTGGTCTTGATGGCAAAATTACCATTTTGCCCTTAATATGAAATTTTTGAACTATTTTGCCCTTTTAGTTTGACTTTGTTGAAAACTATAAGTCTAATCTCTAAAATATTTCTTTTGATTACCAAATACATCATTTTTTTATGTTCTTATGGTCAAATGTGCTTTCGTTGGGGTTTGTCTGGTCATTTGTGCAAAATTACGAAAATACTATTAACCGTAAAATCGCGTAATTTTCTACTTTTACACTTGATTTCTTCTATCAGTCCATATGGTCTAAAATCTTGTTACATGAAAAATTATTCACTACTAATAATTAATCAAAAGTCATCTCGGTTTGACCGTAATTTAGAAAATTCTTTCAACCTATGTCCTTAATCGTCATTTTTTAATTTGGTTTCCACTTTCCAAAATATACTCAATCAAGGTGATTTTGAGATACATATTCTTGCTATAGTCATATTTCACCTCAATTATCATCATTCTAAGGTCTTACTTCGATTTGGACAAAAAAAGTCCTGGTGGGGCCCACACCAAGTACTTCCTTGAACCTTATCGAACAAATCCTTCATTTAACTATTTTAATAATAAATTTTCTCTTTTAAATTTCTATACTGTGTAACTTATATCAAATATGAGAGAAAACAGGGCTCTCACAGTTATACGCTAATTGTGTACTAATTTTTCATGTTCACATTAACATAATAACATTATATATACACCAGTTGATCGAATGTCTAATTAAAATATTAAATAGTAGATATTACTAAATTAATTAATATAATGCTAGTTATTTAAATATAATTAATTATATTATTAATAAAGTATAAAAAACTAATATTAATTGTATTTGTATTGTTTAGTTTAATTACTTGACTTTTTTTAATCTTAGAAACGTGAAATTTTAATTTTAAGATTAGGTTTTTATTTTTTTAGTAAATTTAATATTTTTTTATACTTGAAACTTTAAGAAAATATAGCTTAATGTTCTCAATGTGTTACACAAATATCAAATTCAAAATTTCAGACAAATGTTGAAACTATGTAATGATTTTTTATATAGATGATTTATTATTGTATTAAAATTAAAATTTTAATATGTAATAAAAATAATAAAATATTATAATGATTTTTATGTTAAAATCAAATGTTAAATTAATAATATATATTACTATAAATAGAATAAGTATCATATTAAAGATTATTTGATATTCATATATTATGGTGTTTTAAATTAATTTTATTTAATAATTGAATTAAAAAGATTTAATATTTATTTTTTTGATAATACATAATTAATATAATTGTATAATAAATAATTATTGTTTTTAAAATTTTAAACTTTTTAATTAAAAAGTGTATAAATTATTTATTTATTTTTAAATACTAATCATATAATTATAATTTGGGCTTTTTCATATTATAAATTCAGTTTTTTCAGATTTCAAATCGAATTGGTTTTGGGTTTGTGTTATGTCAGGTTTGGGTTTTTTTGGTTTCAGGCTTTTTCGAGCTTGGTTTTTTCAAATTCGAGCCTTTGACTTTTTTGTTTAATTCGAGTTGGTCTGGGTTCAATCTCAGGTGAGTTTTCAAGCTCAGGCCAGCTTTTGTCATCTTTACAAATACCCTATACTTCTAGTCCAAGAATTAACAATGAACTGAGAATGGGCTAAATTGTATCTAGTAAGCACTTCTCGACAAAAAAGATGAAGAGCTAGACGAAACCCATATCTAAAAATGTGACTATAGAAAGCCATAGTTGTACCATCTACCGGACTAACAAGCCAAGAAGGGTCTGGAATCCCTAATTTAAACCTAGAATCCAAGAAATCAAAAGAAACCTTCTTTAAGACATTTTTCATAATTTGGGTAGTGATAAAAGTATAATACTTATCAGCATACCAGCCATTTACCAAACTCCCAGCCATATCATATTATTTTTCTTCATCTAGGGGTGTTGATTCAACCTCAACATCCCTAGGAGGAGAATCATCAGAAAGCTCAACAAGGAGTTTCTTCCTGAAAGGATGAGAAGCAGTTTTTGTCACCATTCTCCTTTAATCCATAAAACAAAAAAGGATAGAGAATATGATTAGCAAGTAGCAAAGAGCTACTTACCCAAAAAAGAAAGATGAAGAGAACAGAGTTGAAGAGTAAAAGACTAAAAGAAATTTGAATCGATTCAAAGGATTAAAGATAGTAAACAGATAAAAGAAGAAAACAATAAAGCTTTGCACATCTAAAACAAATCATTATGTCTTTAAGTAAAAAATGACGCTATCCACCACATGGCGAACAAAGGTATAATTTTTCTTCCTAACAAACAGGCACTGTTAAAAGCATTCTTTTTAACAAAAGGCCCCTAAATAAGTCGTATAGAAGATCACTTTACAATCTTCTTCCTTCCTAAAGGAAGGAATATTGTTATACTATATTTAGGCCGACCAAACCCAATAATAAATCAAGGCTTTAAGCCAGCATAAGAAAACATGGCCATTGCCCTACACTGACTAGTTATCGCCCACCTTGGGCAACACAAGTCTGAAGGCAAACAAGAGTCACCAAGGAAAAGGATTCCTTGTATTAATAAAATCCTTATTTGATAATAAGATAAAAGTCCTACTCCTAGTTGAACAAGATGAATGGACGAGCTATTATATAAAGCTCTCACAGGCATGTGGCAAGCTTAAACATTAATACATTCTAAATATTCTCTTTATCTCTTGGATATTGACTTAATTATCGGAAGGGGCGTTGGAGATCTCCCTCTCGGTTCTTTCTCTTTAATAAGAAAGTTGATCAATTCCAAAGTAGTCATTGTTGTTACCTGTTCACAATAATGATTTTTGATGATGTACGAATCTCGATCTACCTCTAAACTTGTCTCCAAGAACCCTGCAAGAAAGAAAACCATCAGAGGGCGCAGGGGCTTTCCCCTGCTTGCGCACTCCGATGCTTAAGTCAGATAGGATTTTAAGGGATTCCATAAGCAAAATAGAGATTAGGGTTCAAAAATGATACCTGTGACCTATTTATAGGAGTTATTTGGCGCGTAATTACGGTTAAGACCCACAGCTTAAATGATAAATTAGTGGATCTTTCATAGCCCTTATGAGTCTTCTTTCCTCTTGGGCTTAATCTACCATTAGGCCCAATATTCTTTACGCGAACTTGTATCAAAGCCCAATGACCTTTAGTGTGACCCTCATCAATTGCTCCCCACTCTTTCGCATGGTATACCCTGTGGAAGAGTATATATGTTTCTTTTTCTTTAATTAAAATCATTATGAGTACATAAACTTTTTAGATTCTCTCTCTACCTCCTTTTTGGAATTATTGCAAGAAACTTTTCATCTTCACCGATAGGCTCAACTAGAAGGCTTCATCATAATTTGTAATAGGAACGGAGTTGTGCCGTTACTTCTTTTGTTAAATGCCTTTTCAAGGCCTATGGATTCTCTAAGTCAATGACCCATTTTATCTAGAAGGCCTCTAAAAAAGAATTTCAAAATAAATTTTTTAGGGAGCTTCCAAGTAAACTTCACAAATATGAGTATGTTTAGTTCTTCATTGAAATCCCAAAAGGTTTAGGTATCCCTACCCAATAGGTTATTCGTGGGAGGAGATCCTTTGAGGATCAGATTTTCTTGATCTTAAAGATATTGTACAATCAGTAGATTGATTGGTTATGTTATGGAAGAGAGACTGGTTTATTTACTTTCTTCACCTAAGAGAACATCCTATCTACTAGTTGAAGCATGGTAGATTCTCTTACAAATCCATATGTCCTCTTTCAGAGCTTGAGGGTCCATTAATCCAAAGTGTTGGGCATGCCTTTTGCAAGAGGAAGGATATCAAGCACTTCTTTGCGTTTCAAGCTGAAATTCCTCATTCTCAGAAAATGAGTTCGCTTTAAAGGAGTGATTACAGAAAACATTCGAGCTCATACTTTTCTCATGCTCACTATGAGGGATTTAATTCCTCTCAATCCCTTAACCATAGGAGGAGTAAGTCTGTTGTTAATGAATTAGCAGTGATTAGTTTTGGTGATAAGAAGGAACTAGAAGTCACACGGGAAAATTCAGGCCAAGTGCAATATATTCAAGCTCCTCATGAAAAATAGGAGGAAGCTATTCATGGAGATGTCAATGATAGACATGCCTGTGCTACCCAAATTGCTCCTCTTAATGGAAATGGCTGTTTTAGAAGTGATGAGAGTAAGTTTCAAATCCTTTATTTCACGTTCACGTGAATGTCTTATAAGTTTCCTAACTCGTTTTACTTGTTTGCAAGCCTCGCAACAAATAATTGCTATTAACGCTCAGCACTTAGTGTTTAAGGTGCAAATCGTAAGAGAACTTGAGTAGCTTGAGCTGCTTCGTCTTAGATGCGATTTTGAGATGAAAAAGGCCAAGATTGCCTCTTTAGAGCACTATTGGGATACGTTTTCCTCCACTTCAACTGAGCTAAATGCTCTTCAAGTGGAGTATGCCACTCTTCTTTTCGAACTCAAGGCCCTAGCTGACCGAAACCAAGAGTTATATGAAAAAATTACAAGATTGCAGAGCCACCAAAGCCTTCTTTTAGCCAAGAGGAACAAGACCAAATCTGGGTTGTGGCCGTGAGGGCGCATCATCTAGAAGTGCCATAAAAGAAGGCATATATTTTTAACTAGTTTTATCAAATGTGGTTTGTACCTGGCATGATCCTGATTGGTCAAGACTTGATCCAGATGTTGATGGTTTGGAACCTTTTTTGAGGATAGGCACTTATGAAGATCTATCTAATCTCACCGGCCCTTAGGAGCCTTTTTGTCGACCCAAAGTGGTCGAGGTTCTGATAGGCTTAGACAAAGATGATTTGGATAATCCAGAGGCTAACTTTTCTAAGGATCAAGCTCCTGACATTATAGTGCCTTAGGACGCACACGCCTAGGTGCCAGTTAGTATTGATACTCCTCTTGCTGCAGAGGTCAATCTAGAAGACACTTATTGTAATACAACTCTAGAGTTGTATGAATGAAAATTTTCACTTTCTTGCTTTATTTTCATGCTCTAATCTATATATATGTACATAGTAAGTGCTCCCCAGTTCTTTGTGAAAGAGCCCTATCTTTTATAAAGAACAGTGACTACACATTGACCTTGCACTTATTTAAACTCATCTTACATAATAATTAGACTTACCTCTTGCACATTTCACTTCAATCCTTATATTTCATGTGAGTGGATTACATAGCATATTTTTCACTTCAAGGATGCACACTTTCTTGTCTTTCACGTGCGTGGCTTATGTAGCATATTTTTCACTTTAAGCTTTTAAATTTCTCATGTGTGGCTTACTTGTGCATGTTTTGCTTTAAGCCCTTTATTTTGTTCGTGGCTTATCTCGTGCATTTTTTTTATTTCAAGCCTATGTATTTCCCATTTTGCGTATTTTTCGCTTAGGGACTTTTATTTCATTCAAGGCTTACCTCGTGCATTTTTCGCTTCAAGCTCATGTGTTGCCCATCTCGCGCATTTTTTGTTTAAGGGCTTTTATTTCATTCACGGCTTACCTCGCACATTTTTCACTTCAAGCCCATGTGTTGCCCATCTCGCGCATTTTTTACTTAGGGACTTTTATTTCATTCACGGCTTACTTCGTGCATTTTTTGCTTCAAGCCCATGTGTTGCCCAACTCGCGCATTTTTCGCTTAGGGACTTTTATTTTATTCATGGCTTACGTCGCGCATTTTTTTCCTTCAAGCCCATGTGTTGCCCATCTTGCGCATTTTTCGCTTAAGGACTTTTATTTTATTCATGGCTTACCTCGTGCATTTTTCGCTTCAAGCCCATGTGTTGCCCATCTCACGCATTTTTTGCTTAGGGACCTTTTTGGTTGCCCATATCGCACATTTTTCGCTTAGGACTCTTTTTTTTTGTCACCCATCTCACGCATTTTTCGCTTAAGGACTTTTTTGTTGCCCGTCTTGCGCATTTTTCGTTTAGGGACTTTTTTTGTTTTTGTTGCCCGTCTCGCGCATTTTTCGCTTAGGGATTTTTTTGTTCCCCGTCTCATGCATTTTTCACTTGAGGATTTTTTTTGTTGCCCGTCTCGTGCATTTTTCGCTTGAGGACTTTTTTGTTGCCCGTCTCTCGCATTTTTCGCTTAGGAACTTTTTTAGTTTACCCATCTTGCACCTTTTGTGCTTAGGGACTTTTGAGTTTGTGCGTCTTGAGCATTTTTCACTTAGGGACTTTTAATTTGCCCGTCTTGTACCTTTTGTGCTTAGGGACTTTTTTAGTTTGCCCGTCTCACGCATTTTTCGCTTAAGGACTTTTTTGTTGCCTGTTTTGCGCATTTTTCACTTAGGGACTTTTTTAGTTTGCTTGTCTTGTACTTTTTTTTGCTTAGGGACCTTTTTTTTTTGCCTGTCTCGTACTTTTTGTGCTTATGAACTTTTGAGTTTGCTCGTCTCGCACCTTTTGTGCTTAGGGACTTTTGATTTTCTCGTATCGCGCATTTTTCGTTTATGGATTTTTTATTTTTTTGTATATCGCGCATTTTTCGTTTATGGATTTTTTATTTTTTTTGTATTTCCCGTTCCTGTTACAAAACTTCTTCGATTGATTTGTTGGTGTTGCCCTTCAAGTGCCTTCGTTGGTAAGTAGAGCTTATAATAGAGTGCCTTACAAGTAGAGTTTATACAAACATGCATGGTAGCTAATATATAGAACATAACGAATTATGTACTCAGGATCATGTATATTATAACCAAGGCAAGCGACAATTAAAAGATAAATCGTTCAAGCCTTGCAACTAATGTAAGATATAAACGCATTGTGTCAAGATACTAAGAATGAATAACAATCACCCGAAGACAATAAATGTAGATATTTTACTTTTATAAACTATATTTGATTTAAAATGCAACTTATCATGAGATAGGAAAAGAGAGAGATGGCTACCACAATTTCATGCTTGCTAATATCCATGAATACGTTTGTGTTTTAAAGTTTATGCAAATTGCAAATTTGAGAAAGGGATCATATAAATATTCAAGACAATAAATGAATTGATATTCTAGACATATTTGTGACTTAATGACAAATCAAATTAGCTTAATGAGTTTTGTCACTATAAGAAAATTCTATATGACTGAAATCATGATATTACAGATATAAGTTCTTACCATTATTGGTAATAGAATAAAAGATTCTAGAAAGTAGTCTTATCACGTATGACAGGATATTGTCGAAGCATATAATCAAGCAATTTCAGTTATATATCAACCAATTTAATGAAATCACAAAGCTTAGGATCAAACTCTCAAGAAGAGAAAAGTAAATCCAAGACAGAAACTAATTTTTTGCGCAGTTCTCTAAGTGTGTTTCTTGGTTTTTTGTTGCTTCAGGATAACACGATAGTTTGGAGAGTTCTATAATATGGGAGAAAGAAAAAAAATTTATAGGAGTTCTCTCATTGTTGCACCAATACCATCCTAGAGAAAATAGCTACCAGGCTAATGCAAATCATGCACGTGGCAATCAATTTTAGGCTCAGTGTCCCCGTTCATTGATTGATGTAGGTTGAGGACTTCATGAAGGAAATAACCAAAAAAAAATTTTGCAATGATCGAAATTGCTAAAGCAATGAGGAAAATAAGCAAGGAGAGATAGAATGTATGACCCTTTTTCATAATTTTGGGGAGTAAGCATGTTTTTCAATGACAATGAGAATACGTTTGAATTTGAGAAACAAGGTGAACAATGGACAGTGGCCGCCACAATTTGACATTTATTCTAGACAATAACATCGATTTTAATTATAAGCCTCGTGTAAAGGGTATTAACTCCTTTAGGTTAACGAACAATATTTGATCTGATAATTATAACATTTTATAAAAAATATGTTCCTTGCCTTAACTTGAGTTGTCAAGTTAAATTATTGACCAACATACTTTAGCTTGTCTTATCCAGAAGAGGTCTCTAAGATGATGCCTTTTTTAATGTTGGTTGTTTGAGTAATAAATAACAAGCATAATCCCTTCACTCCTCGGGTTCTATTAAAGTTACTATGTCTTTGTTATTTTATGTACTGGGTTAATTAAGGTTTTTACATTTGGAGGGAATATTCTTGGAATATTTCCTCATATCTTTTGGGTCTCAGGAGCCCTCAATTGACCAAAGCTTTCTTTGGGTGAGAATATTCTTGATTTATTCCCTCATCTTCCTACCGTTCACGAGTTGCAAGTAATGCAGAGAGCATGATTTTTTTTTTGACCCGCTTTGGTTTTTTATGGGTTTCTTTAAAATCTTTCACACTTCCATGACAATCAATCACCATGTTTGATATATTTAAGAGTGGATCTACAAAGCCCAAGTACTATTTTGAAGCAAAACACAAAATACTGTTTGCAAACTAGATGGGTTGCATGTTTTTTTTTATATATTTTTCAGATTTTCAATAAACATAAATTCTGAAAAATACTTAAAGAATAATTTTGTGCACAGTATTTTAAAATATCACCAAAAAAACCCATAAGAAATTATAGGAAATCGAAAACTAACTCATTTTTTATTGAAAATTTGATTGAATCGTGAGAAGCACTTAGTTTATTTCGATTTTCATAGATGACGTCAATTGTTGTTACCTGTTCACAACAATGATTTATTATGATGTACGAATCTCTATCTGTCTCTTAACTTGTCTCCAAGAACCCTGCAAGAAATAAAACCATCAGAGGGCGCAGGAGCTTTCTCTTGCCCGCGCACTCCGATGCGTAAGTCAAACAGGATTTTAAGGGATTCCATAAGCAAAATAGAGATTAGGGTTCAAAAATGATACCTGTAACCTATTTATAGGAGTTATTTGACGCGTAATTAAAGTTAAAACCTATAGCTTAAATGATAAATTAGTGAATCTTTCATAACCCTTATGAGTCTCCTTTTCTCTTGGGCTTAAGCTACCATTAGACTCAATATTCTTTAGCCGAACTTGTATCAAAGCCTAATGACCTTCAGTGTGACCCTCATTAGTCATCAACAAAAGCAATTGTACAAATAATCACTTGGATTTAGAGACATAATTTTTATGTTTTAGAAATAACTAATGGAAGGGTTGAAGAAAATTCGAAAACTTCAAAACGAAAGCAAATGAAACATTGCAGTAATTTGGCCGCATTCCTTAACGTTTCAATCTATTTTGATTTCTTTTTTTCTTTTAAAAATCTTTATTTTATTGATAATTTTGAGAGGACGATGAAATGAAGCTATATCATTTAAAAACATAATCTTCATGCTTTCTGGAAGTGGACTTTCGAATATCACAAAAGCTTTAACAAATAGATTTTCTAAAAGCACAAAGATTTGGAGAAATAAAATTTAGATAAGGATGATAAAGTTATTTCATTTGAAATATCTTTTCATAATTTAAACAAAAAAGTTGGGTAAAAAATCCTTCATTTCGAATGAAATATTTTTAAAAATGAAATGTTAAAAACAGCAAATTTTAACAATAATTTTTATAATTAATTTTTATTAAATCACGTTATTTTTTAATTATACGTAAAAAAATTAATTATTTATAATTACAAATTATTTAAAAAATATTTTTTAATATTTACATATTCACATAAAATAAAAAAAAATATTGTGGTCCAATAAAAATAACTTTTTTTACCATTCCCTACCCTTAAAAAAAATATTTGTAAAGAAGAAGGTTGGACTATCAATATCGTGTTCGTTACTGGCGCAATTTAGCACCCTGTCTCAGCAGTTTTTCAGAGCTCATCGCAATTTCTCTGATTTTCTCTGGCCAAAGGTCAACCCATTCGTCAACTTCCCAAAATCCTGTTTTCTGATGAATCCACAGCAACAGCACCAATCGGAACCGGACCTTCCGATTCCACCCCTGGCTTCTCTCCGAATCCAACCCACATCGCCACATGTCCCGTTGACTACCACCGTCGCCCCGACAATTGGTGCACAGCGTCGCATCGCCATCGCCGTCGATTTAAGTGACGAGAGCGCTTACGCCGTCCGATGGGCTGTTCAGAACTACCTTCGTCCGGGAGACGTCGTCATACTACTCCACGTCCGTTCAACCTCCGTCCTTTACGGAGCAGACTGGGGCTCTATCCAACTCCAAATCACCCCTAACTCCACAACTAATCACGAAAATGCCACCGCCATCACTGCAGACCACTCTGACGAAGAGTCGCAGCAGAAGCTCGAGAACGATTTCGACATTTTCACGACAACAAAAGCGAACACGCTAGCTCAGCCGTTAGTGGATGCTCAGATTCCGTTTAAAATCCACATAGTGAAAGACCATGACATGAAAGAGAGATTGTGTTTGGAAGTGGAGAGGTTAGGGCTGAGTGCGGTGATCATGGGGAGCAGAGGGTTTGGAGCCGCCAGGAGGACCAGCAAAGGAAGGCTAGGAAGCGTCAGTGATTATTGCGTCCACCACTGCATTTGTCCGGTGGTGGTGGTCCGGTACCCGGATGAGGAGGAGGGCGGAATAGGCGGAGCCGAGAAGGTGCCGAAAAAGAAGATCGTTGGAGAAGATGTGGAGCTGCTGCCGGTACCGGAAGAGGAACTTGAGTATCATGATGCGGAGGAGGAGCACAGAGGTTTGGGATTTCGAATTTGTAGTTGATTTTTTTTTTGCTTGATGGTAATTAACTGGTTCAATTGGGTTTTATGTAACTTTGTAGGGTAATTTGTGAAGTTTTTGGCTTTATTCACATAATGAACTGCTTGTTAAAAGTTAAGAAATAGCTAAAATGAGGAATGATTAGTAGTTATGAGAAGTAAGAGGCAGCAGCACAAATTGAGGTTTTGCCTGCTTGCTTGGGTATTTGCATTTGGCTGGGAAAAGATGTGGAAATAGTTAAGGTTAGTAAACCATTGAAGGGATGAGCCAAGATGGCATAAATATAGACCTTGAGAATAAACCTGATAGCATATGGCATGATGAAATGATCTATATGGACTTGGAGAATTGAAATGTTTGTATATCTCGAGACTTTGAGCAGATCTTTGTGCTAAATACCTTGCTTGAAGTAGATTTGAGGTTGAATTTGTGCTCTCTTCTTGCTTCTGGTCTAAACCAAAGTTTATGCATTTGAGCTATGTAGGTAGAATTTAGAATCAAGTTGTATTTTGTGTTACCTTTGTTTCTAGAGGTGCTGAAAAATGTAAGGTAGTAAGGCCCATAATGTGATGTGTTTTCTAATCTATAAGAGCTTAATCCTATTGTTAAACAATAAAATATTACTATTAAAATTATGTCTCTCATCGGTTCATATTTCTTGTTAGCAGATGCTTAATATGACTCAGCAATGATGAGTGCCTACTAATCAGGTAATTTAACATGACTCAGAGCTTTACTCTGTTTGAGACCCATTTGTTATGTCTTTCCTTCACCTTTTTCCAATGCTTTTTCATGGAAGCAGGGAACTCACTCATGGCTCTGATTGTAAAACCTGTATCAATCATGTGGTTTCTAATACATTGTTTTCAAGTTTTCGAATCTATAGCTTGGCTTTACCCCCATTATATGATATTTTGTAATGAACTCTTTTGCAAATTAAGTCAACTTTTATTTTGATTTTCTGGATAGGGATGATTGATTACTTATATGTCCTGCTCAAATGTTTCAGTAACGTCAAAATGCAATCCAAATGAAGGCTTTGTGGTGGCAAAGAAGCATGAGAATCTTGTGTGGTGATAGTTTTTTATGATGTGTATAGATTTATAGTAATAGGGCTCTTGGTTTTTCCCTTTTCTGTGTACTTTCTTGTTAATTGCCTGTTTCGACAATTAACTGTTCAATTGCCTTTGTATATGGTGTGCAGTAGCCCTTCTCAGCATGTTACTGTTGTCGTAGGGAATACCAGATTTTTAGTGCTTTAAAACTATCATTGGATTTGTTTCTGACCAACATAGTGTTAGCATAATCATAGATCGAGTGAATAAGGCTGCTAAACGCACTGATCCATTTGTTCAGTACACTCATTTTTTCAATGCCATTGCTGTTCAATGTGATGAAAAATGAGATGGATGCATTTAGCAACCTTCTTGATTGACCTTTGGCCTTAATAGTTGCACTGTTGTGGATGTAGTACCAAAATTGGTGGACAACAGATTCAGTCGATGATATTTGCGACGGATGGATTTAGAAATAATCGATTCTTTGTTAATGCTTTAAACTTTTATTTATGTGAAATTATTTCACAAATTAAGGCTATGTTTAGTGCTTATGATAAATAATAAGATAAGATGATTATCATCTTATATTATATTTAGTGTGCATTTCAAAGTGTAGGAATTATTTCTAATTCTATAAGATCAAGTGATATATACTTATATTTTATTTTTAAAAAGTTTACATTTAAAAGTTTATTAGAACTTTTATTAAGATAACAATGCTCATTGATTAAATTTTTATCTGATTTTTTTTACTTTTTATTTTTCACTATTTTTTTCTTTTTTTTACCTCTTTGCTTTATTTTTTCCTTTTTTTTAATTTTTTAACAAAGAACAATACAGTTTAGATAAAATAATAACTTTTAAAAAAAATAATGTTTTTCAGTTTTTTTAAATAATTGATGCATGAAACCCTTTTTTAAATTAACTCTTAAATTTAAAAATTACTATGAATTATATTTTTTTTCTTTTATAAAATTTGAACTTCTAAATTTAGCTAATAATTTTATTTTTAAATTACATTTTTATTTTTATTTTCTCTTTTTTTCTTTTTTCTCTTTGGATTTTTTTTCTATTTTTTTCCTATTGGCAATAAAAAAAGGAAAAAATTAAATTTAAAAAAATTATTGACAAATCAAGGTATTTTTTAAAACAATCATCTTATTTGAAATTTTCATTTTTTAAGATAAATATATATATTTAAAATTATAAAATAATTTTAAATTCAAATAAAAATGAAATAAAAAAAAAGGTAAAAAAAGTGAAAAATACAAAGAAATATTAGTAATAAAAATTTTTTTAACAAAATAAATATTTTGAAAACATTTAATTTTAAAAAAGTATTTAAATGAAAAATTAACCTTTTAAAAAATTAAAAATAACTTTTAACCATAGAATTTATAATAATATTTTTTTAGTTAAAAAACCTTTGGATTATATTTATTAAAAAAATTATGAACTTAAATTATATTTACTTTAAAAAAATGGTATTTTTGATCAATAAAAAATTTATTTTATCATACTCTTAATTTTACAAATAACAAATATAATGAAAAATGTAAAAAAAAATCATCTTAACTTACTCTAGATTCTTATACACAACAAACATAAGATAAGATGATATCATCTAATCTAATTCTATTTAGCTCATGTTTTGTATATGATGAGGATAGGATAGGATAATATAATATTATGGATAAATAAGATTAGATTATATCATTCTATCTTATGTTTGATGTGTATAAAGATTAATAATTAGATAGGATGATTTTTTATATCTTTCACCAAATTTGCTATGTGTAAAATTAAAAGTAATATAAATTGATTTTTTGTAGTACTCTTTATTGAAGTAATATAATTTAAATTTGTAATTTTTTATAAATAAAAATAAAAAATTTTAAATATAAATATTATTTGTAATATTATAATTAATATTCAAATTTATTAGTTGATTTTTAATACAAATTACTTTCAAAAGTTTATATTACGTTTCAAAAAATTTATTTTGTTAAAAAATGAATTTTTATAAAAAAAATTATATATTTTTTCACTTTTTTTCTTTTCTTTCCATTTTATTTTTATTTCTTTTATATGATTTAAATTTAAAATTTTTTTCGATTGTAAATTAAATATATTTATTTTTAGAAAATTCAATTTTTCTAGGAAATAAGTTAATTTTATTTAATTACATTAATTTTTCCTAAACACAATTCTTAAATTTTTTTTATTTTTATGGTTTTTTTATCTTCTTTCTTTTTTTTTTGTTAACTAGAAGGAAATATAGAAAACAAAAAAGGAATAAACACAAGTTAAATTTAATAATTTAAATTTTATAAATTAAAAAATATATAATTTCTAATAAGTTGATGGTTAATAGATATTTTTCTTTCCTTTTTTTGATAGGAAAAAAAAAGAAAAAATTAAAAAACAAAAGTTTAAACGTAAGAAAAACTAGTTAAAAAATAAATTTTATAATAATTTTATGTTTGAGAATTTATTTTCTAAAAAATGATTTAACAGTTTTAATTATTTTCAAAAAATAATTTTAAAAAATTTGTCCAAGAAAATATTATTTTTATCAAAATTATAGTTTTTCTTGAATCAAAAACAAGAAAAAAAAAGGAAAAAAGAAGTAAAAAAATGAAAAATAAGGAAAATTTTGGATTAATTAATTAATTAATTAAACAAAGATTCTTATCATTTTATTAAATGTTTAAGTTAATTTTTAAATATAAATTTTAAGAATGAAATAAATAAAAATGAGTATATTTCTAATCCCATTAGATTAGAAATAATCCTTATCTTTTGGAAATGATTGAATCATCTTATATTAGGAGGATGACTAATCTTTCTTTAATCTAATACTTCTCTTAATGTATGCACCAAACATAAGATTGAATGATAATCCTATCCATCATTCTATGTACCAAACATGATCTTATAATATTATATTATCTTATTCTCTTCCTCATCCTTTGCATTAACCATGGGTTTATGAATGCGTTGGTGCACAAGATTATGGATAGAGAATGATAGCGTAAGATTAAATCTCATTCAAGTAAACTCACATATCAGGATATCAAAATAATGATCTTTCTCTAACCATGGTGATAATCAGTAAATTAAAAGACACTAACAATAAGAAAAAAATTAATATTTAGTAGTGTACCGGGCTTACTTCCATTCACAATGACTGAGGGATATTTGTTATTTTCGCCAACGAGAGTTAGCATATGTGGTTAAAATTCAAGTACCGAGTGCAAAGCACTCAAGTTTGAATCTTCATACTCAAGTTTGAATCTTCATAATTCATCGTTAGTAGGCGATTTATATATTTCAAAAAATTCACTAGTGAAAGTTTAATGAATTAATAAATCTTAATAATAGATTGGCGATATACTCTGTCACTGGAGATGGGGTAACCTCTCCTACAGCCCTACTTCTAAATTTTTTCATACAAAAAAAAAGATATTTAATATTTTCTAGAAAATAGTTTTATTTATGTTGTTTTTCTGATCATTATCGAATTGAATTAATTAAACTTTACTTAACTTAATTATGTTATATTCTTTTTATTAATTAAATTGAATTTATCAATTTCAAAATTTTAATTTATCACACATCAAAAAATTTAATTTATCAATTTCTTTTATTTAATTTAATTAATTTTTAGAATAATTGAATAAAAAAATACTATATTTTAAAATTTAATTTGTCATATTTAAAATAAATTAAACAAAAATCATTTAACAAAATATTTAAATAATAAAGTATTAAATTAAAAATTCTAACAACAAAATTTAATACGTAATCTAAAATTCAAACATTAAACATATCTCTGATTTTCATGTATTTTTAATTTTATTATTAATTTATTATTTGAATTAAAATTTTGATTAATTCTTTTTGAACTGGATTAATTAAAGGATTATTATTTCATACAATATGAGAGGAATTTTTTTATTTAACATGCAAGGTTAACACATGATGACATATACTTTTAAAGAATATTAAAAATAAAAAATTTAATTAAAAAAGACAGTAAGACATATGGTAGATTTTTATCTTGCTTGTGAAAAAAAAAAAAAAACCTTGCCCAAGAAATAATAATTTTTAGTTAAAAATCAATTTAAAAAAAAAACACGTGGTAGTTTTTACTGACCAATCGAAATTAACCAATAACTAATTGATTTATCATATTAAATCGATTAGGTAGATTAAAAACAAAAATACAAACATCCCAAATATTATCCAGAATCGAATGTTGCCTTGGCTATGCTTCGCAAAGAGCGAAGGGTTGCTGCCATCTGTATTAGCGCGATCAGGGCGCGCATTTAGAATGTTTTGCTTCTATATGATCACAATAATTGAATGGTAAAGAATGGCAAGAGCTGAAGCTCATTAAGAAGAGTCCGAAAAGATGCAAAGGAACTTGTGAATTTAACACGATAAGATGCAATACAAACCGCTTTCACACATTTTCTTACAACAAAACAACAGACTTTATTATAACCAAATATCTTGACTGACAATTTATTGCAGTAACAAGAAGCAACATAACTCGAAACTTAACAGCTGCATTACCAAGTCACTGATTTCACAGAGGCCCCAGAGTTCCCTCACTACGGGTCCTTCTCATGGAAAGATCCAATTTAAAGTTGAGAAGTTTGCTACCAAGATCTAAATAATGATTTTGATGGTTGGTTGTTGCTTTGATCCCACTAGAAGGTGGGCGCCCATGCCTGCCTCTGGACTGTCTTGGGGAAACTGTGGCTTGACTTCTATGACCATGAGTTGATGAAGAGGATGGGCGGTGAGTAGCAGTACCATGGTTGCTCTTCCTTGTAGCTTTGTGTTCTGATCTAAGGCCACGGTCGAATTGATGGGCACTGATGCCCAGCCGAACTGAACGTTCTGCAGCATCCTTCAATGTACTGACTTTAATAGCCTGCCGATTAAAGTAAACCAGATGTGGAAGAAGGCCTAGCAAATGTTTCTTCAGATGTTCATCTCCAACATTCTTCTGTGCTGGGTTACCTTCCAAGCTGATGGCTTGCAAGGAACTATAGTTTGCTGCAAGTTGGCCAAGACATTTGGCAGTAGAGATTTTGTTGAATCGCAGATCCAACACAGTCAATTTTAAGAGGCGATGAAGACCCTCTACCTCACTTATCTTGTTTCCAGCCAAGTATAACTCCTTAATAGAGGAACAAGAAGCCAAACCTACAATGAATTAAGTGAGAGAAAGTAGATCAGAGGATTTAAATGTTGGCATGGAAGGAGTATAGCAAGGAAAATAGGGACAGAAAATCAGTTGCAGTTTTTGACACGTACCATGACCAATTCTAAATATACGGTTGTAGCTCAGGTCCAGCACACGAAGTCGAGTAAGTTCACGTAAACCCTCAATAGTGGATATATTGTTCTTTGACAGATTCAACATGTGAAGTCCTCGAGGAAGAGTACCAGCAGTAATCCTAGCTGAAGCACACAACAGTAAGAAAGTTATTTATACAAAAGAGCAAGTCCATACAATCCAAATTATAAGACTTAAAAGCATGTCAAAATAAAAGATATATACAAAACTAATCTTGCTGCAGTTGAAAATACCCACCTATTGCATTTCCTGATAGATTCAGCACCTTCAAGCTGACAAATGCACTGAGAAATGGTATAACAACCAAACCATGATTTGCCAGTTGAGCTGTGGTTGCTGACGCACTCAAAGAAGATATGTATCTTTTTGCAGTTTCCATGCCAGGAGTTACCATAGCATCCACCTTTGCAGCAGTCAAACCATTTGAGACAGCGGGTTCTGCCTTCACATGATCACTGGGATGGGCTAATTCAAATGTTTCTTCTAATGGGCTGCAGTGTTGAAGATCATTAACCCATTCCTCGATTCGCTTAATCTTAAAATCCTTTCCAGTCACTTCATTCCAATTTGGAACTGGCAATTCTTCTTGCAGGATTTTCACTGAGTTTACCTCATCGGAAACTGGCACTATCCAGTCTTTTGCTGATGCAGAATACTCATAAGAATCAAATCCCTCGTAGAATGAACTTTCAAAGTTAGTTTTCTGACTTTTATGCATACCATCATCTCTTTCCTGTTCTCGCAGAACCTCTGTATCAACCTCATGAATTGAAATCTCCTTTTGTCTCATGTTGAGAACATGTAAATCCTCGAGGATCTTGGATGCCGTGTCAAATATTTAAACGGAGAATGTTCCCCAGAAGAGAGTACATTTGCAACAATGTCCGGCATAGAAAATGATTTCACAATCACAGGCGCATTATTAGGTGTACAGTCACCAGAGCCATTGGCACCGTCACCAGACAAAGGCATATCAGAATTATCATGGCCATCCTTTTCTGAATGCTGAGCATCTCCCATTGAGAAAATCGGTTCATTATTGACATGGTCAGAGCTTATTTGAACAGATTCTGAGCATGGAGCATTTTGGCTCGCTACTCTATGTTTGCAGCCATCTGCTTCAACCAGCCCATGGTCATGGGAATCAGAAGAAAATCCTTGATCAGTCTCATCATCCATATCATTTTGTCCAGGAACCCTTCCTTCCAGGCAGAGTCTACTTCCAAAAGATAGACTCTTCTTAAGATAGTGCCAGTTCTGATGGACCCCGGAATCAGTATCAAGATCAATTTTGTCTTTTAATTCATCTGATTTCCAGCTAATGTAAACAGAAGAAGAATTAGTGACAAGTTTGACACTGTCATTAATCTCAGCCATTCTTTCTGCCTCTGGCAAGACTGAGTCAATGTTTGTAGCTTTATTTGAATCCTTAGGGCCTTGACCTTGAGAAAAATCTTCTAAAGTCTCATGCATTGCATCAACAGACGGCTGAACTGTTCTCTGATGGACCAATGAATACTTGAGTCAGGAAACACTACAGTACACAACCCAGTTTTACAGAAGTTTTCAAAACTTCAAGCAAATCTTAGGCTTACCTTTGGTTTCTGATATCCGTTGTGAGGATTGAAGCATGAAAATCTTACCATTGTGGTGATATAGTGCTACATCCACACAAGACCTACAGTTGTGCTACATAAAAAGCTACGAGCACTGGACTACTCTAATCATTAAGGTTCAAATTCCTGAGAAAAGCACCTAACTCTACAACCATAAAAAATGACAAGCTACAATCAAACTTCAAGGAACTCAGCAAACACTGACATTAGCCATAATCAAGGGAAAGACCCTCCGAAACACGTAGCAATCTCCAAACATGGGATGATCTCGATCGCCTTAAAACACAAAGCAGAATCACCCCTTTGTTGTCCCCCCACACCCACTTTGAGGTGCGAGAAAAATTTAGTTTCGTTGCAGCGGCCAGACTGAAAAAGAACTTTTTCTAACTAAAAAACAAAATTCCCAACAAGCACGAGACACCCGCCTGACAATAATGAAAGTGCAAAAAAATATATATAAGAATCACACCATCTACAAGTAGATATTGAAGCAGAATGTCTATGCAGAGTAATGAAGAAAATGTAAAAACTTCAGGTTGTTAATCTCTACATCCATAGACTGCAGAAGAAAATTAGCAATCAAAGATAGAACAGAAAATCAGAATGCTATGCCTAACGTTTATTTCAATATCTTCTGGATTTGGCATACCAGACTTCTCTGATTTAGCAAAGCAGACTTCTCTGCCAAACTAAAAAGGATTGGAAGAGAAGAAAACTTTCAATTCTCAATACAAAGGCAAGCTGCAAATAGTCATCTAATGCGATTCCAAATTGTATTCTTCCCTCGCTAAAAAGATTCCACTTATCTCTTATTGAATGTTTTTATGGAAGGAATTTTGAAAAAAAAAAAAACTGATTATTGGTCCAGAACAAAATCTCAAACAAAGAACATACTTAAATCAAGCTATAAAGAAGAAGACCAATCAACAAGACTGTACATCAAATACAAACAAAACCAATGGTCAACACCAAAGAGATACTTAGATTTCGTATGGAACACGAACGAAAGCCCAATCAATTACCTTTAGTTTTCAAAGGAAAATGCCAATAAAAACAAGTCCAAAGAAATTCACAATAACTGAATCCCATCAATCTAAGCAAACATGACTGAAAAAAAGAAAAAGCAGGAGACTCGGAACAACAAATAACCATATATAGTACCAAGAAAAACAGCGTTATCTCAGGAAACAAAGAACGGAGAAAATAACCATTCCTGAAACATCCAAGAAAAGAAACCACTCAGAATGCATGAAAAAAAGAATGAAAGATCCAGTTTTTATTTATTTGTTCATCTTGAAAGAAAACACAAAGATTGCAAACAAAGGAGGATGATCCCAAAGAAAAGGAAATAGAAGCAGAAAAATCTTACCTCTGAATAGCCAGATTATTGCAAAGCAAAGGACCTTTTTCCAAGAAGAGGCGGCTGGCGCTGCTTCGACAAGAAAAATTGGAATAAAAAAACAAACACGTTCCGCTCGGTAATGTTTATTTATAAACTACTTTTTCTTATTGCTTTTTCTTTGCATTTGTTCCCCTTTGAATGAACGGCGGAAGGTTAAGCTTAAATGCTAACCCTAAGCTTTGGATCTGATTTTATAGCCCAATCAACGGCCCTGATATTTTTCCCATTTAAAAATCAAATGTATTTAACGTGAATTGTAAGGTGGAGGGGAGGCCACAAATGAAATGAGAGAGAGCTTAAAGATAGGAAACATCTCAACTGATAGGATGGGGCAGCCAATTGGCCAAAATAAACAAGGAAATTTGTATCTCTTTCTTTTGGAACCGAAAAAAATAACAAAACCCAACAAATTGGAAGTTTGTTCTTTTGAAAATTATCAATAACTGCACATAAATTATCTTTTTGTTGTTGTCTTTCTTTTTTATGTTTTATTTTAAAATTCAATGCCAATATTATATAAAGTAAAAAAAAATATTACAAGTACTATAAATCTTGAGATTTGATATGGATTTTAACATCTAAAGATTGTGTATTACTACTATCTTATATACTTGCTTGTAAGTTGTACTTACCTATTCGCTTTCTATAATTTTTTTATATCTCTAAACTATTTTTGAATTCTAATTCCTTTTTTAAATTATCCAATTCAATGTTTACTAAAAATATTTTCAATAAAATTTTAAATATATCATATTGTTATGAGAAACTATGCCTTTAAAATCATTTAAGAATTAAATTTAGTTAAAATATAAAAACATCTCTTATCATACTATAAAAGAGCATTACCATTATAAACTATAATATTGGTGACCCGCATTCATGCAACATCTTCTAATCAAATATTAAACAAGCACCATCAAACATTGACTACTTACTTGCTAAAGGTCAGCTTGGTTCACCGCTGCCAAGGTGCGGTAAGATTTGGCATAAAAGATAAAAAAATTTTGTCAAGCTATATTACTTTTTTTCCTTAGTATTAATTTTTTTTATTTTTATTAAAAAGCTTGTATCTTTACTAATCATTTTTCTTTTTTTGATATAAGCAAAACTAATAGCACCACACCATTCATCCAAATCAATACTAATAGGATTGATTTGGATAGACGGTGAGATGGTGAGATGGTGCGGGGAGATTTTAAAACAAACTAAAGTTTGGATTCAACTGTGGCAAATGCACCTGTGGTGCATTGAACATAGAGGTTGTAAAAGTTGACTCAACCTGAAATATTTATCTAATTAACCGAATTCAAACTCGATCGACCCGATTTGACTAAAAAAGTCAACAATCCAAAACCGACTCGATCCGAAGTCAAATTAATCCGAAATTAAATTGACCCGAAATTGACCAAATTCGAATCCGAATTAATATGAACCTAAATTGATCTGAAATCAAATTGAACCAAAACTTACTTGACCCAAAACCGAATTGATCCAAACTCGAATTAGTTCGAAATTAAATTAACCCGAACCTAACTTGTTCCGAATCCGAATTAATCTGAATCCAAATTAAATTTAACTTGACTTTAAATATGGAACTAACAATAGATGTTTAATATATCAATTCTATTAAACTATTTTCCCAATAATTAAAATTTGTATTCATTCATTTTATTTTATGGTAATGGCTTTATACATTACAAATTGTATTAATTATTTATTCATGTGTCATTAAATGTTTTCTTAGACTTATCATATGAGGTATTTTAGTTTATTCATACATAATACATTACACAAAGGTTAGAGATGGGTAGATGGTGGGGCAATTTAATTGCTTAATTCATGAAGTATTGAAAGAACGACAATATTCATCACTGTTAATTGCAAAACAAATTTAAATCATTCAAAAATCATACTGCTGTCAATGAATGCCATTAGAAAAAAATTGTTAGTATGAGAGCTATTTAAAATAGTAGAAAAAACCTCTCAATAAGAGAGAGCTATTCCAAATTCTCAACTTAAAGATTATGTGATCAATTGATCATTTATTTTACTTTCAATGCAAGATAAGAAGAGTAAAAGAAAAAATGACAGCTTCAATCCTCTAACAAAAAAGTTCCCATCAAACAAGCTTTTTAAAGAAATTGGACAACTTAAATCATTGCAGCTTTGCCTCATCTTTCTTTTCTTCCTCTTCAACCTCCTCATATGCTTCTTTAATCCCCAATATTCATACAGCCAGTAAGATCTATCTCTTCTCCCATAATCTCCAAATTGTCTTCAAGATTTTCAAAAGCTAATAAATAAACAAAAAAACACATTATGACCGAAAATAATTATTAGTTATAAAAAAATTCATAACAATTTTAATATGTATATATTACCATCATATCCGTACAACCAATTATGAGTAGTTATCAACATTTGAGCATTTGTTCATGAGAGAGAACTTCTCCACTTGTTCAAAACTCTACCACCAAGGGAGATTCTACGGTAAGTTTATGAAAATTGACCTTATTGTAAGGTCATTAAATTATAACCTTTAGATTAATCATCTGTAATTTAAACCATTGATTAAATTTAAAAAGTTAAAAATTCTTTTAACCTGATGACTTGCTAAACTAGTTATTAAAATTATTATATATTATATATTATTAAACTTATAATAGTATATTACTAAAATAACCTTTCTAAAATTCTCACAGCATTTATATAAACCTTTTAACTATTTGTAAACCCTAAATCTTAAATCATAAACTCTAAATCAAATATTTATATACACGTTTTTTCTTTTAGAATTATTGTTTATTTTCTTATACATAATATTTCCTAATAATTTATAATTATCATGAGCAGTTAACGACATTTGGCTTCTTGGAAATTGGAAGTAATGTATAGTACATTCTTTGTTTTTTTGGGTTGAAAAGTATATTTCGTTTTATTAATTGCATTGATGAATTAATTAAGAATTCATTGCAGATTTTGTTAAAGCAATTTGCTAGACGTAGATGTGACGATTACCAAAAGTGTTAAGAAATTGTTCCAGACTCTTTATCATATTTTTTTAGAGTAGTCGAATGCCAGTGATGAGCATTCGATTGCCTTAGTTTAAAATGTAAACAGAACTTAAATAAGTAAGAGGCAATCAACTGCCTTGATATTTAGCGTAAAAATATTTGACGATGAATTTATGAGATTTATCATAAAATTTATGATAATTATCGTAAAATTTACTACATTTATCGTAAAATTTATGAGATTCTTCGTAAAATTTATTACATTGATTGTAAAATTTATTACATTAATCGTAAAGTTTATTAGATTTATCGTAAAATTTATTACATTTATCGTAAAATTTACTTTTATCGTAAAATTTATTTTATTAATCGTAAAATTTGTGAGATTCATCGTAAAATTTGTGAGATTAATCGTAAAATTTATGACATTAATCTTAAAGTTTATTAGATTTATCGTAAAATTTATTATATTAGTCATAAAATTTATAAGATTTATCATAAAATTTATTATATTCATCATATAATTTATTACATTTATCGTAAAGTTTATTAAATTCATCATAAAATTTATTAAATTCATCGTAAAATTTATTAGATTTATGTATTAGCTTCATCATAAAATTTATGACTTTTATCGTAAAATTTATTAGATTGATTATAAAATTAATGGGAATAAACATAAAATTGATGGATTGAAACTCTAGAAAATGATAAAAAGTAAAAGAAAAAAATTAAATTTGAAAATGAAAGGAAGATGTCATAATTACCTTTTATATTATAATATATATATATATATATATATTATATATGAAAGACAGTGTTCATTGTTACATAATAGCGCAAAGCTAACAATCGTTTTTAATTTTTTGTTTTAACAAAAACAATTACATCCATTGTATGAAAAAACGACGAAACAGTATTTTTTTAGCAGGCAGTCAACTACGAATAAAGCAGTTGATTGCCTAAATTTAAAAGTTATTCTGTATCTCTTTTAGTAATGGGCAGTCGAATGTGCAAAAATACCATTTGACTGCTAGTAAAAATAAAATTTAAATTTAACTAAATTAATTATAAAATTGATAAAAACAAACGTAAATATATAAGAATATATAAAAATTATAATAATTAATTATAATTAAAATAAATAAAAAAAAGATTAGAATAATCATAATGATAATATAAAAGAATAAGTATAAAAACATTAAAATAAACATAAAAATATAATAATTAACCGTAAAATTGATGAGAAGTATCATAGAATTGATGAAAATAAAAATAAAAACACTAAATAAACATAAAATACAAAATAAGTCATAAAATTTATGAGAATAAACTTAAAAACACTAAAAATAAACAGAAAACTATAATATTTAGCTTTAAAATTTACAAGAATAGGCATAAATTGAATGACAATAAACGTTAAAAATACTAAAATAAGAATAAAATTATGATAATTAATCGTAAAATTTATGAAAATAAGCGTAAAATTGATGAGAATTTGTGTAACAACGCTAGAATAAACATAAAACTATGATAATTAATTATAAAATTAATGAGAATAAGTGTATATGCATACTTTCATCAATTTTATGATGAATCTGATAAATTTTATGATGAATCTCATAGATTTTACGATAAAATCTTATAAAATTTACGATGAATGTAAATTTTTACGAGGAATGTCATAAAGTTTACGATGAATGTCATAAAATTTACGATTAATGTAATAAAATTTACGATAAATCTCATAAAATTTACAATGAATGTCATAAATTTTATGATGAATTACGATCAATCTAATAAAAACATTAGAATAAACATAAATTTACAATAATTAACCGTAAAATTAGTGTAGTTCATACCATAAATTTACGATATAACTATAAAATCGAATATGATGGTTAAAATGCCTTCAAGTTGCCTCTTTCAAGAGCAATCATCAAATCGAACTTCAAAACTTAGCAATGGATGTCTTAATTGGTTGGCAAATTGGTAAAGGGCATGACAACAAACACAAAGAAATTTTCTTGATTCCAAAATGAAAGAGAAAGAGATAGTTGTATACGGCATTGCTTTATTCCATCAACATTATAAGATGATCAACGGCATAACACACCTTCATGCAATACATTCTAAATCCATAAACCAAGAACCTATTTGACAAAATTCTTGTACGACCATGAAGAATCTCAATCGTCTGTATACAATTTAATTCTTTAACAAAGGATAGATTAAACAAATTATTTACTTGAATGATTTTCATTACTATTGTTCCAATATCTACAAAATAAGTGCTATGAAGCAGATTCATATAAAAAAATTATAAATCAATGTATGAATCATATTGATTTTATTGTTAATTATTATAGATTTATGTTTTTTCTAGTGTTTTTATCTTACTATAATCAAATTTAAGATGAATTTGATAAATTTTATAATATAACCATAAAATTGAAATCTATAATAATGAACCATAAATACTCTCTCTAAAAAAATTTCTCTCTTCTTAATTTTCTTTCTCTAAATTAGCATGGACAACCCTTTTTGTAATGTATAATCTAAAGTAAAAAACTATGAAATTTAATATATTAAATAATTTGCTTTCACACTTTGAAGGGATAAAAGTGTAATTTTTGTTGTTTTATGAATGGATAAAAGTGTAATTTAAATATCTTGTTGCCTTTTTAAAAGATAAAAATGTAATTTATATTATACTTCATTAAATTTAAATTTACCTATTGACCTGTTAAACCATTACTAACATATTTATTTAACTTTTAAATTTTATTTAATATCTCATGAGATATTCAATATCTCATGAGATCTCATGACCTTACAGTAAGGTCGATATTTTGCGACCTTACTGTAGAAATCCCCCTACCACCAATACTAAAAGTCGATTCCGAAGCAACAGTGGTGATAGGTATGCTTAATATATCTCTTGCCACAGTTGCAAGCTTAGGATATCAAAAATAATTATCTTTCCAATAAGTAAGAACATCAAATGAATATCTATTAAGCTCGACTTTAGGCTCACTCAAACAGAGCTCCAATTGTGTCTTACCTGAGCTTGAAATAGATTCATCGCCATCAGAGTCATAAAATTCAAATTCCTAAAACAACAAAAGCATAAAACAAGTGAAAAAATAAAAAAAACTAAATTAAATATCAAATGAACTTTAAATCATATAAAACAACAATAAAATGAATATAAAAAAACTTACCATAAGATTTTCATCAAGTTCTTTTGCACTATCTTGATCAGTGCCCTTACCTGTGCTTGGATTTCTGGATTGAACCTTCTCATACTCTTTAAAGAACTTTTTGAGTTGGTCATAAATATTTTTAGACTTGTTCTCATAATCCACATCAAACTTCTTTAATGAAAATTTTATGAATTTCATCTTGAAGCGCTGATCAAGTATGACAGCAAAAGCCAACACTGTAATAACCGTAAATTTTTCATTTATTGGAAATTATAAATATTGGAAATGTAATGAAATAAATAAATAAAATTGTGAGAACGGGTTATCAGTGAAAATTCCGAGAATTGATGTCACGACCCGTGACCACATTTTTACCCTTCTTATACACAACTTAACCGGTTGGGCTGTCTGCGATACTTCACTTGTACTGACTGTTAATAAATTTTACATAATATTGTTTATATTATACACATCCCCTATCGTAATACATCAGATAAGTAGTACTATTGACGTGTCTAAATACAGAGAATTAAATGATCATACCTCAAATAATCAGTCGGTCTGACACATTGTCCTTCGTGTACAGCCAGGATCCACAACCCACTGATCTCACATTCATCAAAACCTGAGATGTTGAAAATTAAGGGGTGAGCAAAACCACGGCTCAGTAAGAGAATTATATGCCTCACTTGATACTCAGCTTCCTATATGCTGAAAATCTTTTTCATTTTTCCTATGGGCTCTAGGCTCGCATGTAGGAAAGATACTACAGTCGGTTAGGGATCCGAATGGAGTAAGGTAGGTATTTTAGAATACCATACTTGTTACGGAACCTAGAAGCAACTGTAGAGAAAAATTTTTCTTTTTGTTTTGAATTAATAAATCCTTTTCCTTTTTAATCTTTCCTAATCTTTTTCATATTCTTTTCAAAATAATGCTTCTACGAAATAAAGCCTTTAAATAGAATAATTAATATCCGTATATTCCTTGAAAAGAATATTAGTTAAATCATCATCTTATTTCTTTAAAACTTATTTCATGTTTAATGTACTCTCTTAATTAGTTCTGTCCGTTAAAAAGCAGAAAAAGCTATTAAAATCTATTTCATTCTTTGACATTTGTCGAATTCACGAATCACACTCACTTACTTATCGTCACAATATCCTACGATTTCTCATACTAACATCGGAACACGTGTAGCACTTAGTTCCCGAAGGACTCTAGAGGTGGCTCCCACTGTTCAATCATCGAGTCTCTGCTCGGTATGGCCTGTACTGAAACATCAGAACACGTGTAGCACTTAGTTCCCGAAGGACTCTAGAGGTGGCTCCCACGGTTCAATCATCGAGTCTCTGCTCGGTATGGCCTGTACTGAAATATCGGAACACGTGTAGCACTTAGTTCCCGAAGGACTCTAGAGGTGGCTCCCACGGTTCAGTCATCGAGTCTCTGCTCGGTATGGCCTGTACTGAACTATCGGAACACGTGTAGCACTTAGTTCCCGAAGGACTCTAGAGGTGGCTCCCACGGTTCAATCATCGAGTCTCTGCTCGGTATGGCTTGTACTGAAATATCGGAACACGTGTAGCACTTAGTTCCCGAAGGACTCTAGAGGTGGCTCCCACGGTTCAATCATCGAGTCTCTGCTCGGTATGGCCTTTTCCGTTTGACATATTCCATGTCATGTAAAATATTTCCCCTTTTTAACATGTCAGCTATCATTTATGGATTTTAATATAGACGTTAATCTTGTCGTACTATAAACCCTGGAGGGTAAAGGACTAAACCGGTCAAATCTATGACCATAATTTATATTGTCCTCGGTGGATCACAGATCAGGTGTCGACCGGGACTAAACATGTCACATATCATGTATCAGCATGATAAGAATACCAACCAGTCTCAAAACCGTATTTTTCATCGGAAAATACACCTTATGGAATTTATACAATTATATAATTCCATGATTTAAAACCATAAGGGTTATAATCCTTTAGTGAATATTGATAAAAATATCCATAAAATATTTACTATATTTCACTTCATCTTTCGTCTCGTAATTCGTGTAATTTATCTATTTCGAGAATTTTCGGTGATTTCATTATCACCATTCTCGAATACATGAATATTCTAAAGTTCCATCTCATTGTATTCATATTTTATGAAATTTAGAAATTTCCTCATGTCTCGTGATTTACTATCGAAATTCGGAAATAAATCATTAAATATGATTTTATAAAGTTTTTCTAAAATTTTCGGCAGCATAACGGCTGCCGATTCACTAACCTCCTGCACGGAAAATACAGTTTAAAATCTTTCAGCCAGTACTTCTTCCCAAATTATTTTCAGCAATTCATGCATCATAATAATTTTCATAAAATAATTGCATAAAATATTTCAAATTAAATTATGCAGACTGAGTATCCTTACAGTGCTGCACATGCATCCCTTACCTTTTTCCGGGTCGGCGACTTCCGCTTATCGATCGCGCCCGCGCTCCATTTCTCCCGATTCCTTATCTCAATTGCTGAAAATAATTTCTGGAATTAAAATTCTAATTTTTAGAATTTTTCATAATTTATTTAATTTTTTTCTGAAATTAAATTCTCGGGAAATTTCTTACCGAATTTGTAAAATCCCGGGTTGTCGAATTTCCGGGAATTTTCCGAATTCCCGAAATTTTCCTTTTTCCTCTTTTTCTTCCTTTTTCTTCCTTTTTCCTCTTTTTCTTCCTTTTTCTTCCTTTTTCCTCTTTTTCTTCCTTTTTCTTTCTTTTCTTTTTTTTTCTTTTTCTTTTTCCTTTTTCTTTTCTTTTTCTTTTCTTTTTTTCTTCTTCCTTTCCCGGTCAAACCGGTTCAGAGCCTTTCCTCGCCAGTTCCTCGCCGGCGGCCGGTTCTCCGGCGGCTCGTTGGTCCCTCAGCTGGCCGGCGTCGAGGCGAAGCTGCCGGTGGTCTCAGCTTGGCCTGGATCGGCGGCACGGCGGCGGATCCACTCGGTTTACCTTCGGTCACTTCTCCTCCTCCGTCGGCCTTCCTCCGCCGTCGTTGGCCTCACCGGTGGCCTCCATCCCATTCCTCTCCTTCCACCGATGCTTCGGCTGTAATGGCGGCGGCCAATTCCGCCGGCAACCGCCAGATCTAGTTTCGTTTTCTTCCTCGGTTTTCCGCCGTTTCGCGTCGATTCCTTCTCCGTTTCGCTTCGCCGGCGTTGCCATCAGCTTCCTCTTCCTTTGCCGATGACGTCCCGCCTTCCTTTTCCCCTCGCCGGCGGTGGCAGCTCCGCCACCGGCGGTCTGGCAGGAGGGGTCGGGGTTCCTACCCGATCTTCTCCTTCCCTTTTTTTTTTGTTTTATTTCCCTTTCTATTTTTGTTCTCTTTCTATTTTTAGTATATACATACTATATACTATATATTATGTCATATAATTTATACATATAATATATACTATGTATTATACATATATTATTTCATACATAATATAATACAATATATATTATATATAAAATATATCTATATATATTGTATGTTACAAAATTATATGTCTAGTATATATGTGTATATTTATATATATACTTAAAATTAAGTAACATTTATATACATAAATTATATAAATGCTATAATAAAATATTTATACATATAAACTTTAATATAAAACCATACTTACTTTTCTTCTATATGTATTTACATAATTATATATACACATAAAACATTATATTTATATACATATGTATTATTTGAATTTATGAAATATATATATATTTCTATATATATAACAACGTATTTTAAAATATACTATATAATATTTTGAATACATATGTATTGGTATAAAAATACATTTATATAATAATATATAATTATATAAATATATTTCATTTATTTTCTTATTTTCTTAATTAGATTTGGATTTTAATTTATCCAATTTAATTCTTTTCCTCTCTATTATTTTTATCTTTATTTTCATTTAATTTCCTTCACACGAATTTCCTTATTCATCACTTCCTCATTTCTCGGGATTTTCACCAATATCCCGTTTCTCGCAAATTTTATTTATTTCCTCTTATTTAATTTCTCTAATATTTATTTTCAATATTTCTAATTTCCAATAAAGGGAAAAATTTACGGTTATCACATCCTCCCCACCTTAAGAAATTCGGTCCTCCGAATTTAACTTAAGTCCAAAGGTGGTACATGCCGTATACTTACGACTTCTGACCTCTAGTTCATCTTCCAAGTAATACTGCCAGTACACTTTCAACATCAAGAGTGCTTTAGACCACTACATGCTGTCTTTCATCGTATATGTCTATACTCCCGTAAGTTCATTCCTCAAATCAAAAGTTATTCACTTTTACTCTTTTCATATAAGAGCCATACATAATATTTTAATATTATAGCTGATTTATGCTGTTCATCATCCATGCTTCTCAATTAGTGCCGAGTCGACAAAATATGGTACCATCATGTACTCATATCGATCAATTATATGTAAGTGTTCCAGTAGCTTTCGCATCTCATGCACACGCTCTCTCAATATCGTGGAGCGGTTACATCTCACGCTCATATATATAAATATATATCAGTATGGAGCGGTGCTATCAATACACTTGGGATCTCAAAGCCTTTTGCTATTTCTCATTAGCATATGGCAACACAGAGACTCCCATCACACGTAAGGCTCACTGGAACTGTACATACACATTCACACCGTTTAACACTTATACTTCGACTAAGGCACTAGAGAATCTAGATGTCTGATAATGGAAAATGATTCTATTTAGATCATCAGTCTTCAATCACTTCCATATCATTATTTCTCTTTTGGACTCTTTATTGTCCACAATATTCATTTTCACACTTATTCCATCAAGGCTACATATCATTGCAAATTTTACTGTTAATCATCTCTTACAGAAATAAATCATGAGACAATCATTTTCTCTCCATGTCTCTTTTCATGTAGTATGGTCATTACATCTCTTACTCTTATGGTATATTCAATATCATTTAAATTTTAGAATATACCTGAGAATATACTCTTTTCATAATTTAGATTCTGTGATTGAATCCTCGAATTATCCATTTAAGCACCACATTATCTATACAATTCCACCATCTCTATCATTTCGAGGTGGTTATGTGTACAAACATTTTACTGGCAGTAAACATATCAATTATCTTACTCCTTGGAGTATCATTACTTTCACTTATCAGTTCTGGCTTTGATTTTACATCTTGCCACAGTTATGTGATAACCAACACCCTTCGCTTTCAGTCTTAACTGCGGGAACTGTTTCATATTGATGTTCCCTTCTCATCATGCAATTTATTTCCTTATTCCACTTTCATTTTCGTTTTCATATTTCTACTATTTATCTCTTCATATATATATATATATATATATATATATTTTTAATTGGCATGGTACTATACTGCTAAGATCTTTTAAAATCTTGCGTACCATCTTTTTCTTTACACTAGCCATCTGCCGACTTTAATTTCTTTAATTAGATCTCGTCTATAAAGCAGCCAGTCTCATCACTCTTTTATAGGCTGGCAGTAGTATTTAGCTAGACTCATTACTTTCGTATCTCAATCATTATCTTTATGTCATAGACAGGTTCACTGTCATCCTGTCGTCTCAAAATCATATATCTCAAGAGGAGATACTGTCTAGCCAAATTTCTTAGTTGTTAATCTTAGCACAATCCCATAGCCTTTAAGAGTTTAAGGATCATATCACAATGTTGCTCATGTTCCATTTATACTTTAGACTCTATAAGTATTTCATCAATTTTACTCATGTAAGGATGCCTCATTCTTTAGGCTTATCTACTTTACAAGGCAACTCATTACCCTTATAACTTCAATCGGAACTCGTAAAATTTACCTCGAGTTCAAATCATCATCTTATGGACACCAACCTTCAATCTTTTATCTAAGGACGCTTTATATAGCAGCTAGTCTTATTTACTCCTCACGTATCTCTAATCAGATCAATAAAGCGTCTATTTTCACGTAGATTAATACTTGTTCTTCACCAGAACTTCATCAATGATAGAAATTTAATATATCCTTTTGGATTTGTCAACAACTCAACATCATTTGCATTTCTCTCATTTACACCTATACAGATAACTCCTTTATTCTCAATTTTTCATTATCTGTATTTTCGTCATTCAGACCTTTACACGTGAATTTCATTATTCACACATTTTCCAGAGTTATTTTCTTTAACTTTTCGGATTCTTTCTACATCCTCCGATATAAGCTTAGAATTTAACTTCATATTTAAAATCAAATCAGTGTTATCTCGATTCCTCTAATTTATATAACTTTGGAAGTTTTATCGGAAATCAAATCTGATACTTTCTTTAATCGTACTTTTCTTATCATCTTGTGACCATCGTTCTTTAACTTTTTATCTGATTATGCCTTTTACAAGGATTGCTCTTATAAGCTCCTTATACATCTCCGATTAAATCATATTTAAGGCATCACTTCCATATAATATTTATTTGTTCTTCATAAGAATTTTAGTGTATAACCAAAAATTTTAATACATCATTTAATTCATCCTCAAATCATATCATTTGTATTTCCTTTCTTTACATCGATACTTGTGAATTTCATCATCCGTAATATTTTCCAAAAATTATTTTCTTAAGCTTGTCGGATTTCTTCTATATTCTTCGATACAAGCTTAAGAATAAATTTCATATCCACGATCGAATCAACATTAACCTGATTTCTCAATCTATGTTACTTTGGAATTTATTGGAATTCTCAACCGACAGTCTCTTTAACCACACTTCTTTTATCATTTTGGACCTTCATCATTGTTTCCCATCATTTCACAGTGTAGTTTCAAGGCAGAGACATTCCATATTCAAATCATTTTGATACATACTCTACCTTGATTTCATTACATAGTCATACTTCACAGCGTTACGAATCTCATTCTGGTAAGCTGTATCAAGTACAATGTTTATCAACACATTTTACAGCTACTCGTTTCAATTCAGTTATTCACTTGAAAACCATTTCCATTTACCGAATTCAGGCTTAGTTCCCTTGAGTATATTCTCCACGAGGTTTGAACCTTGGCACCCCTTACGTACCTAGTTCCTTACACTCGTGTTACCGTTGGGATACTTATAAGGGCCTCGCCCGTTCATATCGACCATCGACGAGCATCCCCTAGGCGATCCTTTCGCCTCAGGTTTATCCTTACTAGTGAGTAGGCGATGAGATAGTTCGCCTATATCTCACGACACATGATCCACTACGGGTCGCCCACCATTGGGTCGCCCATCACAGTTCTGTCTCAAGGGTCCTGAAGAATTTAGGTTAGCGGTCATCTTCTTTTTATCACTTGACTGTTCTTATAATTATCCTCTAATTCACAGTACTCCAAACAGTACCTTATTCTGTAGCACATATTCCAAGATACGTCGGTTCTATGTACGATTCTCTGTTTGATACCTCAAAGAAATGAAAACGTACAGAACCATAAGTAATCATACCAGTATGTATTTCATTATCTGTACTTTTCACCTCCTCAGTCAATTCTTGTAATCATTTCACTTTTCATAGTATTTAACGATCCCGTTCAATACACTCTTAATTTTCGACCCTTTCAGTCAATAACCGGGCCAAACATTTGATGACATTCCACTACACTCTTTGGATCGCATCATATAAGGCCCCGGCTCGTTCGCCGTCCGCCTGTACACGTTTTATTGTGATGCCTCGGATTTGCCGGTCTCAAGCCGGAGGGGCCCGAGCCGCACCACTCATCCGTGCTGTCCGCTCTGAGCTCTAGAGGTGGCCCCCGTCACACAGACGTGGCACTTAGTCCCTCACGGATTGTTTTATTGTGAAGCCCAGGATTTACCACTATGGCCCAAAGTCCACTCGTGGGGGAGCCCTGGCCGCCTCACTCAACCATACTGTTATCCCTTATGGCCCACAGTCCACTCGGGGTTTTTCTTTCGCGTCCATAGTCTAAGTGTTAGTGGAATCAGTAATAGGGATCGTTAGATTCACATGACATCTTCTATGCCATTAATAATTCCATTACTATCAATGGATTCCAATTCAGCTCGGTTTTATCACTATTCCGACATCGCCCAATATAGGGGCATTTTCATCATTTCGACATTTATTTCTATCTTCTCAATATACATTCAAATCAATGAACTGATCATCTATGTGTTGATAGTATCCTTTCTGATACTTATTACAGCAAGTTAGATCTCATTCGATTTTCGACAGAGAAGTTCACTAAAATCCACAATGGGATTAATTTACTTGTAATTCAGCTTTATAACATTAATTTCTCTGTCAAATCGATCAATTCCAACTTCTGGTGATCTATTTTGACTCCCAGTAAAATTTTGGGGTAGGGGTATTTTGGTCATTTTTGGCTAAAAATTTCTCTCTCTTCAAATTACCCTCAATCGGTGATCTTAAAGTCTATTTAATGATGATATTTTATTCCCCTATTTTATACCATCACTTTCAGGTCTCAGTTCGGTTCGGACAGAAAAGTACTGGTGGGGCCCTCACCGAGTCCATTTCTGTTCCTTACCGAACAGGCCTTCATATAAATTAGAAGAATCACCAATTTTTCGGTAATTTCTGAGCCTATTTTCTTCTTTATCATTCTCAATTTATACTTTCTCACTCCCTTTAACTCATTTTACCCCATTTACAATCATTTATTTTCTCTATGTATTCAGACGACACAGTACTACAGGGGATGTTTAACTCTTTTCTTTCCAAAGTATTCACAGACATCAGGCCAACCAATGCTCTGATACCACTAAATCTGTCACGACCCGTGACCACATTTTTACCCTTCTTATACACAACTTAACCGGTTGGGCTGTCTGCGATACTTCACTTGTACTGACTGTTAATAAATTTTACATAATATTGTTTATATTATACACATCCCCTATCGTAATACATCAGATAAGTAGTACTATTGACGTGTCTAAATACAGAGAATTAAATGATCATACCTCAAATAATCAGTCGGTCTGACACATTGTCCTTCGTGTACAGCCAGGATCCACAACCCACTGATCTCACATTCATCAAAACCTGAGATGTTGAAAATTAAGGGGTGAGCAAAACCACGGCTCAGTAAGAGAATTATATGCCTCACTTGATACTCAGCTTCCTATATGCTGAAAATCTTTTTCATTTTTCCTATGGGCTCTAGGCTCGCATGTAGGAAAGATACTACAGTCGGCTAGGGATCCGAATGGAGTAAGGTAGGTATTTTAGAATACCATACTTGTTACGGAACCTAGAAGCAACTGTAGAGAAAAATTTTTCTTTTTGTTTTGAATTAATAAATCCTTTTCCTTTTTAATCTTTCCTAATCTTTTTCATATTCTTTTCAAAATAATGCTTCTACGAAATAAAGCCTTTAAATAGAATAATTAATATCCGTATATTCCTTGAAAAGAATATTAGTTAAATCATCATCTTATTTCTTTAAAACTTATTTCATGTTTAATGTACTCTCTTAATTAGTTCTGTCCGTTAAAAAGCAGAAAAAGCTATTAAAATCTATTTCATTCTTTGACATTTGTCGAATTCACGAATCACACTCACTTACTTATCGTCACAATATCCTACGATTTCTCATACTAACATCGGAACACGTGTAGCACTTAGTTCCCGAAGGACTCTAGAGGTGGCTCCCACTGTTCAATCATCGAGTCTCTGCTCGGTATGGCCTGTACTGAAACATCAGAACACGTGTAGCACTTAGTTCCCGAAGGACTCTAGAGGTGGCTCCCACGGTTCAATCATCGAGTCTCTGCTCGGTATGGCCTGTACTGAAATATCGGAACACGTGTAGCACTTAGTTCCCGAAGGACTCTAGAGGTGGCTCCCACGGTTCAGTCATCGAGTCTCTGCTCGGTATGGCCTGTACTGAACTATCGGAACACGTGTAGCACTTAGTTCCCGAAGGACTCTAGAGGTGGCTCCCACGGTTCAATCATCGAGTCTCTGCTCGGTATGGCTTGTACTGAAATATCGGAACACGTGTAGCACTTAGTTCCCGAAGGACTCTAGAGGTGGCTCCCACGGTTCAATCATCGAGTCTCTGCTCGGTATGGCCTTTTCCGTTTGACATATTCCATGTCATGTAAAATATTTCCCCTTTTTAACATGTCAGCTATCATTTATGGATTTTAATATAGACGTTAATCTTGTCGTACTATAAACCCTGGAGGGTAAAGGACTAAACCGGTCAAATCTATGACCATAATTTATATTGTCCTCGGTGGATCACAGATCAGGTGTCGACCGGGACTAAACATGTCACATATCATGTATCAGCATGATAAGAATACCAACCAGTCTCAAAACCGTATTTTTCATCGGAAAATACACCTTATGGAATTTATACAATTATATAATTCCATGATTTAAAACCATAAGGGTTATAATCCTTTAGTGAATATTGATAAAAATATCCATAAAATATTTACTATATTTCACTTCATCTTTCGTCTCGTAATTCGTGTAATTTATCTATTTCGAGAATTTTCGGTGATTTCATTATCACCATTCTCGAATACATGAATATTCTAAAGTTCCATCTCATTGTATTCATATTTTATGAAATTTAGAAATTTCCTCATGTCTCGTGATTTACTATCGAAATTCGGAAATAAATCATTAAATATGATTTTATAAAGTTTTTCTAAAATTTTCGGCAGCATAACGGCTGCCGATTCACTAACCTCCTGCACGGAAAATACAGTTTAAAATCTTTCAGCCAGTACTTCTTCCCAAATTATTTTCAGCAATTCATGCATCATAATAATTTTCATAAAATAATTGCATAAAATATTTCAAATTAAATTATGCAGACTGAGTATCCTTACAGTGCTGCACATGCATCCCTTACCTTTTTCCGGGTCGGCGACTTCCGCTTATCGATCGCGCCCGCGCTCCATTTCCCCGATTCCTTATCTCAATTGCTGAAAATAATTTCTGGAATTAAAATTCTAATTTTTAGAATTTTTCATAATTTATTTAATTTTTTTCTGAAATTAAATTCTCGGGAAATTTCTTACCGAATTTGTAAAATCCCGGGTTGTCGAATTTCCGGGAATTTTCCGAATTCCCGAAATTTTCCTTTTTCCTCTTTTTCTTCCTTTTTCTTCCTTTTTCCTCTTTTTCTTCCTTTTTCTTCCTTTTTCCCCTTTTTCTTCCTTTTTCTTTCTTTTCTTTTTTTTTTCTTTTTCTTTTTCCTTTTTCTTTTCTTTTTCTTTTCTTTTTTTCTTCTTCCTTTCCCGGTCAAACCGGTTCAGAGCCTTTCCTCGCCAGTTCCTCGCCGGCGGCCGGTTCTCCGGCGGCTCGTTGGTCCCTCAGCTGGCCGGCGTCGAGGCGAAGCTGCCGGTGGTCTCAGCTTGGCCTGGATCGGCGGCACGGCGGCGGATCCACTCGGTTTACCTTCGGTCACTTCTCCTCCTCCGTCGGCCTTCCTCCGCCGTCGTTGGCCTCACCGGTGGCCTCCATCCCATTCCTCTCCTTCCACCGATGCTTCGGCTGTAATGGCGGCGGCCAATTCCGCCGGCAACCGCCAGATCTAGTTTCGTTTTCTTCCTCGGTTTTCCGCCGTTTCGCGTCGATTCCTTCTCCGTTTCGCTTCGCCGGCGTTGCCATCAGCTTCCTCTTCCTTTGCCGGTGACGTCCCGCCTTCCTTTTCCCCTCGCCGGCGGTGGCAGCTCCGCCACCGGCGGTCTGGCAGGAGGGGTCGGGGTTCCTACCCGATCTTCTCCTTCCCTTTTTTTTTTGTTTTATTTCCCTTTCTATTTTTGTTCTCTTTCTATTTTTAGTATATACATACTATATACTATATATTATGTCATATAATTTATACATATAATATATACTATGTATTATACATATATTATTTCATACATAATATAATACAATATATATTATATATAAAATATATCTATATATATTGTATGTTACAAAATTATATGTCTAGTATATATGTGTATATTTATATATATACTTAAAATTAAGTAACATTTATATACATAAATTATATAAATGCTATAATAAAATATTTATACATATAAACTTTAATATAAAACCATACTTACTTTTCTTCTATATGTATTTACATAATTATATATACACATAAAACATTATATTTATATACATATGTATTATTTGAATTTATGAAATAGTATATATATATTTCTATATATATAACAACGTATTTTAAAATATACTATATAATATTTTGAATACATATGTATTGGTATAAAAATACATTTATATAATAATATATAATTATATAAATATATTTCATTTATTTTCTTATTTTCTTAATTAGATTTGGATTTTAATTTATCCAATTTAATTCTTTTCCTCTCTATTATTTTTATCTTTATTTTCATTTAATTTCCTTCACACGAATTTCCTTATTCATCACTTCCTCATTTCTCGGGATTTTCACCAATATCCTGTTTCTCGCAAATTTTATTTATTTCCTCTTATTTAATTTCTCTAATATTTATTTTCAATATTTCTAATTTCCAATAAAGGAAAAATTTACGGTTATCACAATTGAGGAAGTGATAAATCGGGAAATTCGTGTAAAGGAAATTAAATTGGAAGTGAAAATAAAAATAACGGAGAGAGGAAAATTAACTTGGATAAATTAAAATCCAAATTAAATAAGAAAAATAAGAAATGAAAATAAAATATGTTTCTATAATTACAAATTTTATAAGTGTATTTTATACAAATACATATGCATTTAAAATACTATATAGTATATTTTAATATACGTTGGTATATATATGGAAATATATACTATTTCATAAATTTAAATAATACATATGTATATAAACATAATATTTTATGTGTATATATATAATTATATATATATATATATATATATATATATGCATATAAAAGAAAGGTAAATGTGATTTTATATTAAAGTTTATATGTATACATATATTGTATTATAACATTTATATAATTGTATATATAAATGTTATTATTTTAAAGAATATAAATATACATATATATACTAGATATATATTTTGTAATATACAATATATATAATTTATATATAATATATATTGTATTACATTATATATGAAATAATATATGTATAATATATAGTATATATTATATTATAAAATATATTTTATAGTATATAGTATATAGTATATAGTATATATTATATACTAAATATAGAAGTAAAATAAAAACAAAAAGAGGAAAGAAACAGAAAATGGAAAGGAAGGATCGGGGGAGGATCTCGACCCTTCTAACCAGAACCGACGGTGGCTAATAATTCTATAATTTATAGAATTATCATGAATTTAATGATATAATTTATCTCTAAATCATTACTATTAGATTCAAATCCCTCATTTATTTATTAAATTTCCCTCAATGATGTAGGAACTCCAATTCATAAAGAAGTCAAAGATGTGAAGTACTTCAGCTCTAAATTCCATTCAAACACAAGACTTTGTTGATAAAGCTTCATGCATGGATATTTCTACTGGCTGCCAAGAAAGATAAATTGTTGCATTTATCTTTTATGAAGATAAATTATCAAGATGGACTTTTTGCTAAGGATAGAGATAAACAAGGGAGCTGATAAAAGATAAATTTTCTTTGAAGATAAAGATCGAGCCCTATCAGCCAAGATTTTGAGCTAATCATCATCCCCACTGCCTCTATAAATAGCCAGCTTCAGCACCATGAAGAGCAATTCAATCCTACTAGGGGATATAGAGTAGTTTTAGTTTTATTCTCTTTGTTTTAGTTTTCAAGATTTCATCTAAATTTCTTTTGGTTTTTATTTTGGAATATTTTAGAAGTTTTGATTTAAATAAAGATTTTTTTTATTATTTTCACTTTCTTGCTACTTCAATTTCAGAAATATTAGTGTTTTGATAAAAAGATTCTTTCGATCGTTTGAATAAAATTAGGGTGTGAAATTTTAGTACTTAGTAAGCAATTCACAAATTCAATCCTCGTGGGAACGATACTCTACTCATCACTTTATTACTTGCTACGGTCCGTATACTTGCGGTACACTCATCAGGAATTCGGTAACAAGTTTTTGGCGCCGTTGCCGGGGATTGAAGGATTTGTTTTGCTAATATTAATACCAAGCATACCTAGTTTTAATTCAAATATTTTTTTTCTTTTTCTCCTTCCTTGATACTAATATCTTCTCTTGTTTTTCTTGCGAGGTACATCGGCATAGTGCATGAGCTGTGCAAGGAGTGGTGAATTGGCTCCCCTTGACCCCGAAATTGAAAGGACTTTACGAAGAATCAAGAAGGAGAACCAAGAAGACCTTGTTGAAACAAATACCATGGAAGAACCAAATACCAAGGCTCTTCGAGATTATGCAATGCCTACAGTGAATGGATTCGAGATGAGCATAAGATATCCAACCATTCAAGCAAACAATTTTGAGATCAAACCAGCCATCATCCAAATGATCCAAACTTCTGTACAGTTTGGGGGTTCAATCAATGATGATCCTAATGCTCATCTGAAACACTTTTTACAAATTTGCTCTACTTTTAAGAATAATGGTATTTTTGATGATGCAATAAGACTAAGATTATTTCCTTTTTCTCTCAGGGACAAGGCGATGGACTAGTTGAACTCATTGGCACCTAGATCAATCACAACATGGGAGGACCTAGTCCAGAAGTTCTTGGCAAAATTCTTCCCACCAGCCAAAACAGCTAAGATGAGGAACGACATCACCACTTTCATGCAACACGATTCAGAGTCACTTTATGAAGCATGGGAGAGTTACAAAGAGCTCTTGAGAAGGTGTCCTCATCATGGGATTCCAAATTGGTTGCAAGTGCAGATATTCTACAATAGGTTGATAAGCTAGACCAGAACTACTATAGACACAGCTGCAGGTGGTGCATTAATGAGCAAGTCTATAGATGATGCCTACAATTTGATAGAGGATATGGCTACAAACAGCTATCAATGGTCAACTGAGAGGCTTACACCAAAAACAGTAGGTATGTATGAGTTAGATGCACTCACCACCCTTACCTCTCAAATCTCAACCTTGACCAAAAAGGTTGATTCTCTTGGAATCAATCAACAACCCAACCCAATTCATTCCATTCAAAACCCTTTCATAACTTGTGATAATTGTGGAGGTAATCACTTTGGCAATAGGTGTCCTATTCGAACCGAACAAGTCCAATATGTTTCCCATCCAAATAGGAACCATAACCCATTCTCAAACACCTATAACCCTGGCTGGAGAAATCACCCAAATTTGTCTTGGAATAATAATCAAGGGCAATCATCTAACCCAAGACCTACCTATCCTCCTAGTTTCCACACTCAACCACCACCACCACTTCCACATAATCCTCTACCACAAGTCCCACCACAAGAAAAGAAGCCTTCCTTAGAAGAGATGTTCACCACTATCTTACAAAACCAAGCTGCTTCTATAAAGAACCTAGAAATTCAAGTAAGTCAGATTGCCAATGCCATTAGTAACCGTCCCCAAGGTACCCTGCCTAGCAATACTGAACCTAATCCAAGAAGGGAAGAGCAATGTAAATCAATCACCTTGAGGAAGGGTAAAGAAGTGGGCTACATACCTAAAGAATCAGAGGAAGATGTTAGAGTTGACGTCCAGGCAGAAGAAGAAGATAAGCAACAAAAGAAAATTGAGCAGACTTCATCTCAATCTGGTAAAATCATTGAATCACCTCCTCCACCTATCCCTTTTTCCTCAAAGATTCAAGCAAAAGAAGACAGATAGGCAATTTGCTAAGTTCCTCGAGGTATTCAAAAAGCTCCACATCAACATCCCTTTCTCTGATGCATTGGAGCAAATGCCAATTTATGCCAAGTTCATTAAGGACATCATCTCTAAGAAAAGGCAAATTGAGGATTTTGAAAATGTTGCTCTTACTGAGGAGTGCAACACCATTTTGCAAAGGAACTTACCACCTAAGCTTGAAGATCCAGGGAGTTTTACTATTCCTTGCACTATTGGTAACTTATTTTTTGATAAAGCTTTATGTGATTTAGGTGCAAGTATTAATTTAATGCCTTTTTCGACTTTCAAGAAACTTGGACTAGGAGAGACTAAACCCACCAAGATAACACTCCAGTTAGCAGACCGGTCTCTCAAGTATCCAAGAGGCATTATTGAGGATGTGCTAGTTAAGGTTGACAAATTTGTCTTTCCAGCTGATTTTGTAGTGTTAGATATGGAGGAAGATCGTGAAGTCCCAATTATCCTTGGGAGACCCTTTCTGGCAACTGGTAAGGCTCTTATCGATGTGCAAAAAGGAGAGCTCACCATGCGGGTCAATGATCAAGAGGTAACATTTAACCTTTTCTCTGCAATTAAATTCCCAAGTGAGACTGATGATTGTTTTAAAGTGAATGAAGAAGAGAGTATAGTTCAGGGAATATTCATCAATCAACAACCTATGGACACCATAGAAGCAATTCTTGATGAAGAGAAGTCCAATTGTGCTGAGCCCAACGAGTTGGATGAATTCAGAAAGCAAGCAGATAAGAGTGCTAGACTCTATAAGGAGAGAACGAGGAAGTGGCATGACAAGAAGTTAGTGGAAAGACAATTTGAGCCGAGGCAACAGGTTTTACTCTATAATTCTTGTTTGAAGCTATTTCCAGGCAAGTTGAAATCAAGGTGGTCTAGACCATTCATTGTTACTCAAGTATTTCCATATGGAACTATGGAAATAGGAGCTGAATTTTCAAAGGAACCATTTAAGGTTAGTGGTCAGAGATTGAAACATTATTGGGGAGGAGTGATCGATCGTGAAAAATCGGTTACTGATCTTAATGATCCACCTTGAAGAATGACAGACATAGTCAAGCTGATGACTATAAATCAAGCGCTTCTGGGGAGGCAACCCCAGCATTTTATTACTTTCTTAGTTATTTCTCTTATTTTTTAGTATAGATATTTCATTAGTTGATTTTTTTTCTTTATTTTATAGGTGTCAGAGTTTAAGTTTGGGGGAGCAATAAAGGAATTTGGTAAGTTTTGCAGTTTGAGCTTCATTAAAAAAAAATCAGGGGAGTTTCTTTTATCCTTTTCTTGAATTCTTGAATTTCTTACACATTGAGGACAATGTATGTTTCAAGTTGGGGGGAAAGAGCAAAAATTTTTATTTTCAAAGATTGAGCAAATTTTTTTTTGTTTTCAAAATTCTATGCTTTAAAATGGTTTTACCTTGAAGTGATTATATGCTTGCTTAATAATTCTTTGATATTTAACCATTGATTGAGAATGTTATAGCAAAATGAAAGTCATGAATATGAGCAAAGTATGTGAATGAATTCTTTTGTGAATTATCTTTTTGATTGAGATTTTTCCAAAAATTGAATGCACAATGTTTCTATCATTGAAGTCATGCATATTTAGAGAAGATTTATGTGAATATGAATAAACAATAGTCTTTAAAGTTTGTTATTTGTCTAGAATTTGTTCTATCATCTCTCAAGGCGAAATCCTAGAACACACTTAGCTAAAGAGGTGATTTAGGCCATCTTTAGACCGTTTGAGCTTTTCAAGACTACCATGATATATTTTATCCTTAGCACCCAATTTGAGCTTAAAGTAGACCTTCTTTCTTGTTTTACTTACATTAACAATTAGCCTAGCCTATATAAAAAAAAAAGTCATATACCCCATTATATGCATGAGGACTATGTCAAGATATATTTAGAACTACGCATATATGGAAGAAAGGGTGAAAAAAAAAGAAAAAAAAATTCAAAAAAAAAGAAAAAAAAAGAAATCAAGTTGGAGGAATTATTTGAAAGCTCTTAAAAAGTCCAAGAAAAATAATGCATGATTAGGGGTTAAGCCTAAAAATCCTATTTCTCCTATCTATTACCTTAGCCATACATTACAAGCTTATAAAGTCCTATTGATCTTTGACTATGTGTGTCTATATTAGTGGAGAGAAGATGAGAAAAGCAAACTTATGGAAGATAACTATTCTTTGAGATCTTTTGTTATGTTCATATTTGTATAAATTCATCCGGATTGCATGAACTGAAATGAAGAAACATTTACACACACACACACAGAAAAATTCAATTGAATTGATACTCTCTTTTGAATGAGTTTATATATATTTAGCTAATGTTTATGAATTTTCATGGAGTTGTAATGTTTTCAAAATCTTTGGGGAAATAAAAGGGAAATCATTCTTGCAAGTATATTTGACCTCTAGGTACATTTCTTTGTGAATTTTATTTTGCTCAAGGACAAGCAAAAATTCAAGTTTGGGGGTGTGATAATTCTATAATTTATAGAATTATCATGAATTTAATGATATAATTTATCTCTAAATCATTACTATTAGATTCAAATCCCTCATTTATTTATTAAATTTCCCTCAATGATGTAGGAACTCCAATTCATAAAGAAGTCAAAGATGTGAAGTACTTCAGCTCTAAATTCCATTCAAACACAAGACTTTGTTGATAAAGCTTCATGCATGGATATTTCTACTGGCTGCCAAGAAAGATAAATTGTTGCATTTATCTTTTATGAAGATAAATTATCAAGATGGACTTTTTGCTAAGGATAGAGATAAACAAGGGAGCTGATAAAAGATAAATTTTCTTTGAAGATAAAGATCGAGCCCTATCAGCCAAGATTTTGAGCTAATCATCATCCCCACTGCCTCTATAAATAGCCAGCTTCAGCACCATGAAGAGCAATTCAATCCTACTAGGGGATATAGAGTAGTTTTAGTTTTATTCTCTTTGTTTTAGTTTTCAAGTTTTCATCTAAATTTCTTTTGGTTTTTATTTTGGAATATTTTAGAAGTTTAGATTTAAATAAAGATTTTTTTATTATTTTCACTTTCTTGCTACTTCGATTTCAGAAATATTAGTGTTTTGATAAAAAGATTCTTTCGATCGTTTGAATAAAATTAGGGTGTGAAATTTTAGTACTTAGTAAGCAATTCACAAATTCAGTCATCGTGGGAACGATACTCTACTTATCACTTTATTACTTGCTACGGTCCGTATACTTGCGGTACACTCATCAGGAATTCGGTAACAGTGGTAGAGCTGCCATCGTTGGCGAGGGAAAAAGGAAGAGACGGCGCCGACGAAGAGAGGGAGGCTAGTGACCGTCAGAAGGAAGGAAAAATTAGGAAGGAAATTGAAATGGAGAAGGCAAAACCGAGGAAGAAAACGGAAAAGGGATCTGGAGGTGCCGATGGAATTAGCTGCCGCCATTGCCACCGAAGCTTCGCCGGAGGAAGTGGAAGATGTGGGAGGCCACCGGTCAGGCGAAGAACGGCGAAGGAGGCCGGCGAAGAGGCAGAAGGAGGCCGACCTAAATCGAGTCGATCCCCCGCCGTGCCGTCGATTCGGGATGAACAGAGGCCAGATCCGACTTCACCGTGGTGCCAGCCAGCTAAGGAACCATCGAACCGCCGGAGAACCGGTCACTGGCGAGGAATTGACGAGGAAGGAGGCAGATCGGTCTAGACGGGAAAAAGGAAAAAGGAAAAAGAAAAAGAAAAGAAAAGAAAAGAAAAGAAAAGAAAAGAAAAGAAAAGAGAAAAAGAAGGAAGAAAAAGAAGAAAGAGAAAGAGAAAGAGAAAGAGAAAGAGAAAGAGAAAGAGAAAGAGAAAAGGAATTCCGGGAAATCTCGAGAATTACGGGAATTGAAAATTCCCACGATGACCGAGCTGTTGAAATTGGGCGAGGTGAACACGGGCACGACGTTCGAGAGTCAGTCGCCTACCCGAGACAGGTAAGGGATGCATGTGCAGCACTGTAAGGATATTCAGTTTGCATGTTTTAATTTCAAAATATTTTATGAAATTATTATGATGAATGATTGGTTGGAAATTTGGAATGAAGTACTGGCTGGAAATTATAAACTGTATTTTCCGTGTAGGAGGCTAGCCAATCAGTAGCCGTTATACTGCCGAAAAATTATCGAAAAATTATCGAAAATTACTGAAAATCATAATAAATGATTTTATATCACGAGAAATGATTTTCAACCGCAAAAATTGAGGAAATGAATATTTTCATAAAAACATGAATAAAATGAAAGTGATTTTAAAATATTCATGTTTTCGAGATGGTGAAAATGAAATCACCGAAAATTCTCTTTGAGAATGGTGATAATGAAATTACCGAAAATTCTCTTGATATGTAAATTACTCGTAATATGAGATGAAAAATGAAAAGAAATAAAGTGAATATTTTTTTATATATTTCTTAAATATTCACTAAATGGTTTTATAACCTTTATGGTTTTAAATTATGAAAATATATTTCTATAAATTCCATAAAGGTTTATTGATGATGAAAAATATTTGTTTTGAGACTAGTAGGCATCCTATCATGCTGACATGTGATATGTGATATGTTTAGTCTCAGTCGACACCTGATCAGTGATCTACCGAGGACAATATAGATTATGGTCATAGAATTGACATGTTTATTTCTTTGCCCTCCGAGGTCTATAGCATGATATGATTGATGATTGTCTTAGACTGTATATATGATGTGTGACATGTGAAAAGAACATGTTTTATATGATATGAGAAGAAGATCAATTGACTTATAGCATTTTTTACAAAATGCTCATTACGATACTGATTATAGTACTGTGAGATGATTTTCATAAGACATGTGATACGAACATGTAATATGTTTTCAAAAAGGAAGAATTGATAAATCTAATATTCTTACCATGATTTTAAATGGAATAGTAGATTATACGTGCTACAGTGATCTTTGCACCGTGTGAGCCATCTCTAGAAGACTCAAGGGACCTAAGTGCTACATAGATTCTTCAAAAACTATGGGGAGCCACCTCTAGAATCCTTTGAGCACTAAGTGCTACACGAGTTCTGATGAGATAGTGGAAAGTATATGGCATAAATGCCAATCCGAGTAAAGACTCGATCTTTGTACCGTGTGAGCCACCTCTAGAAAACTCAAGGGACCTAAGTGCTACATAGGTTATTTGGAAACTATGGGGAGCCACCTCTAGAATCCTTGAGAACTAAGTGCTACACGAGTTTCTCGATACGACACTTAACTCCATTGCTAGTTAGGATGGATGTCGTAACTGAATCAGTGAATTGGGGCTTACGCCTAAAGTGATTAAGTGATCGGTTATTTTGAAACTGTTTTCAGTGAGTTAAGCTATATGCTTAAAGTTTATTGATTTTCGTTTTTTGAATGGATTGATTTATTAACTTGCATAGTAATCGATTTATTGACGTGTATAATGACTAATCTACCGAAGTGCTTGCTGCTTTGCTAATGTGATAAGTGGAATATATTTTAATAACTTACTTTTCTATTTAAAGTACTGTACTAATTATGATTGTACAGTAAAACATGAAATGAGTTTTAAAGGAAAATGATGATGATTTAACTAATATTCTTTTCAAAGAAAACATGAATATTAGTTATTTTATTTAAATACTTTATTTCATAAAAGCAATTAATTTGGAAAGAATATGGAAATGATATGAAATAAAAAAGAAAAATGATTTAAATTTCAAAAGAAATTTATTACTCCTTACAGTTGCTTCTAGGTTACAGGACAAGACAAGCATTTCAAAATGCCTGCCTCACTCCACCCGGATCCCTAGTCGACTGTAGTATCCTTTCTACATGTGAGCCTAGAGCTAGCTAGGAAGATTTAAAAGAAACTGAAAAAGTTTTTCAGCGTATAGATAGCTGAGTATCAAGTGAGGCATATAATTCCCTTACTGAGCCGTGGTTTTGCTCACCCTTTAATTTTAAAAATTTCAGGTTTTGATGATTGTGAGATCAGTTGATTGTGGATCACGGCTGTACACAAAGGACAATATGACAGACCAACTGATTTATATGAGATACGATCATTTATTTTTTGTATTTAGACATGTCTACAGTACTACTTATCTAATTAATTAAGATAGGGGATGTGTATAATATAAACAATGTTATGTAAAATTGTTTAACAGTTAGTACAAGTGAAGTATCACAGACAGCCCAACCGGTTAAGTTGTGTAAAATAAGGTGAAAAATGTGGTAACGGGTCGTTAAAAACACAGTACAATGTTCATCCCAATATTTATCAAATTTTCTTTGCATTGATTGAGCCATTTCTTTCAAATTGCTATCTAAACTTTGTATTTCCTTGATAATATTAGAATGAATCTTGCACACATTGTCAAAATACAAGTTGGCAGTAGGATAATTTATTCCAAAAAATAGAGTAGTAATGTCATAAAAAAGATTTAGAAACTTGCAAATTTGTTGAAACCTCTCTTCTTTTATTGGAAGATCTTCAAGTTGAAAGTTTGCATCTTCTGTTGGTAATATTCTAAAAGCATTATAATAATAAAGGTATCTCTCAAGCATTAAATAAGTTGAATTCCATCTAGTGGGTACATCCAACCACATTGCCTTTGTATGCTATAAATTAATCTGCCTTGCACATTCTTTAAACTTTATCACTCTTGATTCAGACCCCACAACATACTTTACACTATTCCTAACTTTATCCAAAGCTTTACTGAGCACTTTCAAACCTTCTTGGACAATGAGATTCAAAATATGAGCACAACAACGAATATGAAAAAATGCACCACGAGACAACAAAGCATCTTGTTGAACAAGTTTTTTACGCAACAAATCCTGCATGTTATCCACATTACGTGCATTATCCAAAGTAATACTAAAAATTTTCTTCTCAATACCCCAATCTCTTAACAAAGTATGGACAGTACTACACAAAGCATTTGCCTAATGTGGAGGTGGAACGTGACAAAAATTCAAAATTTTACTTTGCAACATCCAATTCTCATCCACAAAGTGTGTTGTAAGACAAAGGTACCCTCTATTTGTGCATGATGTCCACATATCACTAGTCAAACAAATTCTACCAGGAATCTTTCCTAACTAAGACTTAAGATTTTCTTTCAATTTCTTATACGATTTAAAACAATCAGCTTTGATAGTATTCCTACAAACAGTTTGAACATTACTATTAAGAAAAACATGAATGTCCCTATTTGCTTCATGTTTAGCCCATGTGAATGTATACCCATGTTTTATAATAGCCTTAGCAACCAATTCACGATAAACCTATTGATCTACATTCATATTGCCAGTGGTTTCCTTCTTAGATCGTTTAGGACAGGTTAGAACATGGCGATTAAGGTTGGAAGTACCACTTACAAATGCTGCAGAATAGGATTTACCACAATGCTTGCATTTGACTTTTGGCTTTTTAGATGGAGATTGTCCCTCAATAATATCAAAGTCATTCTAAACCTTGCTAAATCTCCTTAAAGAAGTAGAAGAAACTTTACTTTGGCTCTCGACTTCTTGCTCATCATTATTGTAATTAACATTCCTTGATTGATTTGATTCCATCTCCAAAACTCCTGCCAATAAAAAGCGAAAAATAAAATGTTACGTTAATTTGCTATTTTGTAGATATGAATAAAACCACTAAGAAACACTTGAAAGACACTTAAGGCTAAACAATAATTTAAAAAAAAATTCAAAGCAACAAAATTAATCCCAAATATCACCAGGTAAAGATTAAACAATTGATTAAAACACAACTACTTGTCTGCAAGTTTTAAAACAAACTTAAAAAAAAAAGAAGAAAACCTCATTCAAAATTTGTGTTGATGCAAGCAGTATTTAAAGGCAAGGAAATAAACCCTTTGCCTGACGAATGGTGATATATATTTGTTCAATATATAATATAATATAATATAATATAATATAATATAATATAATATAATATAATATAATATAATACAATATAATATAATATAATATAATATAATATAATATAATATAATATAATATAATATATTATCATCCATTTTGAAGTTTACTTCTGTATCGAGGCACTAATCCATTAAGTTATAGTCACTACAAAAAATGAAACTTTTAAAGGCACTTTCATATATGCGGTTTTACCAACCACTGGTAATTCATTTTTTTTAAATGCAATTCCCGGCTCAAACCATAAATTCCGTTTTTTACTCTGCTTCTAACGACTCAACCCCCTTTTTTTGGAAACGACTCAACCCCTATGCTCTTCTCATTAGGCAATCTGAATATATCCTTCTTCTCTAATTATTTGGCTTTAAGAATTCATTTTTCTTCATCTCAAATCAAATTTTCCCTTAATTTAGAAACCAAACCCTAGCTTTTCCTCTCAACTCTCACATTCTTCTCTTTTTTTCATCGATCATCTCATCTCAACTCTCACATTCAGAGCATCACTAAGCCTGCGATTTGAAGATGGGCTTGTGAGGTGGAGTGAGAGGAATCAGTGGCTTGATCTATGAGGAGACTCGTGAAGTGAAAAGAATCAATTGTACTCCGTACCTCAGCTCTATCTCATTTCATAAAAATCATCTTCCCACGTTCTCTCCTAGAGGTTTTTCAAGAATTTCTGTTTTAGGTTTTTATGTTTCAAGTTTTCTCGTCGTTCTTTTTCTACGTTATTGTATTTCTTTCCGTATCTTTGAGTGCTGTTTCCTTGAACTGAAGAAGAAAGATGGCTCGTACGAAGCAAACTGCTCGCAAATTAACCGGAGGAAAGGCTCCAAGAAAGCAACTTGTCGCCATGGTATGATTATTTAGGTTTTTGATTTCTTTTTTGTATTTGGGTTCTTTTAGAATACGTTTCTGTTTCTTTGTCTCAATCGCAACTAATCAATTACAGGCTGCCGGGAAATCTCTTTCGGGGAAATTTGGGCAAAAAACTAGTGGAGTCAAGAAGCCTCACCGCTTCCGTCCTGGAACTGTCGCTCTTATTGAAATCTGTAAATACCAGAAGAGCACAGAGCTTTTGATCTGCAAGTTACCCTTCCAGCGCCTTGTTCGTGAAATTGCCCCAGATTTCTAGGTATGTCTCATAAAATTACAAGAAGGCAAAACCTGTAATCCCAGTTCGTTTAACTTGAGATTATAGTAACTCTTTTAGTGAATGACTGTTTGGGGGAAATTATTTTGCTCAAGTGAGGAGAACCTTAGACAATGGATTGAGGCACTAACTTCAATGATTACTTAATTGCTTGTCACCTGATGCATGTGCTTGTGTACTGTGTAAAGTAGTGCATGAATATATTTCATGTTAATTTTGCAATGGACAAAGGGGAAACTCTGAAACACTATAAGTTTAGTTTGGCATTTGAGAACTCCAATGAAGAGGATTATGTCACGAAAAAGTTTTTCCAGTCTCTTGTTGCAGGTATGGACATTATTTTTCATGGCCCCTTTAACGTTATATTATGACAAAGGATTTATAGACAGCAAATATTTCTTTTCAGTTCTTGGCTCCTTTCGATTGATGTTTGAAAACTCCATTCTACTTCAGTCTCTGAAATTGAACTTAAATATATGTCTCCATAGGGAAATAATTTTTGTTTCGAATGAATGCTAAAAGTTTTGCCCAAAATTGGGAAACAGTTGGCATAAAAAATTTATGACCAAGTTTTTAGAAACAAGATCCTGAAAATTGCCATCCCTGCCGGAAAGGATTCATTTGTGTTTTCATTTTGAACTTGAATGTGGGCTTTATTTCACCATTTGATTAATGGAAACATTAAATTTTGTAAGAACCATACCTGTGGTGTTTGGTGCTCCTAATATTGAAGATTTTGCTCCTTCTCCTGGTTCAGTTTGAACCATAATCAATCATTAAGGTGAATATGCCAGTTTACCAAGACCTGTTTCTTTTTATGGAATAGTTACACCCACCTGCTAGGTTTCTTTGATGGTCGAAGTTATATTTTGGTTTTCCAATGACTAGTCCTGTTGACAATGAGATATCCATGGATTAGGTGGAAGTATGAAGGCCCATCTGATTCTTTCAAGGCCCTTGTGGATATGGCTACAGTTCATTCATCATGCCGTTTGTGCATTCACTTGGCAACCGTCATTCGGGAGAAAGAAGAAAAGAACTCTGATTTAAAGAAACGCCCTTGCAAGTGTACCAAAGGATCAGAAACTGTGTATCATTTATGTATAAGAGAGCGAAGGAGGTTTGAGAGGGAGTCTATTTTCTTGAGGTAGCCCCTATACTCTTTAGCTATTAGTTCATTGTTGCAAAACGATTTTATCGCACCTTTTTATCCAGACTTTATCAGACTTTCTTTAAACATAACAATCAATGCAAAAGTAGTTGAAATCATGTGGCAATATGTGGTACGTTAGTATGTACTCAGTTGAAGCTAATTTTAAGCATTTCTTTGATTTGGAACTGGAGGAAATCCTTATTTTTGACATTGACGAGCAGGTCTGGCAATTTGACTCTAGAGGCCTTGGAGGCTGTAGTGCTTATGAAGTTTAAGTCTCTGAAACAAGTGCCTGTTTGGAAGCTTGAAAGACCTAAAAGCATAAGAGGAGGGGATGAACTAAAAGTATACAGAATATATCCTGTTAGCTTGACACAGAGACAGGCTTTATTTACGTTCAAGTTCAAAGGAGATGACAATCTTAGGAGCCACATTAAAAACAACCCTTGTGCAAAGTTTGAAGTCATATTTGTCTAGATTGAAGGTTGCATTATCTCAACTTTGAGCATGGTTGAGCACTATTTGCTTAAAATACTTCTTGATAGATCAAAGGTAACCGCGTGCAGGTTATGACTCTCATTAAATGCTTCCTGTAAGAATTCCATGATTCTTTTACATTGATTAGCTGCTAGGTTACAGGAACGAGCATGATTAAAATTTAGGAAAGGCTCAATTCGTTTTAGCTCATGTCACCATGCATCCAGATTCTTAAAGAGTTTTAGCTTCAGAATTTCTTCCTAGCATAATTAACTATTGTTTGAATTAGTTAGATATGTCAAAGAGTCATTGTGTATATCTGGAGAATCTTCCGGAGTTATGCGTAGTATGAATACTTTTCATTGAATAAATTTGGCTTTGCTGCTAGCAATTTTGAATCATTCCTTAACTTGAGAATGTGAAATTCCAAGGATGATTACATTGCATTCAACGTAGTAATTGTCTGAATTCTGAAATTACAATACAATTGTTTCCCTTTTGCAAGCCTTCTGCCTTCAAAGATTTAGGATCGGAATTGCAGAAGAAAAGTTTCGACAGATCAGTAATGAAGATTAAGAAAGAGTGTTTTACAAGGAAACATGGAGAGCAGAAAACTGAAGAGATCGATTTGCATTTTACACAATATATGAAGATGATTCATTTTTAACTTTTGCAGCTTAGCAACTACAACTCTTTTAAAGGGGTGCTATACTGCAGGCCTCACTATATCCAACTCTTCAAGAGAATTGGCAGTCTGGACAAGAGTTTTGAAGGTAAACAAAAACTATAAATTTCTATTGAACTACCATTTGTTACTTCAATAGTCTTTCAGGAACACCAAAGATTGTCAAACCTGAAAAACACGTAGAAAGTGAGGTAATTCTTGGAATCCATTCGCCACCCACAAGTTTCAGTTTGTTTTTTTTTCCCAAGTTTACTATAAATCTTTCCATTGATTTGTAGTGAATTGGATCCAACAAAATGCACAGAAAGTGGTGAACCTGTTCGGTGGCACCAGAGAAAAATGTGTTAGCTGTAATAGGACAGTCTATCCAATTGAGAATGTAATTAAACCCATAAATTTTGGATTAGAAAATGCATGCCAGTATATTATTGAGCAAAAAATGAAACTTAGGTGTGATTTTATGTTCTTTAAGGTTACGGTTAATGGGACACCATACCACAAGAGCTGCTTCAAGTGTACCCATGGCGGTTGCACTATTATTCCATCAAACCACATTGCACATGAAGGAAAGCTCTACTGCAAACATCACCACATCCAACTCTTCAAGGAGAAAGGAAACAACAGCCAGCTTGAGACAGACCGTGAGAAAAACACCATGGCTGAGAACCTTACGTCCATGGAAATTGCTGCTGAGTCATAATATCGAAATTGATCAATCAGGTATCTCTCTCATAGACTAGTGTTTTTACATTCAGTTTTATGGTTTTGCTTCACGAACTAGGTTTAGTTTATGTTATATTTGGATATCTTGATCCTTAGTTTCATAGTTTTGTAAGTTCAATGCCTTTTCTTTCATCTTCTCTTTTCCCTTTTTTTTTTTATATTGTAGGTTTCAAATGAATTAAATTCATTAGGATCACTACATGCAAATAACTAGTTTGCGGCTGGTTGGTGGTTCTTTCCTTGCAATGGGTTGGTTCTTTATTTCATTTTTAAGTAAGTTATTAGTATTTAGATAACTTTTTGGTTTGTATGTACTTTGAATTGAACTTTTAACAAATGATGGTAGTTGAGAATTAGAAATCATTTGGGTTTGCATTAAGAACAAATGATGAGATTTTTATGAATTTGTAGATTGCTCATTTTTTTGGCCCTATTAATCTTATTTTTTCTATTTTAACAATGTTAATGATAATCAAAGTCTTCAATTCTTTATCTTTGGATTGTGTAATGTTTATATGTTCAAAATATGTTAATGATAATCAAAGTCTTGATGAACAAAATATATGTTGCTTTGTTTTACATTTTTTTATTTGTTTTGTAATCGAAAAAATTAGTAAATGTAAATTGGTTATAAAAAAAAAGAGTAAACACAGTGATTTAAAATAAAACGTAATAAATTTAAAATTTAAAATTAAAAAATAAGATTTTTATTTGCATTTTAAAGTGTTGATAAAAGCTTTTAAATTTAAAATAAAATAAAAACTATAAAATTTTCAAATTTCAAATAATTTTTATCGACATTTAAAAGTGTATATATAAACTTTTAAATTTAAAATAAAATTCAATAAATATAAAAGTATTAAATTTCAAATAAAATTTTTGCCAACACTCTAAAGTGTTGATAAAAATTTTTAAATTTAAAATAAAGCTCAATAGATATAAAAATTTTAAATTTCAAATATGATTTTTGCCGGCATTTTAAAACGCCAGTAAAAGTCTTTTACTTTTAAAGGAATTTAAAAGAGCCAGGAAAAGTTATGCCGCAATTTATTAGACCTTTGCCGGCATTGGACTACATCACCGCCGGTAGACCTTCACCGACATTCACCTAGCCGGCGGTCAACGAACTGCCGGTAAAGTTTTTATCGGCGGTTCATTGGTCTTTTACCGGCACTTATAAGTGCCAGTAAAAGTCAGTTTTTTTGTAGTGACATAAAATAATTAAAAAATTTTATTTTCTTTAGCAGAAAAAAAAAATCATAATATTATAGTTGTAACTTGTATGGTACCTAGTAGCAGTAGTAGTATTTGTATAGGAAAATATATGTATTTCATGTTCATCATTTCATGTACTTGATTCTAAATCACAAGATAAAAATTAGATATTATACTATTTTGAGTTTAAAAAGAACACATCTATCTTAAATGACACGTAACAATAAAAAGTTATTGCTTGAACAGTGGAAACATTATTGGCAAAAAAATAATGAAACATAGAAATAAAATTAATTGTAAATAAAGATAATAAGAGTTTTAAATTTTAAACATAAGGTATCAAATTAAATTAATAACAATTTCATAATATGTTAAGAACAATTATTAACACATTTACATATATGATACTTATGTAAATCTTAACATATATATATATATATATATATATATATATATATATATATATATGTGTGTGCGTGTGCGCGCGCGCGTGTGCGTGTGCGCGCGCGCGCGTGTGTGAAATTAAATTAAATGATCTAATATTATGATCATTGATCAAGCTAATCTATATTATATGAATACATTATAAGAAGTTAAATGTTTAAAAATAAAAATAATATTATACTTTAATCCATGAATATGATAATTGATAATAGATTGAAACTAAAAACATTTTACATTAATGTAAAAGTTTAATAGCATGCATCTTAAAATCAAATGAATGATTTATGTAAAATGACTAATGAATCATGGATATAGTATTGTGTCTTACAAATTTGTTAATCATCCTCAAGAGCTAAGCCTAACCCTTGAGGTCTTTCATAGGCAAATATCTAATTATCTCTCAATTTTATGATCTAATTAGATTAAAATTTGATGCCAACATATTAAAATTAATTCATCATCGGAATAAAAAGTAATTAATTGTTACTTATTATAAAGATAAATGAGACAGAATATAACTTATAATATATAAGCAAATGTAAGATTAAACATATAAAATAATAAAATAAAAAGGAAGTCAGCAAACTTAGTCTCTAATTTTTTTAATGCATACAAAATATTTAAAAGCTTAAAACTCTTTGTTTAATTAGATGAGTACTACTACACTAAAAAAAAGAATTTATGGTTTAGCCTATTTTTTCTCTAAGAATAAATATATATTAAACTATAGTCATAGTACTACAAACCATTTAGTAGCCTATTTCAATATTTATGTTCATATGACATACTTAAAACTGTGGGGATGAGATAACTACTAAAAAAAAGAGGTTGAGAATTGAGATAATTTCACAGTTTAGTTTAACCTATTTTCTCTCTAAACCTAGGTCTTTTATTTTCTTTCTCTATTTTTTCTCTGTGGCTGCTACTTTCATAAGTTAGTTTAATACCATTATTTACCTCTCACACCTACATCAGACGAGCATCCAAGGTCATTTTTGTTATTTTATTTGTTTTATTTATGGTTGTTCACTTGTTCTTACTGATAACTTCTTTGCTTGGTGTCAGATATAGTATTATTTTTATTTGTTTGTTCGTGCACCAACGTTGATGGTAAGCAAAAGATTAATTTTTCTTTGACCATCAAAGGTATTGGCAGTTTCGCCAACTTTGTTTGCAAGAAAGCTGATGTAGACATGTTTTTCTACTCACTTTCAAAGGGCGTAAGGAGAGGAGTAGTTCTTTGAGCTATGGTTTATTTGTGAACTTTCAATCAATGTTGATCTAAACTTTGTATCACTGAATATTGTTCTTAATGCAAACCCAAATGATTTCTAATTCCCAACTACCATCATTTGTTAAAAGTTCAATTCAAAGTACATACAAACCAAAAAGTTATCTAAATACTAATAACATCCTTAAAAATGAAATAAAGAACCAACCCATTGCAAGGAAGGAACCACCAACCAACCGCAAACTAGTTATTTGCATGTAGTGATCCTAATGAATTTAATTCATCTGAAACCTACAATATAAAAAAAAAAAAGATGAAAGAAAGGGCATTGAACTTACAAAACTATGAAACTAAGGATCAAGGCATCCAAATATAACATAAACTAAACCTAGTTTGTGCAGCAAAACCATAAAATTGAATGTAAAAACACTAGTATGTGAGAGAGATACCTGATTGATCAATTCCGATATTATGACTCAGCAGCAATTTCCATGGACCTAAGGTTCTCAGCCATGGTGTTTTTCTCGCGGTCAATCTCAAGCTGGCTGTAGTTTCCTTTCTCCTTAAAGAGTTGGATGTGGTGATGTTTACAGTAGAGCTTTCCTTCATGTGCAATGTAGTTTGATGGACTAATGGTGCAACCGCTATGGGTACACTTGAAGTAGCTCTTGTGGTATGGTGTCCCCTTAACTGTAACCTTAAAGAACATAAAATCACACCCAAGTTTCATTTTTTGCTCAATAATATACTGGCATGCATTTTCTAATCCAAAATTTATGGGTTTAATTACATTCTCAATTGGCTAGACTGTCCTATTACAGCCAACACATTTTTCTCTGGTGCCACCGAACAGGTTCCCTACTTTCTGTGCATTCTGTTGGATCCAATTCATTACAAATCAATGGAAAGATTTATAGTAAACTTGGAAAAAAAAACAACAAATTGAAACCTGTGGGTGGCAAATGGATTCCAAGAATTACCTCACTTTCTATGTGTTTTTCAGGTTTGACAATCTTTGGTGTTCCTGAAAGACTATTGAAAAAGAATGATATACAGTAATAAATGGTAGTTCAATAGAAATTTATAGTTTTTGTTTACCTTCAAAACTCTTGTCCAGACTGCCAGTTCTCTTGAAGAGTTGGTCATAGTGAGGCCTGCAGTGTAGCAGCCCTTCAAAAGAGTTGTAGTTGCTAAGCTGCAAAAGTTAAAAATGAATCATCTTCATATACTGTGTAAAATGCACATCTATCTCTTCAATTTTCTGCTCTTCATGTTTCCTTGTAAAACACTCTTTCTTAATCTTCATTACTAATCTGTCGAAACTTTTCTTCTGCAATTCCGATCCTAAATCTTTGAAGGTAGAAGGCTTGCAAAAGGGAAGCGGTTGTATTGTAATTTCAGAATTCAGACAATTACTACGTTGAATGCAATGTAATCATCCTTGGAATTTCACATTCTCAAGTTAAGGAATGATTCAAAATTGCTAGCAGCAAAGCCAGATTTATTCAATGAAAATTATTCATACTACGCATAACTCCGAAAGATTCTCTAGATATACACAAGGACTTTTTGACATACCTAACTAATTCATACAATAGTTAATCATGCTAGGAAGAAATTCTGAAGCTAAAACTCTTTAAGACTCTGGATGCATTGTGACATGAGCTAAAACGAATTGAGCCTTTCGTAAATTTTAATCATGCTCGTTCCTATAACCTAGCAGATAATCAATGTAAAAGAATCATGGAATTCTTACCTGAAGCATTTGATGAGAGTTATAACCTGCACGCGATTACCTTTGATCTATCGGGAAGTTTTTTCAGCAAATAGTGCTCAGCCATGCTCAAAGTTGAGATAATGCAACTTTCAATCTAGACAAATATGACTTCAAACTTTGCACAAGGTTTGTTTTTAATGTGGCTCCTAAGATTGCCATCGCCTTTGAACTTGAACGTAAATAAAGCCTGTCTCTATGTCAAGCCAACAAGATATATTCTGTATGCTTTTAGTTCATCCCCTCCTCTTATGCTTTTAGGTCTTTCAAGCTTCCTAACAGGCATGTGTTTCAGAGACTTAAACTTCAAAAGCACTACAGCCTCCAAGGCCTCTAGAGTCAAATTGCCAGACCTACTCGTCAATGTCAAAAATAAGGATTTCCTCCAGTTCCAAATCAAAGAAATGCTTAAAATTAGCTTCAACTGAGTACATACTAACGTACCACCTATTGCCACATGATTTCAACTACTTTTGCATTGATTGTTATGTTTAAACAAAGTCTGATAAAGTATGGATAAAAAGGTGCGATAAAATCATTTTGCAACAATGAACTAATAGCTAAAGAGTACAGGGGCTACCTCAAGAAAATAGACTCCCTCTCAAACCTCCCTCGCTCTCTTATACATAAATGATACCCAGTTTCTGATCCTCTGGTACACTTGCAAGGGCGTTTCTTTAAATTAGAGTTCTTTTCTTCTTTCTTTCGAATGACGGTTGCCAAGTGAATGCACAGACAGCATGATGAATGAACTGCAGCCATATCCATAAGGCCTTGAAAGAATCAGATGGGCCTTCATACTTCTTCCTAATCCATGGATATCTCATTGTCAACAGGACTAGTCATTAGAAAACCAAAATATAACTTCGACCATCAAACAAACCTAGCAGGTGGGTGTAACGATTCCATAAAAAGAAACAGGTCTTGGTAAATTGGCATATTCACCTTAATGACTGATTATGGTTCAAACTGAACCAGGAGAAGGAGCAAAATCTTCAATATTAGGAGCACCAAACACCACAGGTACGGTTCTTACAAAATTTAATGTTTCCATTAATCAAATGGTGAAATGAGGCCCACATTTAGGTTCAAAATGAAAACACAAATGAATCCTTTCCAGCAGGGATGGCAATTTTCAGGATCCTGTTTCTAAAAACTTGGTCATAATTTTTTATGCCAACTGTTTCCCAATTTGGGGCAAAACTTTCAGCTTTCATTCGAAACAAAAATTATTTCCCTATGGAGACATATATTTAAGTTCAATTTCAGATACTGAAGTAGAATGGAGTTTTCAAACATCAATCGAAAGGAGCCAAGAACTGAAAAGAAATATTTGCTGTCTATAAATCCTTTGTCATAATATAATGTTAAAGGGGCCATCAGAAATAATGTCCATACCTGCAACAAGAGACTGGAAAAACTTTTCCGTGACATAATCCTCCTCATTGGAGTTCTCAAAAGCCAAACTAAACTTATAGCGTTTCAGAGTTTCCCCTTTGTCCACTGCAAAATTAACATGAAATATATTCATGCACTACTTTACACAGTACACAAGCACATGCATAAGGTGACAAGCAATTAAGTAATCACTGAAGTTAGTGCCTCAATCCATTGTCTAAGGTTCTCCTCACTTGAGCAAAACAATTTTCCCCAAACAGTCATTCACTAAAAGAGTTACTATAATCTCAAGTTAAACGAACTGGGATTACAGGTTTTGCCTTCTTGTAATTTTATGAGACATACATGGAATCTTGGGCAATTTCACGAACAAGGCACTGGAAGGGTAACTTGCGATCAAAAGCTCTGTTCTCTTCTAGTATTTACGGATTTCACGAAGAGCGACGGTTCCAGGACGGAAGCGGTGAGGCTTCTTGACTCCACTAGTTTTTGGCCCAGATTTTCTCGAAGAGATTTCCCGGCAGCTTGTAATTGATTAGTTGCAATTGAGATAAAGAAACAGAAACGTATTCTAAAAGAACCCAAATACAAAAAGGAAATCAAAAACCTGAATAATCATACCATGGCGGAGAGTTACTTTCTTGGAGCCTTTCCTCCGTTGATTTGCGAGCAGTTTGCTTCGTACAAGCCATCTTTTTTCTTCAATTCAAGGAAACAACACTCAAAGATACGGAAAGAAATACAATAACGTAGAAAAAGAATGACGAGAAAACTTGAAACATAAAAACCTAAAACAGAAATTCTTGAAAACCTCTGGGAGAGAACGGGGGAAGATGATTTTTATGAAATGAGACAAAGTTGAGGTACGGAGTACAATTGATTCTTTTCACTTCACGAGTCTCCTCATAGATCAAGCCACTGATTCCTCTCACTCCACCTCTACGAGCCCATCTTCAAATCGCAGGCTTAGTGATGCTTTGAATGTGAGAGTTGAGATGAGATGATCGATGAAAAGAAGAGAAGAATGTGAGAGTTGAGAGGAAAAGCTAGGGTTTGGTTTCCAAATTAAGGGAAAATTTGATTTGAGATGAAGAAAAATGAATTCTTAAAGCCAAATGATTAGAGAAGAAGGATATATTCAAATTGCCTAATGAGAAGAGCATAGGGGTTGGGTCGTTTCCAAAAAAAGGGGGTTGAGTCGTTAGAAGCAGAGTAAAAAACGGCGCTTATGGTTTGAGCCGAAATTGCATTTAAAAAAATGAATTACCGGCAGTTGGTAAAATCGCAGATATGAAAGTGCCCTTAAAAGTTTCATTTTTTGTAGTGTGTATAATACATGGATTAATTTTATAAAACATATGATGTGTGTTAAAATAAAATAAGTATTCATAATATATATATATATATATATTTATATATGCCAAAGTTTTTTTTAGTTATTTTACCCATGCAATTATTTTACATTACACAAATATTGCCTTATTTGTAATTATTAATTATATATCTTACTATCTTCATTCTCAATTCCCAACCCAAAAGCCAAATCCATTGGGCAACTTAACTACTGTAATTAATTTTAAAATGAACTTTTAATTGTAGGTAGTTACTAAGTGTAGGATCCAAAATTTTTCAAAAATTTTTTAAACTATTTTCCTTCCCTCCAATAATTTTTGTACTTCTATTTTCCTTCCTCCAATCGTTTTAATTTTAAAAAGCTAATTTTATATTTAATGGACTATAATTTAATATTATTAACAAATTACATTTAAATAATTTAATTTAATATTTTGATTTTTATGTAATTTAATTATATTTATTTTATTTTTAAACTTAGCAAATTAAAAATGATTAACAATTTAACATCATAACATGACATAAGTGTACAAGCCAATGATCGGAGAATCAAACCAAAATGATCCAAATCTAAATTAATTTGAATCCAAATCAACTCGACCTAAAATACCCTGAACTCAAATGGCTCAGTTTTCTTCAATTCGAACCTGTTTGACTCAAAACGAAAATAATCTAAATTCAAATTGGCCCAATTCTTCCTCGACCCAAACTCAATCGAGCTTGAAACCGAAGTGAACCCAATTCTTCCTTGATCCGAACTCGACTTGATCTGAACCCAACTTGACCTAAATCCAAATAAACCCAAATCGAAAATGACTTGATGTTTCATTAATCCGAACTCGACCTAATCTGAACCCGAATAAACCCAAACCTGAAATAACCCAATGTTTCATTAACACGAACCTGATTTTATCTGAACCTAAAATTATCCGAATCCAAAATGAACTGATTTTTCATTAACCCAAAATTATCAAATCCAAAATAACTTAACCTAAATCCAATCTGACCTGCCCATCTGCCACCTCTATTTGAACATATTAAAATAAAAATTGGAAATAAAATTACCAAAATATATTTTTTTATTTTTTATTATTTTAATCTTTACTCAATCGTCATTTTACCTTTTTAAAACTCATCAAAATCAATTTCATTGTCCATTCAAATTAGTCATATATTAAAGTTTGATTCCTGCGACAAGATCCAAACTGTGTTTACATTCTTTATGCAAAAGCAAATTATTTTCATTTTGATATAATGAGTTTTTAATATCCAACATCGTTTATTCATACCCTTGTAAAATTAATTTTTTATTTAAATTAATTAAATATTCTATTAGTATTTATCATTGTCCCTTAAGAAATAACAAAAGATTTTAAATTTCAATTTTTTTTGAACGAAATATACTTATATATTTAAGAGTATAAGAAAATGAATCTAAATAAAGATATAACAAATTCATGAATTCCTATTCACCCAAAAAAAATCATGAATTCATAATAAAATATATATTTTTTTGGCTTAAGGGTCAAAAAAACCCTTGAATAATAAAAGGTTTCGCATTTGAGCCCTTATTTTTTTTCGCAATCAATTGAGCTTTTATATTTTTAATTTCACTCTATTGAACCCTTACTTGGATGAAAACAGTTTGGTCTATTATTTTTTGGCCACGTGTACTGTACGGATTTAACGGTTTTCATTCACGAAAGGACTCAATTGAGTAAAAATTAAAATGTAAAGGCTCGATTGATTGCGAAAAAAAGTTAAAGGTTCATTATGAAAACCATTTTTTTCAAATGTCTTTTTGACTCTTTAGCTTTTTTTTTTTAATAGCCTAAAATTATAAGAACATGTTGTGGTGGATATGTGGATATACAAGAAAGAATAAAATGAGAAATGAAGATATTCATAAGATGGTTGGACTGGTACCTATCGAAGATAAGATGTGTGAAAGTTATTTACATTGGTTTACATGTACCTATAGATGCTCCAGTTAGGAGAATAGAGGTTATGGATGTTGAGAGAAGGGTTAAGACTAGAGGAAAATCGAAAAACTTAAAAGGAAGTAATTTGGATATATATGAAGGTATTAAAGTTGAATTAGCAAATGGCATTAGATAGGAATGTGTGGAGAAGAAGAATACATATGGACGATTTAACGTGAGTTTAGATATTAGTTCATATAGCCTACCCCAATCTCATGAGATAAAGGCTCTGATAATGATAATGAGCCTAAAATTGTAAGACCACTACGTTCAAAGAATGGTTCCAATACCATGAAATTTGTGATTTTATTTAGGAATGAGGATTAGTGACTATGTTCCTAGACTTGCTTGTTTTTATATAAATGCTTTAATAATCCTAATGGTACTTAGTACTATTATATATCTTCATCTCTTGGTTTGGTGTCGTACCACATGATTTTGACTAATTTATGTACAATTAATCTACTAGTTAGCAAAAGCGTCTATGTAGCACTCACTATTTACTGGCATTTTATCCTATCTATGATCGAATCTATGTAACCCATTATTGTTTTAGTAGAAGTAGAGCCATTAGGCCTATAATTAATCAACAAACTCAAGATGCTTGTATTGAACAAAAAAAAAGCTATCCAGCTAAACATATATATATATATATATATATAATTTAAAGAATAAATTATATAGGTAGTTGACCAACTTTGACCGACTTAGTACTTTTGTCATAAACTTATAAAATTAATCACTAACATATTTGAAAAAAAAAACTTTTGTCACTTGGCCGCTAGTGAATAACGAAATGATGATGTGGCTTGTCATGCATGATATAGTGATCACACGATGAAAGTATTTGAAAAGTCAGGTGACTTTAATAATGTTAATTGGGCTTGAGCCGTACTAAGTGAAAACTTGTGCCATACCAATGTCGGTTAAGCTGAGTGAAAGGAGTTCAGTACCCCTTAAGTAAGGTCTCGGGTTCGAGCTTTATGAATGGAGAAAATAGCATTGGGAGAGCTCTCTCGTATCGGGTTTGACCGTAGCTCAATTTCGATTAGTCGGAGTCCAAAATGACTTCCGGAGACCCAGGAAGGTCTTAGACAAAAAAAAAAACTTGCACCATGTCGTAGGGTTAAATTGATTTTAATTTAAAGAATTTATTCAAGCTTTAGTTATTTGATATATTCTCTTTTTTTTTATTCATAAGAGGTACAAAAGAAGTATATTGAGAATCGAACCTTGAACCTAATCTTTTCTAAATAGGGGTAACAACTACTAGGCTAAGTTTTGGTTGATATATTTTCTAATACATTCATGATAATAATTTTTCAAAAGTGTGATATAAGACTCATGTAATGAAATTCGAAATTTTCATTGAAATGAAATGAATATTCACAGAGAATGAAAGCGTCAATATTTTCAAACCAAATTGAAAGACAAAATTTATATAGGAATCAAGTACAACAATTTTTTCTATAAACAGTTGAACTTTTATTATTAAACAAATAATTAGACATTTTTAATTAACTTAAAATTTGATCTGCATAATTTATATGAACGAAGTATAACATTCAACGGTTGAATTAAAAAAATATGAATAGTACAAAAAAATTGAAGTGCGTAAAGTGAAATTAGTTTTGTACAAATATAAATGAACCTTCTAATATATATATATATATATATATATATATATATATATATATATATAAAATATTTATTGTAATTGGGTACGGGGCTCAACTCAAACAATCAAAAGTTCAAAACTAATTCCTTACATGTTACATCAGCCTAGAATAACTAAATCTAACTACCCAAACTGTTTTAAATAAAAATTCTAAATGTACCCCGTTTTTTACTATTCATACCCCATTTTCTGTGTGATGAATAGTAATCTAATGAAAAAATGGGGTAAAAAGAGTAAAAAAGTGGGTATGAATAGAATTTTCCCGTTTTAAATCCAGCCTCTTTCGAATACTAATGATTAGTAGAGTTGATGGCTTCCAGGCTATCCTTATTCAGAAAAATCTCTAACACAATGTTTACATAGCTATTAGTAAAGAAAGAAAATCGAAAAGAAAGAAATGTAAATAAAAGAAAAAAATACATGTATTAAACACACTTTTAGGGAGGAGTGAAGAACTTAACTGTAACAAAGTCCCGAGCAGGATTAATCTCAGACTACTAAAATGGATGAGAATACTTTTACACCAAAAAGTACATGTATTTATTGTTTGGAAAGCTAAAATTAATAAAAGAAAGTAAATGAAAGCAATCTTAACCACTATTGTTTGATTAAGCAGTAAAAAGTAAAGAAAAGACTCATTATAATGTTGGTTTTTTTTTCAATTATAGTCTCTTTTATTTTAAATTTTATAATATAATAAGGTTAAATTTAATATTTTACTTTTTAAAATTTTTTTCAAGTTTCTTTTTTTTCTTGTTTTGTGAGAGTCACATATTCTGGTACTGTTACATGTGTCAGACTTCTCACCACTATTCAATTCCTGTGTATTTTGCAAGCATAAAAAAAGTGTGGTGGTTCCCACAGACCCTACAATGCCTGGATGGACAGGAAACTTGGTACACACAGTAACGAGAGCCGAATAAACCTATGGTAAGAATCTAAAATTCAAAATCTTTTATTTAAGTTATTTTAGGAAGTGTGCCAACAAATTAGAAAATAACGATTAAGGATATAGCCCGGTTGAAGTTTCGTAAATATTGATCAAACTAAATTGACTTTTGACCAACTAATTGAAGTATCATAATATATGTATAAATGAGTTTTAGGCTATGTCAATAGATAGATTAAATCAGTGGTAAATTATAAATTTACGCAATTGGCTTAATAAGATTATCTTCATAATTTCACCCTTACGATCAGTCAAACCTTAATAAAACCCCATTCATTCATTAAAATATGTTCAATAATAATATTTAATAATGAAATAAAATATTTTGAAGTTAAATAGACTAATTAAAAATATTATGGAAGTTTAAAGGCAAAATTATCCAAAATCATTATAAGTGAGGGCTTTTTGGTCATTGTGCCATTAAAAAGAATATTCTAAATATTTCTACACACCATTAAGGGGCCGGCCACTCCATCATCTTCAACCTCAAGCCTTTCTTCCATAACCAACCTTGAAGAAAAAGAGAAAGCTTCCAAAAACACCACTTAAACAAGCTTAAAAAATCCAAAATTTTCTTCTACAATCTTGTTCCAAATTTAATCCTCTACAAAGCTATACCAAAATCTTGTGGTAAAGTGGACAAAATCAAGACGAAGGAACTCCCACAAGTTTCGACCACCATAAGGTAATCACATGCTTTCATTTTCTTTGAGTTTTAATGTTAGAAAATGATAAACTAAGGTAGTTAAACATGATTTTTGCCTTCGATTTAATCAAAACCCTCTCAATTGTCCCCTTAGGGTTTTGGCCATGATGAAGAACTTATGAATAATGATGTTTTGATGCATGGAAATGGTGTAAGAGATGTGAAAATTAATGATAAAACGTGAATTAAGGGATAAATTGTTGAAAAACTATGTGAAATTCTACATGGGAGATTCAGCCGTGACAAGGGGAGAGTGATATTGTTCTCAATTTGATGTGTTCTAGTAACCATAAGAATGTATAAATTAAGAGGAGACTGTTGGTGCGATTAGAATTAAAATCGGTGTTGATTTACACATAGTTGTATTTTAGCACCGGTGTAAATTAGACTAGTTTAATGACTACTGTAGACAATATGATGGATTTTAATGAAGAAGAATTTATTATAATTAAAGTTTGGTGAAATGATGGTGTTGGTATAATGATTTTGCAACCCAAGAGTGAAATTTATCGTGGTGCTATCGACTACTTCAGTAGAAAACGACAAGTAAAGGATGAGTATGGATGACGTAAAGATATTGTGAATGCATATTGTGGTTGAAAATGATTTTTGTGAATTTTTTTTAAGTCAGTTGCTTTGGAATTGTTGAAATTGTGGACACTGGCTGGTTTATATACTGTGTTTTAAATGCAGGAGGGCTAGATTAGAAACAGCTGTCATATTCCGAAAATTCTAGTAATTTTATGAAATTATCTTTTAATATCCTTGAATAATAGAAATAAAGAATTTATTAAGTTAATTTCATTTTATTTATTGAAATTGCATATTTTCATTAAATACCAAAAAATAATATTTAAAAATTCATGTTATTAAATTTTACGTATGTGAGGGTTCTAGCATGTTCTTATAACTCATCTAGACATAAATAGAACATTTTTAGAAGTGAACACTAAACTGTGAATATTTTATAAATTTTTATTGCTGAACTGCTTATATTTTCAAATATATACATTTATGGACTGATTAAATATTTTGTCACTGGAATTGATTTCTTAAATAGTGTTTACACTGTTTATAAAACTGTTTTGAGACTATTAGGCTCATATCATGCTGACTGTTATTGTTACTGTACTGTTGCTGATAGACCTGCCAAGTTTTCAACTTCCTCAGTTATGTCACCTGGCAAGTGTACATTGTGGACCCACTATGACTATGACTATATGTCTTACTGTTACTGTTTCTCTCTTCTTGGGATACTGTTATGGCATGATATTTATTGAGTGTTGCCTGGTCTCCATTGTACTATACTGTTTTACTGAATTGAACTTTTTACTGATGCTAAAGTGAATTGTTTATATATCGACTGCACTGTGGATTTAAAGTGTTTATTGTACTGTACCATATTTTTATACTGAACTATTTACTAAAGTGTTCCATTTGTATTGTTTATATACTGAAAAGTGCATGAAATGATTTTAAGTGACTTATATTGTTTATTCATATCATCTCCAACTGTTTACTCTCTAATGTCACAACTAAGGACCAGGACACGACAGGTACTCTAAAGTACCTACCATACTCTATCCGGCTACCTAGCCGACTATGGTATCCTTCCTAAAAATGTCCCTTAGTATACTATTAGAAATTAAATGTTTTATGCATACATATTTCATAGTATCAGTTTTTGCATACAAATTTCTTACTGATCACATTAGCTCACCCCCTTCGTTTTTTACCTCACAGATTATTTGCAGTGATATATCGTTCCATGAATTGGCTACGCTTTTGGCCTTGAGGCAACAGTTATATGATCCTGGAGGTATATTTTATATGTTCAAACGTTTATGTACAGTACTACTTTTGTATAAATTATGTACACGAGATGTAGAACTGGTGAAATATATTGGAAATGATACTTGGATGTAAATATTAATATCAGTTATAAATAGAATTTTATAAAAAAAAATTGATTACTATGATAAGTGAGTGTTATAAAGGCATCACAAACAGCCAAACCAACTGACTGTATGGATAGTTACTGTATATTATGGAACATTACACGTTTACCCCAAATTGGAATATTAAAAATTAATAAATAAAAAAAAGTAAAAAATACTCACTTTTCCTCTCTTTTCTTTCCTTAGTTAAAATTTTTTCACAAAAAAATTTCAACTCCTTTATTTTTTTTGGCGTAAACCATAAGTATCCTCATTCGTTTTAACTATGGTAGACAACGAAAAGCCACGATAGCATGAAAAAAAAGTGGGAGACCGTAAGTTATTAGCTCCCGATTGGGTCGAGCAGGTTCCCGAGATGTACGGGTGATTATGTCTTTTGAAGGTCTCACCATCCAAAAGTATAACGAGATTCAGTAAGAAAGGAAAGCTGAGTCCTCGATACATCAAACCTTTCGAGATCTTAAATTGTGTGAGAAGTATCCAGAAATCTTTCGGTGATAGGTCTGGATGAAATATGGAGGACCAAATTTATTAAGGTGGGGAGAAAATGTGAGACCCGATTTTAGAATACTGTACACCATATTTTCGTAAATCCGTGATAGTGGAAATAAATTATTAAGTGAAATTAAATAAATATTTAATTTGGATTTCCACTTTGGATTTTGGAATTATTAGAATTATGAATTATAATATGGCGTATAAGAGTGGAAATGAATATAAATGAATGAATTGAAGGTATAGAATAAAGAAAATCAGAAAATTTAGAATGGAAGTGTTATTTTCATGGCATAAAATGTCAACAAATATAATTATAAGAGAAAGAAATTATTTATTGTGTATGTGAATTATTTTCATTAGATGAGATGTATTTAAGAAGATGAAGAAAACAAGTCTAAACTATACAAGGAAGTGGACCGCACGCCACTTTGTTTCAGCCTTGATACACGGTTGAACTTGGTTAAATTGAGGCAAATTTTTAAGATGAAAGAAATGGAATAAATAATAATACATCAGGATGATTTTATTGGTGGATACATGGCTGATTATTGGCTGAGATATATATTAAAAAGTAAGCAAGAAGAGTCAACAAAAATGGGCAGAAAATTGGACAGCACCACGTCAACCTTGCTACCGACTTTTGCTGTTCAGATTTGGAGAAATTCTAAAGGAAATCAGCCACAAATTTAAGGCATAAAATATAATATAAATGATATTTAAAAAGGAAAAAGAAGTTAAATTTTAACATGTGAGTAATTCTCATTGGTTGAAGATTACAATAAGGAGAAGAAACATGGTCAAACGGAACAGCTAAGAAACCTTTCAGTCGTTCCTTTACTACTACTTGCTGTCCCGATTTTAATGCAAAATGGATAGAAAATGATGAGCAAATGGGATAAGTAGAAAAGGTGGTAAACTCCTATTGGGTATTTTGAATAAATGGAAGAGTAAAGAAGCAAGAACTTCAGCAAAACTCACTTATCTTCACGAATTTCCCTTGCTTCCACGAGCATTCTGTTTTGCTGTGCTATGTTCGGTCTTCACTCACTTCCTCCATGAAATCCCTTAGCAAAACATCATTTCTTTACTAGTTAATTACCTAATCTTCTCCATAGACCTTATATATACCTTAAAACCAATTAAGAATCAAGCAAGGGGCTGACGTGAAGGCAGAAACAATTCTGTTTTGGAGAGGTGCCATTCGGTCAAGGTAAGACTAGTTGATCCTATGGTTTCCTTGATAGGAAATGGTGGATTTATATGTTTATTAACATGAGAATCATGAATATGGTCTTGTTTATGATTAAATCCTTTTAGAATTTGAGAATGGAACAAGTTAAGACCTTGATTTAGATTGAGAAAAAATAAGAAATCATGCTAGAAATTCTATGATGATGATAGGAATTGATAAACAAGATATGAATAAGATGAAGAGATAGCTTGGAAACATGAGAGGATGAAGAATCAAAATTGAGCTAGTGAAGGGGGGTTTCTATTGGGACATGAGAGAATGGGAAATTTTCATGTTCATGCAAGAAGATGATAAATGAAAGGCTCATGTGGACATGCAATTACCAATTGAAAACAATAAATTGAAGAAAAGATGGAAAAGT